>BMAW01053940.1:0-14611 GCA_019974015.1 Nephila pilipes
CTTGTACTTCGTTCAGTTGCTACTTTTTACATACTTATTGATAGAAGTAAATCTATTTCTCAGAGTAAAAACATGGATTTCTCGAAAAGTTTAAAATTATGAAAATCGTTAATGATATATATAAAAATTAAAGACTCTTTTGAATATTATGAGTCAAAAGTCAAAAGTATCCTTTAAAAGGAGTATCAAAGTGTTCTAAAATTTGTAAGACAACGCAATGGGTTATTTTTCTTGAAATAGAACACCGAACAACGTTTAAAACAACCACAAGCAAAATTTAAAACAGAAACCTTTTCACCAATAATTAATTCTCTAATTTGCAATATACTAACCTTGGTAAAAAATATGAGGGAGAGCTTTTTTGGAAGTGTTTGGATTTTCTGAATATATTTCTATTTTTGATGTAGAGAATTAAAGTAGCAAGCGAGAAAATATCAAAATTTTGATAGGAACATTAATGGAGAAATTTGAATTTGGAAAGCCAACTGGAATTGAATCAACACTTTTAAGCTGCAAATATAAGAAAGACTATTCAAGGTGTTTTCCCAATATTGAAATAATAATGAGAATTTTTTCTTATCAATGATGATTACTAACGCGAGGTGTTGAGCGTTCATTTTAAAACTCAAACTGGTCAAAAACGAGTTGAAAAATGTATGACTCAATCACGTTTGAATAATTTAAGCTGTTAGTATTGAAAATGAAATATTATTAACAATTGATAATGAAGAACTAATTAATGATTTTACAAATTTAAAATGTATAAAACGAACATATTTACATAAAAAAAATCATTTTATTAGGGATAGTTTTATTGATCTGTATATGAATATACACCAAATTAGATTAAAGGGTTGCTGGTGGGGCCTATTTTTTCAGAAGTGCCCAGGGCCTCGAGAAGTCTTAAGACGTCCCTGTGTACAAGTTAATATGAGTGTACACATGTTTAAGGTATCATTTCTATGTAGTGAAATGGGACTTACTTTCCAACTCATTACATAATTAAATGCACGTAATCCCTTGTAATTTCTTATTTTTTTCCTCAAGTGTGCAAACATTCTCTATAAATTGTAAATGTCTCCAAAATAGATTGGAAGCCACAACGTCATATAAGAAAAAGCATGTTTATTTCCTTCTGATCAAATAGATCAGGAAGTTTGTTCCCATTGTAATTCAATTTTTCTTCATAGCGGGGCTTTGATATTGTTCAATATCCATATTGTTATGAAAGTGAGTTGATGATTCCCAGCAAAGCCTCTCTTATAACGAAAAAGATAGATTTACAGAGATATCACCAGCCGGCAAAATAGAGTTTAAGCAATTGACCCAATCAAAGCAACGGATTTGGCGACCATTTGACGACTTTGACAACAAATGGAAAGATCTCGAAGATGTTGGAAACTTGACGAAATATCGATAGCGAAGAAAGTTACAGACTTTTCCTGTGTGATGTCACGCCTGGGCGGAAAGATATAAATACACCAAGAGGTACAGTCGGAGGAGTCAGACTATGAGTGAGTCTGAGGAATCGGTCTGTGTATGTGGAATCAATTTATCTGTGGAGTCCGATTTGTAGACTGATCGGGGAATCGTGGCCGAGTGAATCTGGTGGAGATTCAGCCTGAATTTAGCGGAACTGTTACAGAGAGTTTGTCTTTGGAGACTGTGTTGAGGTGATAGATCAAGGGATCGACGGAACACTGTTGGCACTTGATATAAAGCGTCAGGTGAATTTGTGAGGAAGCAACTTGTATATTTGATGGGAATCATTGGAACACGTGCAGAATATTACTGCGGAGGCTGCCCGTAGTGAAGAGTAATAAGCTGGTAAGTTGAATGTCGCTGTGTAATAATTGTGACTGTACTTAATGTGTGTTTTATTCCTGTATCTGTGTCATAGAATTGTGTTTTTAATTGCATCTGCTACTGTCCAAATTGTGCTACCTGTGCATTGTCTTGAAGATTTAAGAATAAATCGTCATTAGTTGTTATCCTCCAAGTTGGTATTGATTTTCACACACACCCCCCAAACACACCCAGGAAATTTCCGTTCCAATGAGTATTAGCTCTACGTGATGATCTACAAATAGTATAAATTACGAAATTATCATAAACAAAATATTGACATTTTTCTAAAGATGTTGTAATTTATGAAATATAATACACGATATTATGGATTTAATATATAGGTTGGATTGTGACAACAAATGATAAATTGCTTAGCAATTAAATATACTAATTGCTTGATTTTAAATGAGCATAAAATTAATGAACTTCCTATAAGAATTTTTCTAATATTTATTATTTTTAAATACAAGAATGAAATTAAGTAAACTTATATTAGCATAAAATTAACGAAATATAAGTTATGGAAAGCATTTTCAATACTTTTATTAAGAAAGAAGATTTTTGTGTTTGATACATACATTCGATTTTGCGTAAAATTAACAAAATATAAAAAATGAGCATTTTTCAAAGAATATTTTTACGTGAAGTATGATAAGATTTCATACAGGAATTATAATGAATATTCCAATACATCAACTGAAGAAGAAAAAAAATCTGATATGGCGCATCGAAACAAATTTTTAGTTACTAAGCGAATATTGCTCTATGGAAATATTCTATCAATTCCTAAAAATAGCGATAACCAAGCAATTATGTTGGTCTATCCCAATGAGACGTGATTGTTTATTAATGTCGCTGGTTGGCAACTGACCCTGTAATTTTGAGCCTTGGTAAAGTGACGAGAATGTCACCTCCCTCTCTAATCTTCCTCACAAAGCCAACGAGATAACTAGGAACCTTGTCAGATTTAATTTGCATCAGCCCTGCTCAGGGATCGAACCCAAGACTCGTTGAAAACTCCAGCAGCGAGTTCACGACTATGACCACTAGGCAACCACGGCCAATAACCTATCCCTAAGTGAGTTAAAATGCACTAAGTATCTTAGCATAAATAAAAAAAAAATAGAAAACGTAAAAGTCATATGATTTAAAATCTACATGACACCTTTTATCTACAGACTTAAATTTTTTTTCAAAAATGTGAATTTAAACTGAAAAATTCTTTCATCACTTTTTCAAAAGCTTCTTTCAGTTAACCATCTCACTCCAATACCTACATCATCATCTGTTCATCTTATTATCAGCTATTTAATATCCTGTCACCATCCCTACCTCCCCTCTCTTGAATCAGTTTGCTGACCATTGTTGTACACTCAGTCAAACAAGAACCATTTTTACTTTTCCCTTCCTTCTTCTTCTTTCATATCCTCAAAAAAAAGTTTAAACAATATTTTATTTATTGTAATTTTACAATAATAATAATAATTTTTTTTTAAAAAAAATCATATAAAATAAAACTCTCCTCTTGCTGAAGATTAGACATAGTCCTATCCAAGGCATTCAGGGGTAAAAAAAATTATATAAGAATCTTATAATCTTTTCTGACGATAAGTAAAAAAAAATTTAATCTCTTAAGAAATCTCATCCTCATAGTAAAATAGTCATTCCCTTGCCTATCTTGTTTTCTCTCTCTTTTCTTTTATTTATGTTTTTTTTTAAATTCATATGTGCATTAAGCACACTTTTAATATGCTTGTTTTAATATTAAAAAAAATTTAAGGCTTCAATATGATACTGAGTAAAAAGTCCACCGGACTGGCACTAGCTGCTATATGATTGTTGTTGCTCAAAGTATGAAAAACTTATATGAATTTAGTTGATTTCACAGATTTGACCACAGATAATCTTAGCACCCGGTTTCGGTTTATGGATGTTGTTTACAAAGGGAACTCGTGAAAGAGAGGGCGATTGCTGGCGAGGAGAAGAGGTGGAAGCAACGAGGAAGAAGGGAAACAACAAAGGGATGGCAGTTTACAGGGTTACTTAGACAAACATTTCTCTCGCCAATATCACCGACTCTTTTGAATACGATGCCAAATGTTTCATTTCTTTGTTGAATGTGAACCTCGTCTCAACGAACGCGTGGATATTCATTCTTACGGATATTGGATTACTCACAAAAATTAGCACTTTTTAAATCATGAATTAAAATATATGTTGCAGGTATATTTCAAATAAATAAATAAACTGATTTATCAATCTTTGTATTTTTTTTATTTAAATAGAGGCAATGATAAGTAATACAATTTAGAACCAAAAGCATTAAAAAAGTAATAATTTGAAATGCTTGATTATGTAGCAAATTTTGTGTTTCTTACAAAACACGAAGCTCAGATACTTAATTTTAAATTTACTGTTAATAAATATTTAAATATATTCTTTCATTTTAATCTATAAGCTGTTTTGATCATTATTTTTAGTTATTTTGATTTATCTTGAAATTTTTTTATTTTTTTTATTTATATTTTATGGTCAAATATGAATAGTTCTTAATAATGAAAACTATGCTTCATGAAACGATTGAAAATACCTATTACAAAAAGTAGCATAGGTTATTTTATTGTATTAAATTTCCAAATTTTTTTTTTTTTTTTTGTATTATTAAATCCATCTTGTACTCGAATCCTAATGAATTTTAGCCACTTTCTATTTATACATGCAGTCTTTCCCCCTCTCAATTCATCATTAACATTACGTTAAATTGCAAAACAACAAAAAGTATGCTTTCAAATCTATATCACTTATCCAAAAGCAATTATTATTGTTACTTACATGCATATTCTTACTTTTTTTTTTCGATTAGTATATTGTTTTTGTAAAGCAAATCAGTTAGATTTTGTCAGTTTGTACTCTTAAATGTTGATTCAAGATTTAATTTAATACAATATAAAAGATTTTATAAATGAATTTAATTATGTATTGCCAGTTTTATAGTTTTTGATTATTTGAAATAAAAACTGAGTTCTACCTAATGCTTAACAAGTTTTTTTTTAAGCTGAAAAATTCACAAATTAAAATGGCAAGAACTGTAGATTCAGCCTTATTGTTAATTTCCTACAGGAAATATATTAATTACAGAATTTAACAAAATGGTTTTTTTTATCGTAAAATATTTTAAATGGCAAGAAAGTCTTTCGCTAATATAAAAGAAACAATAATTTAAGTAATCTCAATGAACATTGAAAACTTATACTGATCTGTTTATACCTAAAAATATAAAGATCGTGTTTTACCTGGAAAGTAATAACTTTTTTTTTTGGTTGAGCATTGTAGAACTTCTTTTTAGGTAGCTATTAAATCAAAAGCAAATAATGTTCGAGTCAAATTTTACGACCTGATTTTTTACAGCGATTTCTGTTCATTATCTATGTGTATCAAAAGAAATTATATTCATATGTTATTTTATAAATTTCAACTATTGAAACAGCCTGAAGGAATTAGATTTTACTTTTTCGAAAGGCATTTCTGGCAACATACAAATAAGTCTTGTGTTAAGATATTTCTTTATAACAATTAGGGTAAATATTTAACGTAAATTATAGCAATGTAAATAATTAATATTTATGTATCTCATTCAATATGATCATCTACATGATTAATTGGTCTTCAAACACACTCAACTAAAATTTCAACTCGTATTTAAAAGGATATCAAACAATTTTTTTTTTAAATTTTTTTTTTGAAATCCTTTATTATATTCTGTTTCGACATTCTTTAACTTTAAACAGTTGTTTATCTAAGGTCTGAAACGCTCCAATACTCGGATTTCGAGTAAAGTGAAGATATTCAAAAACTTTCCTCTAATTACCCATACAGTAATATTCAATTTTAGCTATTTTGTAATAAATGTCATTAGATGAACTTTTTAATGTTTAAAAAATATATATTTTGTATTGTTCACTCCGACAGTGACACTCGATAATTTTTTTTAAAATCAAAATTAATAATTCCCACTGTATATCTATAAAAGTTTATTGTATCACGACATATATATGAAATTAAATGAATCAGTGGAATCAAGTAAACAAAAAAGTTGATGAAAGCAATAAAATGTTGGTCCGTGCAATGCATTACAAACAACAAATTTCACCACCAAAGATATCTGTTCTTTTCAAAGTAGTAATACATAGAGATGTCTGGAACGCTCACAAACAATTCATGAAACAAAAGTTATACCATTCACTGAAATTAATACGGATTTTATATAAACATGCATTATATTAAAAATCATGTTGCGTTGTTTTACTTAAATTTAGGGAAACTTTGGTCTTAACTTATTATATTGACAAATGACACTATTTTTACAAAACTGACAGGCAATTATTAATGTCTTAAGCTTGCACAGATAAATGATCCTGAAAGGGTGGAAATATATTTTGAAACAGTATTCTACTCATCTCTGTTTCGAAATTTCTTTACATTCTAATTCTGACACATTAAATATTTATCAAAGTCTTAATTACAACAAAAAACACTATTTAAGCACAAGAATTTTTTTTTTGAGTAATGCTCAAATAACAGCACTCAAAAATAGAAAAAGATTTTTTTAACAAATACAAAGTTTTTCTTGAATGAAATGAGTCCTATAATTTTTTTTTTTATCATTTCCTGTTGAATGGGTAGGAATCTACTCGACTGTTCGAAATTTAGCTAAAAATAATATTCAGAACATCAACCGTTACGGTTATAGAGCAGTTTCTTTTGTACTTATAACTCTAAAAGTGGATGAATTATATTCAAATACATGTATTTAATTTTTCAAGCCGTGTATAACATTTATATTTGTTTTCTTTTATGAAATATTTTAAGTATTTTTTATATAATAGCTATTGATGTACCAACATTGAAACTGTGAAATCTAAAAATTAAAAGAGAAACTAACATTACCTATATTTTCTCCAATATGTAAAATCTTTAGAAAATGAGTTTTTATAAATTTATTTGTATTTTTGAATGTTAGAAAAATACATTGATTGAAAAAAAACACGAAGTAAAACGAAAATTTTCGAGTGTACTTTTGCCGCATAATTTAATTCTGCAGTTCTGAGAGTATTGCCTTTCCCTACTTTTCCTAATTAGGGAATTTCTTGAAATTATAATACAGTACTTCTTTTTTTAAACATATTTTTTTAAACAGAATAAATAAGGAAATTCAATTAAACTCATAATTAAAGTTATATACTTAATTAAAAAGAGTAGTGTGAAATGCAGTAAATACAGCTTAAAACAAGAAGCGCATCCGAAATGTGGTCATGATTAGAATACTACGATGCAAATAAAAATGAACTATCGCAACTTTTTTTTCTCATTACAATTCATAATTCAATGCTAAATAATTATCAGCTAAAATTAGTATTCTTAGTTGCATCAGAAAATATGAATCTCCCTCCCTCATGCATTATTTTTGAGTTCAAAAAAACAAAATAAATAAGTTATAAAGATATTTATGAAAAATTGAGCAAATTTTGAGAAGTTTTAAAACAATTTACTAACTACTGCTTTATTAGTATAGAACAATGTACATATAATTTTTTGTAAAATATTTTCTGTAACGAATTATACATGTTTGATTACCTTTAATTGCATTGATAGTAAATAAATAATTAAAATGTGAGCAAATCTTTCAAAACGGTATTAACAGTTGAGTTGAAATTGCAGTTAAATGGAAATGCATTTTTTTATTTGAAAGCAGATAATTTACTTTATATTTTTCTTTAAATTTTACAAGTAGCAACATTATGGTACAAATTTCCAATTATAAACGAAGTCCGTTAATGACTATTTCTTTACCATACCTGTCATGTTATAAAACCAAAATTGAAATTAACAGCATTCACACCAACAAATGGTGATGGTGGCTCGGATTTTAATATTACTGATTAAAGCGGTGCATTAAAAGTTCAGATGGGCAAGAAATATATTACAAAAAAAACTTTCTTATCTTGAATGAATTGGTTTGAAACAAATGAATTGAAATTGCGATATGAATAAATTTGTTATTGATAATTTCAATGATTTGAAATGCAATCTAACAATTAAATTTAACTAATAATTACCGATAACAACCGTATTCAATTTTCAATAATAATAATAAATAGTTTAATACAGCTTTTAAAATAAGGAGGATGAAACAGATTAGTGTCTAAGGATGTGATTTTCCAGCTAATGATGCTGCGATTAAAAAGTAAAACAGTCACGAGGAATACAAGGAAGTTTTAAGTTCAGGTATCATTTTCGTCACCTGACCTTGGTTTAGAATTGATCTAAAAAGTCAAAGTCAGGTATGCGACATTAATGCAAACAATCAGTTTGCACAATCTGTATTTGAATGTATCATATTTTCTAACGTACCATATATAAAATAGAGGGGGGCGCCCCAACATATAATTGGATCCCTAATTTTAAAACCTTTATTTGAAAGCAATATTCTCAAATACTTCATACATCTTAATCTAAATATTAATTCAAAAAGTAAATGAATCAGCTTTGAATAATAAACACATTTTATAATTTTAATTCTGTAAGAGATTTTGTCAACAGTACACTTATATTGAATCAAGTTCTTGTGAAACCCGCAGAAATTATTATTGAGTGAAAAATATTTTATTGGATATCTTTAGTAATGGTTGGTCATGGAATTTGTTTGTCCAATGTAGATAAAAAATTTTCTGCAATAAAATTAATGCATTATTGAGGTGAATAATGATGAAGGATTTGAATAAATAAATACAATTTTCATTGAATTTCTTAACAAAAGAATATCAAATTTATCGACTAATATAGGAAAAGAATTATCCAATTGAAGGGAAAAAAATATAAAATCTTTTTACATGCTTCTGTCTCTAGTTACGAGAAGGGAACAACATTTTATAAATAAAATCTACGTGGAATTTTTTTTTCTCTCGAAATTCGTTACTATTACTCTTTGCACTAAATGAAAACAAATACTTGATTCCTGTTGGGATTAAATTTAAAGGAACAAAATTATTTAAATATATCTCTACAAGGAATAAAAATATTAATTATTAAAAAAAAAAAGAAGAGATGAGAAGGAAAGTATTTCAATAAGCTTTACCACCATACTTAAAAAATTTAAATTTTCATCTTAAAATATATTTTAGTGAAACATCATTTTCCTTTCTCAGTGATTTTTTTTTTAAATTTTATATAGGGTAAACGTGACACAATATATGTATTACTCGATTTTGCCTTATATTGTTAAAATTCCCTCTAAATTATTTTCATTCTAAATCATTTATTCAAATGAAGAATATAAAAATTATTAATCGGAATCGAAATCTGAAAATAAGATTACGAATATTGTTATGCAATAATAATTTATTAATGTCGCTTTCAGAAGAAGCACAAGTAATAAATTTTTAATAATTTTGAAACATGGTCACGTGACGAGGACGATACCTAAGCTTGGCACCCCACTCTCTTATTTTCTCACACCTCTTAAACGTAAGGACTTTGAACCTCGACCAATTTAACACGCTTTAATCCACTACATAGTGGTGAGTGTTTAGTGCAATCAAGATTCGAAAACTCTGCTGGACTAAAATATTGTGAGACACGAGCTTGCGACACGACTATTTAGCTATCGCGGATACTGGACACTATTAGAATATAATTCGATAAAATTATCTTTCCCACAATATGTTTTATTCGAGTATAGATGTTCACATAAAAAAGCATTGAACATTTTTTAAGTACATCAAGTTTGTTTTCCATATTGTGCGTTCAATTTGAAAAACTCAATAAATTTCATTCTGTTTCCTACAAAAGCTTCGTTTTTCATAACAGTTTTTTGAATTTTAATTGATTTTTTTAAAAAACATTTTACACTTCTCAGATTAACAAGGATACCAATGAAAATGAAAACCATGAAAAAGCATAAGCCTTGTAAAAATGCTGAAAGATTTTTTACCCTCAGGAGTTTTAGAAATACTTATTCACCTTCATTTCAGACGTTAAGAAACTCAGTTATTTTATGCATTAAAATATATAAGAAATGCAGATAATGTTTATACAAAATCTATGGGAAAATAAGAGTTTGAAAGATATAATCGTATCTTGCAGTTTTGCCGTTGATTCATGCTACTTAAAAATTGAAATAAATTATGCTACACGTGTCTTAAAACAATCAATATTCATATCAAACGATGGAAAAAACTTGAGTTTCAATTCTGGGGGTATATAAACAAGGGATGCGAAAACCGATTCTTATGTGAATGCTATATACAAATATATTATAATATATTTGTAAGAAAATATCTCTTGCTCATTTTAGTAATCAATAATTCATAATTTAGCTATTATATTTCATAAACATTTTTAGGGGAGAAAAACAGCAACAAATGTCCTCAAAGGACTGCTTCTCTCTCTCTTTAAAAAAAAAATTTTTTTTAAATCAAAATCATATTCGCAATACTTTTTAAACAATGTGAATTACCACTGACATATATGTAGCGATCTACTGAAACTTTATACAGGGATGAGGTGATGGAAAATAAATCTACATCTATTTGTACTTCCCAGAAAGTAAAGCAATAATAAAACAAAATTGTATCACGTTTTTTGAGAGGCTCCCTCCCCTTTCGGTTTGTCGAGTTCTCATCCTTTGCCTTTGTTCATGATGCCATAAAGTCGGGGCTAAAAGGCATTCAGTTTTTCCTGGAAGGAGAGTGTGGGGGGGGAGGGGGTCTCCTGTTCTTGTATACAAAGTGACATGCTTGAATAAACTCAGGTGGTTCACTTTAGATGTCCAGCATAAATGTCAAATGAAAGAAATTTGCAATACTTCACCTTTTCAGAGGTATAGTCCAGAAAATCTCAAAGAGAAATACAACTAGTCTTAGTCTAGTTCCGCATTTTTTACTGCCGCATATTGATTGAAATGAAATAATAAATTGACATTGAAATGAATATTACTATTTTCAGTTTTAAATAACGTCGTACATGTTCCATAAATTCATTTCCTCCTGTTTACATACATATGAAGTAAAATAGCTAAAAAGGGAAAGCAAATTAGTGAATAATTAACCACTTATCATTTTTATTTGATTATAATAAAACATAATATGATTTCGTACCGTAGTTATTATATAAATAATTTGTATAATTACAGCTATATAATTAATGATCATTGTTTTTTTACAGATGTATGCTTTAAATCTGGGAAAATAATAAAAACTGATAAATAATAAATTTTTAAATTCTTGCTTTATGAGTTGCCACTATTAGCGGTAAATTTACCACGGTGCGATAAGAACTCGTCACAGAACCCTGCTAAAGAACAAGTAAAAAAATAATCAAAAAAAACAATATAATACGTTTAGAAATCAATTCATGCTGTCGAATTAGCATGAACAGACACAAAAATGGAAATAGTACACAAAGAAGTGGAGCAGATTTCTGAAAGTTTTAAAATAATTTCAGGAATACTACTTTCTTTGTAAGGATGTGGGAACGTAGAGACTATCCATTGGCTCTGAGGAGGTGTAAAAAAACTGAATTTAAAAAATTAATTTAAACAAATAAAAAAATGATGTAACTTTATCTTTATGATAATGTTAGCAAAAAAAAATTATAAGATTTGTTTCTAAAAATCTCATTAAAATTGTAAATATTTCATCCATTTTTCTTCCTTCTTTTCTCTTTCCTTTATTCATGCTTTTAATTTCATACATGCAATAATCACATATTTAATATGTAAGTTTAATTTTTTTATTAACTCCTGGAAATTGGGAGATCATATTGAGTAAAGAGTTCATCGGACTGGCACCCGTCGTTATTTGGTTGCCGTCATCTTAGTATAGAACGATGTAAATGGAAATTTTTCAATTTTTTTTTTTTTTTTTTGTAAAATATTTTCTGTAACGAAATATTCCGCGATTACCTTTAATTGCAACGATAGTAAATAAAACAATTACAATGAGTAAAAATTTTGCAAAAATAATATGAAAAGTCGGGTTGACAATGAAATTAAATAGAAATGCATCTTTTATTTGAAGACAGATACCTGTTATGTTACAAAACCAAAATTGAGATTAGTAACATTCTCAACAAATGACTTCCAATGATGGTGGTTCGGATTTCACTGTTACTCATTAGAACACTGTATTGAAAACTCACAAATGTGAGATACATATTACAAAAAAAAAAAAAAAATAATTCGAGATAAAAACCAAAGTTTTTAAAAACAACGTTTTTATATAGTGGCAAAGTTTATTAAGAAAAATTATTGAAATATTAGTTAAAACTGGTCGCAAATATCTAAATATTGCATTGTTAGACAAATAAGAACGGTTCATAAAATTTCATAGCTCTAGCTTGATGGGAAGTTAGTTAAATTAACAATAGACAATTTGATGACACACTGATACACATACATACAGACACACACTAAGTGAAATACATAACAACGTTAAAACTAACTAAAATTAATTAATCCGGTAAATTAAATGGTTGGAATAGAGTTTACTCAAACCACTCCTGGAGACAGGAATTATTTGGCGGTATTTTGCAAAATGTTGCTAAATTGGTCCGCGAGGCGGACTTAACATTCAGCAAAAAAAAAAAAAAAAAAAAATCGCCAAGTTTGGCAATTATTCAGATTGCGCCAAGTGATTGGGTTAAACTGCATTATTAAAAAAAATATGAGTTGAAACTTGTCGCAAACGTCTAAATATTGCATTGTTAGGCGTGTACGAACGATTCCCAAAATTTCAAAGCTCTAGCTTGATGGGAAGTTGGTTAAATTAACGATCGAAACTTTGATGACACACACACACAAACCAAGTGAAATTCAGAAAAACGTTGTAAAATTCGATATTAAAACCAACGTTTTTAAAAACAACGCTTTTATATGGTGGCAAAGTTTATTAGAGAAAATTATTGAATTATTAGTTAAATCTGTTAGTAATTTTTAACTTTAAAATTCACTTAAAAAAAGACATTTGTGAGAGTATTAAAAAATTTATAATACTCATAAAATCAAAACATGCATTTGAAAGTTTGTAAGCCATTCTATTAAAAAAAAAATGGGAACCAGAATTCAGAAAAAATTATTGTGATAAGACATGGTGCCAAATATTGGAAACTTTCTTTCTTGCTCATGATTATTGACTAAAAGTCAGCAACCCTTACTATCTCGGAGATAGTAAAGGGGAGATAGTATCTCCCCTTTGTGAGTACAATAGTTTTACGAGGCTTCATGTGGTGTGGGGAGTGCCCGGTGTTCCCAGAGGGGGAAAGAAGTTTTTTCCTCAACCCTAAAAGCGCCTAGAGGAAAGAATATTTCGACTTATTAAAATTATTGAAATATTAGTTAAAACTTGTCGCAAACGTCTAAATATTGCATTGTTAGACCAGTACGAACGATTCCCAAAATTTCAAAGCTCTAGCTTGATGGGAAGTTGGTTAAATTAACGATCGAAAATTTGATGACACACACTCACATACACACACCAAGTGAAATTCAGAAAAACGTTGTAAAAAAGTTAGCTTGTATGAATTGGCTTAATGAATTAAAGAAATTGCAATATGAATAAGCTTGTTAATGATAGCTTCAATTACTTGAAATAGATTCTAACAATTTAATTAAGATAACAACAGTAAATAACATCCGGATTCCAGTTTCAACATAGGGCGCATAAATATTTTATTTACGTTAAAAAAATCGAATATTTTTTTTCGTATAACTTATGCTGATCTCGCCGCCTTTTGTAAAAATAGATATTGTAACAACTGCTGACAAGGCCAAGATTTCGGCGGTCATGGCTATATCAACAATTCGTTAGTTTAAATGAAATACGAACAAGTGCAAATAATATTCATGGATTATGAATTTTCATTTTAATTTAAAAAATAAAATTAGTAAATTTTGTTGAAATTTTTGGAATTGTGATTTGCGGCTGAAAGTATGAGAATTCTGTCTGATTATTTAAATATTTACATATAAAAAAAATCTTACGTCTTTGTAATTTAATTTTTTACCAAATTTATTAACGCGGCATTCTTATTTTGAGGATTAGTTTCAAATAAACAAAATCACACTTTTACAACGTTTTTACAACGTTTTTCTGAATTTCACTTGGTGTGTGTCATCAAATTTTCGATCGTTAATTTAACCAACTTCCCATCAAGCTAGAGCTTTGAAATTTTGGGAATCGTTCGTACTCGCCTAACAATGCAATATTTAGACCTTTGCGAAAAGTTTTAACTAATATTTCAATAATTTTAACAAGTCAAAATATTCTTTCCTCTCGGCGCTTTTAGGATTGAGGAAAAAATTTCTTTCTCCTTCTGTGAGCACCGGGCACTCCCCACGCAGCATGCGGTATCGTAATCCTTTTGTACTCACAAAGAGGAGATACTATCTCCCCTTTACTATCTCCGAGATAGTAAGGGTTGCTGACTTTTAGTCAGTAATCATTCGCAAGAAAGAAAGTTTCCAATATTTGGCGCCATGTCTTATCACAATAATTTTTTCTGAATTCTGGTTCCCATTCTTTTTTAATAGAATGACTTACAAACTTTCAAATGCATGTTTTGATTTTATGAGAATTATGAATTTTTTAATACTCTCACAAATGTCTCTTTTTAAGTGAATTTTAAAATTAAAAATAACTAACAGTTTTAACTAATATTTCAAAATTTTCTCTAATAAACTTTGCCACCATATAAAAACGTTGTTTTT
>BMAW01053949.1:0-50110 GCA_019974015.1 Nephila pilipes
AGTTTAAGTCTGGCCCAGGCGGTCGTAAACGTTGCTATAAAAATGTTAGTGGAGGCATCCTGTTCCACAAAGTCGTTTGAGACTTGCCATTCGATTGCAGCCACCTCTTCCGAAGGCAGAAAAATATCTTTGATCTGTAAGAATTCGTATAAAAAAATTAGATGCTATCATATTATAAGTATAAACGTTATTTTATTTTAAATTAAAATGAACTTACGTTTTTTGTAGGATCACTCAAATATCGGTTGAAATCCGGTACACTGCTAACGTATGACAATTTTGTTTTATTCAAATTCATTCCCCACCTGTGCAAATAGAAAATAGGTTAAAACAAATTCTCTCTCACTTAAACATTAAAATAATTTTAAATGTAAAAAAAAAGAGTTATACCTTCCCCAAAAACTATTGAGGGCCAATTTTGCTACTTGTCTCCTCCCTGGATTTTTTGCAATCAGCAAAGGATTTAATTTGATACCTTCTTTTCTCTCGTATTCACTGATGTATTCTTGTTTCTCCTCGTCTGACGAACATTCTCTTGGCCATCCATTACTTTCTTGTTTTATTTTTAAAAACAAGTCAATATATGAACGGAAGAGAATGTCAGACGATTTTGAAAAATGATACACTTCGTAAATCTGAAATTTAAAAAAAAATAGTGTCAAAGGAATAAAGTCATTGAATAAATAAAATATGAATTCAATATTTTTCATGACTTACTTGAGAGATGTGGTATCCTTTTTTCTTTGCCAGTTTGAGTTCTTCCGAGACCCAAGTGCCGATAAGGGCTCTTTCGTCATCGGAATGTTGACATGCGCTTTGCTGTTTTTCGTCAGCACATGTCCGACACAGAGGAAACATCAGCTTGTTTTGGGATCGGTAGGGAAGTACCGGTAGATACAGATCCGTGGGTGGAATCACTTTACATTTAATGATTCCAAAGTAGTTATCCACGTCTTGAAACCCTTCGGTAATTACTTCAGGGTGTCCGACGGGATACTGGCAGTACTTGTTTACCTTTAAAAAATTAAGAAAAATATAACTATGCATATAAAAAAATTCTATTCAGAGAATGTATGAAGAGAGAAAAAAAAAAAAAAAAAAAACTTACCCATGGATATAGGGAGGTAAAATCTACGTATTTAATATTCCCTTCGTGATGCAATTTTAATGCGTTCGTACGTCCTCCAAAGAAAGAATCTCTTGGGTTCAAACGATCCTGAATGGTGTGTGCCCTCAAGAAAGCTTGAAGCCTCGAATCTTCCTTTTTAAGACGCAGGAACTCGTGCTCCCACATTTCCACCACGTTATATCCAAGGGACCTCAGATTTTCACAGTTCTCCTCGGTGCGACGCCGTATGGTGCTCATAGTGCACTGTTTCAACGGATGCATGGTGTCTCCGTCGAAGCATACAGTGCATCCATGGAAGAAACAGCCCTAAAAATAAACTTTCTTTTAAAAAACTGCTAGGGTATACAATAAAAATATTTTCTGTACATAATTTGATATTTACCTGATACTGATAAACTGTTTTATTTTCTTCACAGTATCCATCTACAAAATTTCCTCCAATTTTCCTTTCACCTTTTCCGTTCAAACTGTGAAGTATTTTCAGTTTTTCGGTGAAGGATATGTAATCCAACCACCGAATCGCATCAGGGCTGAATTGCTTTCCATGACTGTAGCCATGTACCGGAACCATGGCGATAGAATTGTCCTGAATGTGTCCACTCCGATAGGTTGCCATGCAGGCCGATGCAATGGTTACGTATCTGACAAAAGAACATGTACATTAAATGACCGAATTCACACACACAAGGTCAAAACATTTATTTAGGGGAAAAAAATTACTTACCGAAATGGATCTACATTCGCAATCTCCATAAATTGTTCTCGAAACACCATACAGCAGCGGCGGAGAATATCAACATCAGAACTAAAATGAGAAGAAAAATATGTACATACTATTTTTTGTAAAATGCACATTCTCTATTTAAAAAATGTTTACGTACCGACAATAGGAGAGCATTTCCGTTTTGAAATTAAAAACATCCTCTCGGTGTTGTTCATGCCAAGACATGAATTCACGGCGACAGGCAGATGACATGGAATCAGGACAATAAAAAGATTGATCTGGCAACTTCCCAATGTAATTTTGGTTTTCACGAATATTAAAAAGATGGGGAAAATACCCCTTCTTTAATTCCGTGAGACCAAAACAGCTTGGCAGTTTTGACAGAGCCATCGGAAGAAAGTTTAAAGAATCGATCACTCTGATGTTCAAAGACGGCTGTCGAATAGACATCAGTTTCGACCCATTCGGTATCACTTCCGGCGCTATGCCCTGTTTCAGCAACCAAGCTAATAAAAATTGCCCGTCAAATCTGAAAAATAAAATGTTTGTTAGACACAACACTTTCAATTTTTCTCTTTAACTATAAAATCAAAATACAAAAACTAACCCTTTCATGTTGTGCGCAACGGCAGTGAATCCCTTGTGACGTGGAGAAAACAACCACTCGCAAAAGTCCTGGCAGGCCGTGTATCCAGAGAACACTTTTTCTTCGCCGTTAGCATATTGTGCCAACGCGAAATTTACCAAGTGCTCACCTGAAGACTGGTCCGTCTCGAAATCAAAAAAAATGATACTATCATTTTGTTTTTGGGGTTGCAGGCGGGGTAAATGGCACAGATGGTCAGCAAAATGAACAAACTTTCTGCAAGACGGACACTTGGTAATGCCACACTGGTGCAGGTGTTTCGGACAATCACGTCGTCTTATCACCTTACAACAGTCGGTACACTGGTATACCTGAAAGGAAAATAATTCGTAAATGCATTTTATTCAAAGAAAATCGTAATAGTAGAAAAAAAAAGGAGGAAATAGAACTTACTCGATCGCAAATCGATAATTCTTGATTACCCTCCGTAGCTTTGTGCATTTTAAAGCATTCATCCGAATTGCATAGTCTGTCGCAATCTTGACACCGTTGCATTTCCCCAGGCGTACAGTCCGTTCGCAAACAAATAAAGCATGCATTTGGGCAATGATGATTTTCCAAGTGTTCAAAAGGCTTATCGCAGGTCTCACAATAATATTTTGAGCCATAAAAACCTTTCAACGACTTGATGACGTCGTAATGCCCGTCGTGCAGCCATAAATTGATGCGCCGGGGTCTGCATTGGCCTTTGTAAGACACCTGTAAATATACAAACAAAACTCAGACGTGTGTGACAATTATTTTTTTTTACAATCATGCATTACACAAAACAAAAAAAATTACCTGATTCAAATTTTCGGATGATATTACCACTATTTGCACATTTAAGTGGTTTTCGAAGACTGTTATATCTCGGAATGTGCACGGACCCATAAGAACACCTGCAGACTGATGCAGATCAGTTGCCCTTTTCAGTAAGGCTGGTCGCCTGCGATCTCTCAAGGTTTCTATAGCTTTTCTATCATTTTCCAAGTGTGCTAATGCAAACACAATCGCCTTGGCACAACACATCCCGTCTTCGGTCATGGGAATTGCTAATATCGAGCGTTTGGTGAGGCGATCTAAATTGACGCTCGATACCTTACGGTTTCCACCAGCTCCTACAGGTCGTCTCACCGTTATGACATCCACCGTAAACCCGTTGTCCAGCTGAATCGTATCCTTGGATTGTAACACTTTCATTACAGCAGAAAGTACTTTTTCTGCCGTAAGAGAAGAAACAAGCATAAGGGTAGTCGATATCGGCCTATCTAAGCCCTCTGCCTGAATACAAAATCGGATTAGATCAGTCGCATTCAGGTTTACGGTTGTTCTCGCAATCAAAAGCTCGAACAGTCTGCGAACGGTGTTGACAACCGTAGAAAGCATGATTCCTCTTAAATCATGAGGAAGTCTGTCTTCGTCGATTCGGGCCCGAAAAATAATTTCTTCGGCCTGAAATCGATTGTTATGGCGTCTTGATCTTTCTTCTAAAATTATAGCATCCTCCAACTGTAAAAAAAAAAAAAGAGTGTTGATTAAAATAAAATAACACACATTAACAAAAAAATGCACTGTACTCGCAAGAGCTACAAAGAAATTATACATAATCGAAACTTAATTTTAAGAAATGTATGATAAAAAATAATACCTCCATTCCATTACCAAACTGAGAAGGTAGATCCTCAAAAAAAGGAGATGCTTCCAAGAAATCCTGACTGCATTCAGTAATAATCTTAAAGAACAGTACAACAATTAAGCAAGAACTCATAAATTTTACTCAAAAAAGTTTTCAATAATATATTCACTTACTTCATCGTCGCTGTCAAACGGCATATCTTCATCTTCAAACAGAATCTATATAAAATAATACAATTCCAATTAGTAAAAGCACATATTGATTTTCAATTGTGACTTAAATAAACAGAAAGGTCTAACGTATTATTCTATAATCGAATTATTGATAAAGTCCTTATAATAAAAAACAAATAATAAAATGTATTAAGAAACACTTATTTTCAAAAAGTATTATTTCAAAGTAATACGAATGAATAAACTATGAACATATACTAATATAATTTTTTAAATTAACTAAATATGTTAAGTAAAAGGAACTTACTTCGCTAATAGTTCTCTTAGTTGGTTCCATTTCGAACAAAATTTCGTTGCTAAATCGGCAGAAACTAAAATCGTCAAAAAAATAAACTCAAATGGTAAATTAGCAAGAATAAAATCATAAATGAAATGGGTTTGAAAGTGCAGACCCTTATATTTAAAAAATTGGGTGATGTCATACTATATTTCAGCCAATCATTGTTTTCATAAAAATAGCTACGTCATTTTCAACCAATCATAGTTTATTTGTTAATCACAGATCTGTTCGTTTATCCGTGATTCGAAATCATATCAGAACTTTCCAGAAATAAGTTTAGTATTTCTCAGAAAACTCTTTCCAAGAATTAATAGATATCTCCCCCTCATTGTGATAAGATATTTTATCAGAACTTTCCAAACATTTTAGTTAACATAAAAGTCCAGAAAATCGTTCTGCCGTGATTAAATAAATCCACCCCTTCTATCAGAGATTAAATATTTTATTAGAACATTCTCACAGTTAAACCAACATAACTTCTTGGAAATCCCGATTCCACAAATCAGTAAACTTTCTTTGTATACAGTGATAACATATTTCACCAGAATGATCCCACAGTAAAAATCAACATAACCCTCAGAAATGAAATCCTTCTTTACAATATACACCAGATAAGAGGGCACAGACTATCGGCACCGCATTTATCGGTACGCAGATGTTTCCTAGAATTTCGAAGCAAATACAATCAAGAAAATGAGATAAGAAAACGGTGAAACTCTAAATTAAAATGTTTTCAAATTTCAACAGTATATTTTCGATAAACTTACTGGTAATTATTTCATAATTTAGGGTTTTTACACTAAATAAATCAAACTAAATTTATCCAGTTAACTCATTTAACTAAACGTTGTTAGAAAAACGTTGTTAATGCATGAAAAAAAAAAAATTAACTTGAGCTGTTTCAGTAAAAAAATAAATAAAATGGTTGAATATTAAACAAGATTGTTAGAAGTGAGTTTTCGAAAAAGCTAAATATGTGTGTGTGTCACAGAAAAATAATTCAAGAAGTAATCATGAAATAATTATTACAGTAAAAAAATCGTTGTATATAATTTTAAAAAAAAATAAATCAACTAAATATTTCTGTAATTTCATATTCAAAAGAGGTTCAACTCGTTTTCCTATTCAGATAATATACAATATTTGTTAAAAAAGCAATGTAAAAATTCTAACTTGATATTTTCAAATATTAACGATAAAAATAATTTTCCCCAATAAACTTACTGATGAACAAATGTAATTATTTTATAATTTAAGATTTTTTTTATACTAAACACAAATCAATCGGAATATATTAATTCATTGAACTAAATAAAAATGCTGTCAAAATGATATATGCATATAAGAAAAAAATAAGCTTACTGAATATTTCTATAATTTCGTTCTAATTAAATTTTATTTCCTATTCATTTTAAAAGTGTATTTCTTATAGTATATCCGTTAGAATTTTCATAGAATGTTTATTAATAATGTTTGAGCAAAACGGTAAAATTCAAAAAGGATGTTTTAAAAAGCGTTTTATTTTCAATTGTAAAAATAATAATCATTTTCATACCATACAATGTACGCATATACGAAAGTTTTAAATTTCAACTAAATAATACTTAATCAATTATAAATAATTTTACATTCAAGTTCTTATATACATGCAAAATAAATGTGGTCATAAAACAGAAGAAAAAAAAATCAAAATATATTCATTCAGTTCATTCAAACGAAAAAAAAGGGGGGATAATATAACAATATTCAGTTAGTTCCTAAACCTTATGCGAAGAAATCAAATAAATATCTTCCAATTAATTCAGATTAAAATATATTTATTCAAACTATAAAAAGTATATAAAATAATGATATCCAACAATTTCGCGCGTAAAAGAGAATCATTTATTCAAAATACATTCCTTCTAATTCGTGTAAAAAATCCTTTAATTTATTCTCAGTAAAAATACTCTTCATTTATCGAGTTAAAAAATACTTTTAATTAATTTATTCCAATTATATTCATTTATCTAGAACAGCACTTGTCTATCAACACAACGAGCTTATCGCTCCGTAAATAACATTCCCAAAGATAACGGGGTGGGGTGCCTTATCGATACAGTAGGTACACAATGATAACCTTATCAGCATATTCAGACCAACACGGCCAGAAGGGGGCGGGGGGGAGTATGACGTCACTTCCGCCCCGTGTAGACGGGCGCTTACTACTGGCGTCAGTTTTTTGGGATACGCATGGCGTGATTTTCATTGACTACCTCGAAAAAGGTAAATCGATCAACAGTGATTATTATATTGACTTGCTGGTGCGTTTGAAGGAGGAAATCGCAAAAAAAAAATGACCGCACAGTCTCGAGACTTATTGATCCATGTGTTACTAATGAAATATCTGTATATAACTCAATGATTATTGTATCCATGGCTGTAAGAGTTGGATTAATAAAGTAATAAAATCCATCTTGAATGCTACACAAAACAGAGTCTCTAGCGCTAAAAATAGGCTTATTTACATTACCCAAATTCTTTTGTTTGAAGCAAAATTGATTTAATTTCAAGTACATTGCTTAGACAGATCTTATGATCTATCTTTGAAGATTGCAAGTAATTCCGAATACTCCAATATCTACTGAATGCACTAGATAGGGCTAACTTCAGTAATTTTAGTACAAAACTAGCACAGAATTTACTGTCTTGATTACGAAACTGAACATTGAACTTCTACTCATAGATATCAGGTGGTTATATGCTTAACAGCTACACAGAATACGTGCTAGTTGTCCGAAAACTGGCCAAACAAAACACGTTTAAATATAGCGAAGGAGTGTAAAAACATCTACGAACTCTGTTTCAGAGACTCGATGAATATGGACATCAACCCTTCTAAATGTGTATTTGGTATGTCTAAAATAAGTTTCTTGGGTTACGAAATTACTTCTAATGGACTGAAACCAGTTCCAGAGAAGGTCATTAAAAATTTCCCTGAGCACCAATTCTGCTACTAGCTGACGTCGATTCTGAGGAATGGTTAATTTCTACCATAAATTCATTCCAAATTGTGCGGAAATTCAGCAACCCCTTACAGAAATGCTAGAAGGCCAAAAAAAAAAAAAAAAAAAAAAAAAAATTATTAAACCTATTTTTTTTCGAAAAAAAAAAAAAAAAAAAAATAACAGTACCTAACCTCTTTTTTTGGACAGAAGAATCGAAAACATCATTCACAGTTCTTAAAGATCCTTTATGCAAAGTTTCATTTTTAGCACATCCTGTTCATGATGCTAACTTACCGTTAGTAACAGATTCATCAGTGGCAGCTGCGCTTCAATAAGAAGTGAATGGACTTAAACAACTTAGTTTCTTTTCTCGATCATTAACAGGACCCCAAAGAAAATAGAGTGCATATGACAGAGAACTTCTCACCATTTATTTACCAGTCAAGTATTTTAAATACATTTTAGAAGGACGGCCTTTTATGATTTTCGCAGATCACAAACCGCCTACTTTCAATTTCCAGCAAGATTTAGCGAGAGCAAATCCCCGACACTTTCTTTACCTAGATTTTTTTCACATCTAGACCACTGTTAAATCTAGCTTGGCGCAGTAAAGCCACATATGGCTCTTGCGCCATTAAACTTCACTTTCACTCGCTTTTTTTACTTAGATTTCACTGTCCACTACACAACAAATACTCAAGAGAGAAGAGACAACAAAGTCGCAGGTACATTATCTAGAATTTGTACTGTTCATTTCTCCTCATCTCTGGGCCGCGATAGCCTAGTGGTCAAGGTCTTGGACACGCGGCCGGCGGTTTTCATTCAGTTGCGGGTTCGATTCTTGGCTGCCAAAGACCCGCCGTGTAGCCGGGGCTGATGTATGTTAAATCTGTTCGGGGCCCAAAGTCCTCCCGTTGGCGTGGATGTTAGGAGAGGAAGGTGCCAGCTCAGGTGTCGTCCTCGTCACTTGACCGTGGTTCAAAATGACGAGGTCCGTCGCCAATAGCCCTCGTGTTTGCTTCTAGTGCGACGTTAATAAAAACTAAACTTAAAAAAAAAATTCCCTTTATCTCTAAACTATGAAGTTGGCTGAGACACAAGATGCTGATTTCATTCTTATTAAAGGGAATCCAAATCTAAAATTTATGAGTTCTCCAAAGAGATATATTGTGATATGTCTACTGCAAAAATCAGACCTTGCATTCGTTTGGATTTCCGAAAAACAGCTTTTGAAGCTTATCATCAGCTCTAACATCCAGGCATTAGAGCAACTACAAAACTTGTTGCAGAGAGATACATTTGGCCCAACAGCAAGAAAAATTGACAACAGTGGAGCTTACATTGCGTGTCTACAATCCACAGGCACACACGTTCTGCTTTAGAGAAAATATCTGTATCTAATAAAGGATTCAATCACCTTATTGTAGGACCACTAGCAACTTGTCAAGGGTATAGATATCTCCTCACTGTGATTGATAGATTTACTCGTTGGATTGAAGAAACTGTTGCAAAAGCTCTAATTTCCACATGGATATCGCGATTTGGAATTCCTGCAAAAATTACGACTGATCAAGACAAGGCAATTTGAAAGTCAACTTTTCCAAACCTTGGCAAAATATTTTGGATTTAAAGCAAACTCAACAACTGCATAGGCATCCTCAGGCTAATGGAATGACGACATCGTTTCCTTAAAACATTCGTCACATGTTATTTCCCATCATTGACTTAGGTTGAAAACTTACCACATGTTTTGCTTGGCTCTGCTATAAAGCAGGATTTAGATTGTTCATCTGCAGAACTGGAGTATGGTTCACCACTAAAGTTGCCGGGAGATTTTGTTTTTTTAAAATGTTTTTATGTATTTCACTTGGTGTGTGAGTGTGTCATCAAATTTTCGATCGTTAATTTAACCAACATCCCATCAAGCTAGGGCTCTGAAACTTTGGGAATTGTTTTTACTCGCCTAACAATATAAACTGCATCTGCGATTTTGTTGTCTCGAGTATTTGTTGTGTACCGGTCAGTGAAATCTAGGTAAATTTGCGACAAGTTTTAACTAATATTTTCTTTAATAATGCAGTTTAGCCCAACCACGTGGCGCGATTTCAAAAATTGGCACCAAACTTGGCATTTTTTTTTTTTTTTTTTTTGGCTCAACGTCAAGTCCGTAAAACGGAACAGGGCAGCCACATTTGGCATAATACTGCAATATTTAAATATTTGCGACCAGTTTTAACTAATATTTCAATAATTTTTTTTAATAATGCACTTGGCGTGATTTCAAAAATTGCCAAACTTGGCGATTTCTTTTGGCTTAACGTTAAGTCCGTAAAACGGGCCAGGGTAGCCACATTTGGAAAAATACCGCCAAATAATTCTTGTCGCCCATGGTTGTTGGGCTAAACTGCATCCCAACCATTTAACTTACCGGATGAATTAATTTTAGTTAATCTTAACGCTCTTATGTATTTCACTTGGTGTGTGTATATCAGTGTGTCATCAAATTTTCTATCGTTAATTTAACCGACTTCCCATCAAGCTGGAGTTCTGAAATTTTGGGAACCGTTCTTACTTGCCTAACAATTCAATATTTAGATATTTGCGACCAGTTTTAACTAATACAATAATTTTTTTAATTAACTTTGCCACCATATAAAAACGTTGGTTTTTTTTTACCTCGAATTATTTCAAAATCTGATGAAAATTAAACATTCAGAATTGCTCCGTCATCTCCAAACGGTAATTCGTGTTCTTAACCACTTTCAACCACTACACATGGAAGGAGAGCAGTTTTCTTGGCTTTAGAATTGTCCAGTTGTTTCCATGTCTTCATTTTTATGCAGCTACTTCGTCTTTGCTGCCGACCTGCATTGCATCCTCAGGCTAATTGACAATGGTCCTTCTGCAGTTAAACGCCGAAAGGAAAAATCCTTTGATGTCGATGGTTAAATTAAGAGGATTTCTATTGATCGCTTAAATTCTGCATTTTTCGTCAAAGATGAAGCTGAAAGTCTAAAATCAACAGCGACCCTGAAAGCGAAAATTTACAAGTAACAAAGTCTGGTAGACACAAGTTAAATTCCCTGACATCTCGGAGATTACATTTAGTACCGCCGTTCCTAGGGAGGGAATGTGTAGAGGAAATTTAACTCTACCTTTTTTCTTGGCAACTGATTTAGATTTAATTTAAAACGGAAAATATTTATGCATATTTAAAAATATAATTAAAATGAACATAATTATTAGTTATCACTTGTAAATAATCTGTGCTGATTAATAGTTTGATAAAAAAACAATTCTTATTTGCCATATATTAACTTTTAGCAGACGATTTGTTTTGAAATTAATTTCTTTGCTAAAGTGAAATGTTTTCTTGCAACAGATATAAAAATTCAGCTAGCTAATGTTTCGAAAACGAAATGCAGGCTTGGAAACTATTCTGAAGTAATATCTGACTCATTTTTACCACTAATTCCAATAAACTGACTTACATTCACCACAAATAAAACTAAACTACTACAATATAATGTAAGAAAAGTTTAGTAGTTACCTAACACATTTGTTAGTTTGTCTATTTCGATTTAAATAAGCACTTTCTCTCAACCTTCTCTTTATTTTGCTTTTTCAGCTGAAATCTTACTCAAAATAGTATACTGTTTTACAATTTATGATACGTATAGGTTTTATGTGAAAGTATCTTGAAACATTAAAATTTATTTTGGACTAAAATGATCAACTTGACGACTTTTTATCTACCTCCACATTTGTGTAATAAGGACGGTGTAGGTCAACAGAATTCCAACTAAGGTAAGAATCGAACTTCTTCTGTAGGGAAGAATGTTACATCCCATCAAAACAAATTCGGGTTTCTCGAGCATTTCTCCCTTACAATTCGGTTCATTGGAAGCGTGAAAGAAGAGGAATCTAGCATGCGCCATTTTGTAAAAAGCTTCCTTTAGATTGTTCAGTTCGACAAGCAAACCCCCGGCCAACCACAGAGTGACAGTCAAGCACGGCACACCTGCGACGCCGTAAAAAACAACCTCTATCAAGTGGATTGTGAGTAAATTGTTCCTGTTGAATATCAGTTTGAAAACCAACAAATCGCCACACGTCATGAGACTGGAAAGAATGGCAAGAAAAGCCGGCAACGAAAAAACTTTTTGTAAATCATCGAGTACATCGTCTATTTGCGCTTTTCTTCTGAGAATACTGATTTGTTCTCGGGGCCCGAAAGTTTCCGGTGTGTTCCGAGCAATTTGTTGGGTTAGAATTTCGATGCCCGAAGAACAATACAAACACAAGGTGCAGTACAAGTAAGCAATCGAACAGGGCAGGGTTAAATCGATGAAAAACTGAAGGTATTTGGATACACTTATGAAACCCATCTGCAACACCGGATTTTCGATTTCCATCCCGTATATTTCAATAGGTCCTGTTATTTCCATTGCACAGTCGTAGGTATACAGTGCGGAATACGCAAGCGGGAAGCAGAGAATAAAGACAAAAGCAACAAAGTTCGATCTCTTGGTGTTAATGGAGGCAGGTACGTGTTTCAGTTTCATCACCAACCTTGTCAGTTTGTGTCTCTTGTGACGTAAGATGCCCCAAGACGTCAAGTTGCAAACTAAAGACGCGAGGATGGGAATTGTTAAAACCGTTACGATTTCGTAGAAATCGGTTGCGTATTCAACCATTATTTGGCAACACGAAAGGAGTAACACAGCGTAAAACACGAAACGTTTTATCGGGAAATGACATTCATTCGAATCTTCTGTTAGATCAGCAACTCTGAGCAACGTGAAAAAGGAACTCGGTAAGTTGACAGGTGATTTGTTCAGGTCCGAAACAGGAATGGAAACACAACTGAAGCATGGCAGTGCTCGATTTTTGCGACGGCTGTAAATACCTGGATTTCGTTTTTTTCTTCGGGCTTGAAGTTTGTTCTTAATCTTCATGATTTAAATAATCTTATTTTAATTATAGAACCAGGATTCCATTTGATGTTTCAAAAACAACCTTGTTTATAGTTTGTTCTTGTCGCTCCATACTCTACGACATTTTTAATAAGGCAAGTGTATCGGCACAGATTATGCTTAGTAAAATGATTTTAAAACCATTAACCATGAAATCAATTAGGAGATAAGTTTGAGCGTTGCAGCTATTTACATATTTTTCTCTTTTCTCTCTTCAATTTATTTTAATGTAATTGCGAAACATTTTACAAAATCATTCATTTAATTAATTCATTCATTTAAATTACTTAAAAAATCATTTTTTTTGTTCCAAATGTAAAATAAAAATAGTTCGAACGTCGAGATTTTCAAAGACGAAAAAGGGTTTTGGAACACGCGAACTCAAAAATCCAGCACGCGCAATGCCAAACCCTAGGACTTTAAATGTAATGAATTTTAATCCTTAGCAGACGCAACAATAAATAGAAACACACACAACGCCCGATTTATTGATTCTAAGTCTTTCGCATCCGTCATTTCCCTGACAATCCCGTCATGGTCCCTTTACAATTGTGAAGAGTGGTTATCGAATTCAGTCAAGACCTTTGGTTTTTAAATAATAAATGCATGATGGATGAAAATTGATTTTCGGATAAATGACAACAACGTCTAGAGTTTGATAGTCACACTTTGCGTTGAACATAAATAATATGCATTTTCTAATTAAAATATTCATAAAGAGACGCATCAAATTGCCTTTAAAAAAAAAAACCTCTTTCAATGCCTTTATCAGAATTAGATACATCGATGTAAAATTTAATCGTTTTTCATTTGTTCCAGCTAAATTAGTTTTATGAATCAAAAACAAACTTCAGAATTTAAATAATTTATTTGCGTTTATTATACGTTATTTTGCGGCATTAAATTGTTAAGTTCCTTCCAAAACACTCCAAAAAACAATTAAAAAAAATAATGGTGCTTGAATTTTATGCAAATTTGTTTGAATGTTACACATTCTGGCCCATTTTACCAATCATTTAATTTCCTTGCACAGTTTAAACAAGGTAAACATAGAAACTAATTGTATATGTTCTTGTAACTCCCTCGTTTTCGTTTCCAGTTTCTTCTTTTAGATTACAATTACAAATAAGAATTGTATGTAATAAAAATTTTCACTCTTGTCGTGCTTCCACATTTCAGATAAGTATCCAAAAATTTTCGCAAGGGGTTGTTTACTACAGAATGAATAACCATCACATCCTGAATAAACTTTCAAAAGACAAAAATGAAATTTACACTTTTATTCCCGAATTCAAGAAGTTAGAATTTTACCAAGGCGGTACAAAAGTATTGGTATTAGGAATGGAAAATGGAACTCCAGGAATAGAAAATGAAATAACTCACTGTCCAGAGACTTTCCACCTTTCCCAAAGAAGTGTGTGAACAGGACGCCTTTTGTATACCCAAAAAAGCTTCATCAACACTTTCATGGCCGTCTTCGTCTTCTTTGGAGTACAGTCTCAGAAATCAACCTATTGTTTTGAATATTTCTTATTCCTGTGTATAATGACGAATCCAAGTCTCACAGACGATGACAACTTAGCGCGGCTAATTAAACTAATAGTTTTTTTTATATAAATTTTCTCCATTTGACCAAGTGAGGGTTTTAAAAATCAATTTACATGATAATCATTAGCATTTAAAAGGTTGGTCGTTGTTTTTTTTTTTTGTCAACATCACACTAGAAGCAACACGTGAGTTGTTGGTAGAATACCCAAAGGGACCGAACTCACCGAAAGGGTTTAGATCTACAAACCGAACCCCCGGGAGACAATCCCCCCCCCGCACTCATCATTTATTGGCAAAAAGAAGAAAAAAAATTAACAATTTTTTACAGCATTAAAATAACAAATAACAGTGCATGATGGAGCAAACAACAAAAGGTAACCAAAATTCCAAAAATCAAGAAAAATAAATAAAAGCTAACGATTTGCTTATAGAGTGTGACATCATAGTTCTAATACTTCCAATTTTAAAACGTTTTTCTGAATTTCACTTGGTGTGTGTCATCAAATTTTCAATCGTTAATTTAACCAACTTCCCATCAAGCTAGAGTTTTGAAATTTTGGGAATCGTTCGTACTCGCCTAACAATGCAATATTTAGACGTTTGCGACAAGTTTTAACTAATATTTCAATAATTTTAATAAGTCAAAATATTCTTTCCTCTCAGCGCTTTTAGGATTGAGGAAAAAATTTCTTTCCCCCTCTGGGAACACTGGGCACTCCCCACGTTACATGAGGTATCGTAAAACTAACAAAGGGGAGAGAGTAAGGGTTGCTGACTTCAGTCAATAATCATTCGCAAGAAAGAAAGTTTCCAATATTTGGCACCATGTCTTATCACAATAATTTTTTCTGAATTCTGGTTCCCATTTTTTTTTTTTTAATGGAATTACTTACAAACTTTCAAAAGCATGTTTTGATTTTATGAGTATTATGAATTTTTTAATACGCTCACAAATGTCTCTTTTTAAGTAAATTTTAAAGTTAAAAATAACTAACAGTTTTAACTAATATTTCAATAATTTTCTCTAATAAACTTTGCCACCATATAAAAACGTTGGTTTTTATATCGAATTATTTTATTTCGAATGCATTAAAAAATTGCACACGGATAAATATTTATATCTTACTAAAAGAAATTATATTTATTACAAGAAAAGTGTAGGGATTACAAATTTGATGCGAATTTTTGTTTTTTGAAAGGAGCGAAACAAGACTGACAGTTGTGAATGAATTTTCGTAATTTTATCTACTGATTAGTTTCAAAGGCCGTTGACTAAAATAAATGTTTTTTTTTATTGAGTCAAATAAAAACCACGCAATTCTTTCAATGATCTCGCAATTTAAAGAATGGTTTCCATTCATTGTCGCTAGCATGAAAAATAACCTATATAAAAAGTGTGATCTGAAAAAACGTGATAGACGCCTGAAAGAGAAAAAAAAAGTTACTGTTACCCGAATATTATAATTAGCCACCCAAGGGGCTATTGTTTCAGTTGGAACATTTTTGACGTACCGGATCACTTTAAAAATTTTTATCGTTTGCTTCAATTTTAATTACACGTAGCTGATATAATATTCAATTTAATTTATCGTTTCCATCCTTTTTAAAATCGTAAAAGTTTACTAGTGTCCATTTCTCGATATTTCATCGTTTACTTTAATTCTTCTTACATTAAATTGAGTAATTTAACAATAATTATATATATATAAAAGCACACCAAGGTTGGTAAATTTGTTCTTTGCAAAACAGAACTTTCTGGTATTATAAATATACTTTATTATGACAGATCACTTTGCAGCGACTGTCATATCTTCAATAGGTAGAAGATAAGAGTTCATCGTTAGGAATTTTAACTTTTGTATTCATACTATTATTTTTCAAAAGAAAAGTGGTGTCAAAACTACTAATTTTATTCGATTTCTTGTTGGTTCAAGGAAATTATTCACATAAAATTGGCAGTTGCGTATAAATTTTCTTCGTTCCATCAAGTGAATAGTTTTAAAATCAGTTTTATGGGACAGTTATTATTCATTCGCAATATTATGACATTTAAAAAAGCTGCTAGTGATAGACTTGTATTTTTCAGATTTTATTTAGAATTCACTGAAAAGAAAAAGAATTTACGAAGCCAATGCACAAGAACGAGTAGCGAAATGAAGAGAAATCTATGGGGAAGGAGTGTGTTGATAAAACCGTCAATTCCCCATAATTTCCTTTCAGAAGGTGTGCGGGATGCAATCAACTTTTCTGTCGTTCCGGAGAGCTCATACATTAAACATTTCACTTTAGCTGCACAAAACTGTTCCATTAAATTAATTAGCCACAGCGAAAACGGACTACACTCCACGTAAAAGAGACTTCTAATGTTTGGAGATTTTAAATAATACTTAATTTAATGCAAACAGAAACATCTCCAATCATTACAACAGTAGACTGATTAAATAATTTATAGAACAACACATAATAATAATGCTACTCTGTCGAACACCCAGGTGCTTGTTGCCTTGATCCTAATTATGATAACAACTTAAATTACGATAAAACTTTAACTAATTATGCTCTTTAAATTTATAAATTATGATGAGAGGGTAAGTTTAATATTTTTAAATAGGAACCTCGTAACTTTAGCCGTTACCGTTACCGTAATAATAATGCTTTTGTTGCCAATCGCACAGGAGCAAATATCTTCCATAATCATTTAAGCAAACGATTTTTTCGTAATACTTACTTTTTTTTTTTTGAAAGGCAAATAACTATTCATTTATTTCAAACTAAACATTTACAAATTTAAAACTTTAGTGAGTGGAGAAAAGATCGTCCGCTCCTTTTCTTCAAATCTTCTTACAGCTCCGCAGTCGAAATGACGCAGAAAGCCGCCACAAATATGCTTCCAAAAATAATACTTAAATGCATATTTCGATGGGATCTAAAATACAAAGGATCGGGACGCTGGTGTACTCGTAGCAACATAAGTCAAGAAACTCGACTATGATAATAAGAATGTTTCACCATTCGTCAAAATTAACAAGCAATATAAGTCTAAAAATATGCAACTCTCAGAACAAATACATTGCTAATAAATGGGAAAAATTGCACGTAAAATCATTTTTCAAATATATAAATAAATATTGAGGATGATACATGCAACGAATCATTCTTAAGACTGAAAACATTTTCGATATAGAAAAATAAAATATTGTAAAGAAAAAAATTCCCGATATTTCTTAATTTAAGGGAACAGAACTTGTCATAACATTCTAATATTAATAGTTTATGATTGGATAAATTGATATTTATTATTTCAGTCCCGGCATGGTTTTGTGATCGTTGCAGCTCTTGATCTTTGTACTAGTTTTGTTCCAATTTTCTCTTTCCCTTTTGAGAAAATATTTTCGCTATCGTTTTCTTTTTTTCGAGGGAAGGTGGGGGAAGGGTTCGGACTTAGTTGCTTCACCCCCTCCCCTCTTGTATCTTCACCCTAATGAATTATCCAAATAGGATATGGATTATTCTACCATAGAGATAGCAATCGAGAACATGAGCTCTTAAGGTAGAAACGTGCTATCTTTGATCGTTTTAGAGAATTCAATTGTCACGACACAGATAAAACATTTCACGATTGCCTGCAGTTTGATAAATGTATATTGCCGTGTGATGAATTTGATAACTTCGTTAGTGAATGTAACGGAATTATTTTCCTTTACATTGATTTGTTAAAAAAATCACGTGCCATAGAATTGGCAATATAAATATACACAATTCAGTACAAAACTGCAGAACCAAAAGACAGGTAAACTGCCCTAGAAATCAAAATATTACAACTCAAAGTTACCTCAACTAAAAGTAATACTCATGAAGAGGTTTCAGATTCTCCTGCCATTCAACACGTAGAAAAAGAAAATTAATTTCAGCGAAAGTTGATTCCAAATTTCCTATTAATCTATCCTTCTACTAATTCATTTATGAGCAACTTCTTCGCCTGGAGTTAATGCACAGTTTGTCGTTGAAGAAGTCACAAAGAATCTTCTGGACCCTGGTTTAGTTTTAGTTCAATTTTTATTAACGTCGCACTAGAAGCAACACGAGGGCTATTGGCGACGGACCTCGTAATTTTGAACCACGGTCAAGTGACGAGGACGACACCCGAGTTGGCACCTCCCTCTCCTAACATCCACCGACAGATTTGACGTGCATCAGCCCCGGCTACACGGCGGGTCTTTAGCGGCCAAGGATCGAACCCACGACTGAACTTCTGGACATTCTAAAAGAGCCTTCAACCGATACCACAACTTGGTTGCCGATCTTGTTCAATCCAGCCTCTTTCAAAGCAATTAGTTCAACAATGATGATTCTCAAAACATTCAGTTCAATTATCTTTCCAGCAATTTTAGTGGCTTGTTTCCGAGAATCATAAAAATGTATTCTCCATAATTAGTCATCATGAACAACCAGTTCTTGAGATCTTTAATCTTTAGATCCTCTACTCTTTTGACCTTCGCTTGTCCTCTTCCGAATCTCGTACTTTACTTCTTTAATCATTGCGTTCACATCTGGGGTGATCTGATTATTTTTTTTTTTATTTCTTTCTCTCTTGCTCCATTCTATTCTTCATTTCCTCTTGAACTAGCATCATTTCTTCTAGTAATGACTCTGCTCTCTTATTTTAATCTACATGTCTGGCTTTCATTTCCAATAGTGGCCGGCGATAACCTAAAGATCATGATCACGTCGGCGTTTTTTATCGAGTCGTAGGTCCAAGCCCTGATGCCAATAAAGACCTATCGTGTATCGAGACTGATGCATGTTATATCTGGTTAAGGTCCTAAGTCCATTTTTTTTTTCATCTTGTCCATCGTGGTCTCTTCTGCCATTTCTGAGACAAATATTACAAAAATCTCACTCAGATAGCTGCACGGTGAAAGCAACGGAACGAAGAGAATTCATTCACAATTAATTCTCCTTGTTCGTGGACAGTTTAAATGAGGAGAACAATTTATTCACAAATCTTCAGGACATGACGATAGACGTCAACCCCTCTGCTCAACAGTACATAAATCGAATTGCAGTCACAAACGGTATTTTGGAACCGCTGAACCAATTTCCAAAGCGGAGGCCCTTCTTCACGGAACAACTTTTAATCCCTTCCGGTACGATTTAAATAATGAAAAACTGAGCACGAAATAACCATTTAATTTTTACTTAAAAAAACTTTACATTTTATAGTTCTTATATATTAATATTCATTTTAACATATTGTTAAATATCAAAAACGGTAAAATTTTAAAAAAAATCAAAGCAAAACCTTAATAAGGCATACAGTTAATATTCTTCAAGCGCGTGGTTCTTTTCAAAACACTCTGGCAAGTGCAAAGGAGTCCTGCATTGTTTACACTGTCGCGGAGTCTCACTTCTAATTTTATTCTTGTAACATACACGGCACTTCTTTTCTTCCGAGTTGAAGGAATGTATGCTGGAAGATGTCTCCATCTCCAAGTTTGGTTTTATTAACGTCGCACTAGAAGCAACACAAGGGCTAATGGCGTCGGACCTCGTCATTTTGAACCTCGATCAAGTGACGAGGTCGACACCTGAGCTGGCACCCGAATCTCCACGCCAGGCCAACGGGAGTACTTTGGGCACCAACAGATTTAACGCGTATCAGCCCCGACTACATGCGGGTCTTTAGTGGCATCAAGGCTCGAACCCGCAACTCAAAGAAAACCGGCCGATCACGAGTCCGAAACCATGACCACCCCCATTTTTTAGCCTGCAACCTAGCCGGGGTGTCACAACATGAAGGGCGCCCACGAGTTTTACAATCCGGTACTGTAACTTTTTATAGGATTTGCTCTGCTATGTCCGATCGAAAGCTCGCGATTCCGATTTTGTCGATATCTTTATATAAAACATGTGAATTGTAGAGATCAGTGTGAAACCCGTAAAAAAATAATTTTTTTATATCCTTTCAATGTATTTTCGCATAACCGAAAAACACGCCAACTGTTGATCATTGTTACCAGACCTCCATTATTGTACTCAATCACACAACTTGGTTTTAAAACATTCTCCTCCATCTTTCCTCTTCCGTGACCAAAAAATTCTAACGGTGTGATCCGAGATATATCCACAAGTAACAAAAGTGTTGCCAAATTTAGTCCTCTAGAAATTTTAAACTAAAATAATTATCACATATTCAACAGTAGCTTTAGTCGCATGACGAGCTAGACTCGTCATTTTGCACCTCCAAATACTTTCTTCATTAACAAACAACTTCATAACGCGGCCATTTTGGCATAATCGGGGTGTCTTGAAAATCAAAGATTGTTAACGACATTTTAGACAAAAACAAATTAGTTATTTTTTAAAAAATATAAAATCAGTAAGCGATATATTAATATGACCAGGTGCTGTTTATTTAGGACAGTAACCTACGAAACTTGCAACCTAACTTGACGATACATCATGCACGCTAGGCGATTTATCGTCCAGAGCCGAAATCGTAACTTTGCAGCCGCCGCTATAAAATATAAATACTAAAAATTATTTAATATATAGCCCAAATACATATATTAATTTAGAATACAACAAATCGATGCAAGGAGTTTAGTTTAGTTTTTATTAACGTCGCACTAGAAGCAACACAAGGGCTATTGGCGACGGACCTCGTCATTTTGAACCACGGTCAAGTGACGAGGACGACACCTGAGCTGGCACTCTCCTCTCCTAACATCCACACCACACCAACGGGAGGACTTTGGGCCCCGAACAGATTTAACGTGCATCAGCCCCGGCTACACGGCGGGTCTTTGGCGGCCAAGGATCGAACCCGCGACTGAACGAAAACCGCCGACCCCTAGTCCATGACCTTGACCACTAGGCTACCGCGGCCCCATCGATGCAAGGAGATTGCATGCATAAAAGTTTAAAGATTAAAAATTGCGCTATAAATTTGATTAAAATTATTTCACTATCATATGACAAACAGCTCATCCATAACATGATACAAATGTGGAAAAACTAATTTTGCCATCTGATAATTTTATAAAACATTGAATTACTGTTTTACTAAAGATATTCACTGCATTGATAATCCAGCAGCATTTATTAGGTCTACAAGTGAATAAATATTCAAGGAAATGACTGAATGAAATGAAAAAAATTCCACAACATACATTTCATAATTTTCCTTTTTTTTTTTAATTCTAATTTCTTGTAGTTACATAACAAATCAAAATTCATTCAAGCATTAAAAAAATACATTCATTCATAATTTTTTTTTAATCCAGTTTCTTGTAATTTATATAACAAACATCAACATAATCCCGTCATGAAAATATTCTTAAGCTAAATAATTAGCATTTATATACAACGTTTTGCTGAGGCACCAAAGGTTTGGTAAAAATCTGTTTTCATAAAAAGAATTGAGCAAATATGCTTTAAGATAACATACGAAATCTCATAAAATATAATACTAAATAAAACTAAATACTAATACTAAAGCAAACAGGTATAAAAGAATATATGTTGTTAATTGAAATGACAACAAAATACTTAGTAACAGATAACATACTCTGCTTAACAGATACTTTCCAATTTGACAGTATTAAAATTGTTTTGGGATACCATCAAAATTTCTTTTCTTACAGCCGACAATTTTTACAACACTCAAGTAATTGAAAAAATACCTTATGTGTAATACACTTTTAAAAAATACAAACTTTCAGTAATGTGAACACATTTGGATGTATAACTCATTCAATATTCGAAATAATAGGTCAAAGGTAATCCTTCTTTTAAACCTGTAACATAAATATTCATAAAATGTACATTTTTGTAATATGAAGCATGTGCAATAGATACTTCAACTATATAATTAAAACAAGTACGTAAAGATTTGTTATGTCACCAAGATCACGCTGACTTTGTATACCATCTCCGTCTAATGCACAATTACTATATCATTTGCTGTTTTAATAAAAAAAATAATCTTGCACGAATTCATTAATTTAAAACACATTAAGGGTTACATAAAATTCCATTTGTTTAGAAGTTTTCTTAAAACTTAATTCGAAAATCAAAACATCTGTAAAAAAAGTTTGGAGCGGCGTTCATCCATGAAGTGATTCCCTAGGCTGATTTTCCAATGATGGCAACCACGCTCACAGTCAAACGGGAAAGCAGAGGTGAGATTTGATCTATACCTATATCCCCCCAGGCACTGTACAAATGATCCTGAACAGCCTTATCCCAAACTTTTGGCTCGGCATTCTCATCAATGGCTTTCCCATGGGCAACCGTCATGACAAACACAGCCCGTTTATAGGGCGCATTTTCATGGTCCCAGTATGTGTGGAAAATAAGAGCAGCCTCTCCTGGAATACGATCTAGATCCTCCACCAAAACAGCACCAAGTCGATCCTTTTTCAGAACTTGGAGGGAATCATCGATTTCTTTCTTGGCTGCATTTACGTTTTGCTGTCTGTAATCCTCACCAGAAATTTGGACTGTGTCCAGACTGTACAACAAGGTGACCAGCCTGTGAGCAAATTTATTGCACTCCGTCTCCGAGCCATTGGCCGCTAGGAGCACAATGATAGCTGGAGCATCTGGTTTGCTCTGAGAGACCCTGTTCAGAGCACTGTATATAATACGAAAACTCACACTGGGTTGTTCAGGAAATTCTGATTTCAGGTTGAGAACCACATCCGTCGCATTGAACTGGTTCTTTTTTGGATTAACGTTTGTGGGGAAAAAAGTCCCAGAAAAATTATAGAAAATAAGTAAAACAATGGGTAGAGGAAAAAAAAGAAAATACCTTAATGCAAAACATTCACCAAAGAAGGTTTTCAGCGTTTTCATACAAAACATCCCACTCTGAATAGTTTCACTCAATGAGGATTTTGCAGAATTTTGGGATTTGTTTTTACCATGTCTAGGTTTGGCACTGATGTTGCAATTAAGATTATCTTTATTATGTAAATCTTGATAAACCTGGGAGGTTGGGCTCAAAACTTTATCTTGTCTTGCTCTTTTTGATGTATTTTGCAGGTGTCTGATATCTTTAGTTTTCACATAATGCATTGGCGATTCTTCCTCATCCATATAATCACTACTAGATGATTGCTGTGGCAAGGCTTTTCTGCGTCTATTTCGCCTGAGCTGTGAATCATTTCTATTTGTCTGTGAATTATGGAAAGCTCCTTCAGGGTAGCTTTTTGCATCAGGAGAGTTATTTTTTACAGGAAGTTTCTGGAAATTCTGATCAAGTTTCTTCTGGTATGGATTACGCACCAAATTTTTTTCAGGAATTCTATTGCATAATTCATGCTCATGGCACACTTCTTCAGGAGAAGATTCCAATTCATCATAATCCATTGAAGGCTGCAAAATAAAACAATTATGAGGATTAGTATTTTTCCATTTAGTTAGCAGCTAATTATAAACAGTTGAATATTGTCTAAGTAGTTTTCCATTTTGCTGGCACAAATCTCGACGAGCAGACTTTATAGACAACAATGCATGGTCAACAACACAAAGAACTCAATTTCGATGACAGAAACAATGTGCCTTTCCAGATACTTCATCGACAAGTTAAAAGGTTACAGAGCCATTGAATTTCGTTTCTCAAATACAATTTCTTTTCATGATTATTAATCACAAGTAGCAATTTTTGGCAAAACGCTTTTCGCTTGAAAGAATCTGACAGATTCTTCCTCCGTTTTGGGGAAATCCCAAATTTTCATTGGTTTTCCATCCATTTTTTGATGTATTAGGAAAAAGACGCGACTGATAAGAAATGGCAGTGATTTGTTTTGAAAATGTGAGGGTAAAAATTTACCAGCAGGGATATTTCATTTGGTGTTGGTTGAATCATTTTTTTTAAAAGATCTTTCTAGCCTTATTCCATGACAATGCAAGGAGAAAAATTTATGGAGTCTGGAGCCTCCCCAACATAACAGTTATTAAATTGTTTCTAAAAAAGAATGATTCATAATATAAACATCGATGAGTGAAAATAAGAACCCTCAAAAAAGAAAGAAACTGCATATGACACTAGACTCATTCCTTATATAATAGAACAATTTTAAGATAATCATATTTACTAAAATACCATTGAAAATTGGGATTTTATCTGAGCCAAAATGAATTTCGAACATTGAGTGCAACTCTCTATGTACTATACCTTTCTGATATTTCACAATCATATAATTTAAATCAGAGATCTCATTGTCCTTAATAATTTTACTTTATATTTCATTGAGTTTATTTTTTCTCACTTTCTTTTACAAGACTAAGATTATTATAATTGTGTTGAGAAGCATTATTTTTTCATACAATGCAATTCATTAAGATGGTTCTCGGTGAATAATGATAAAAAAAATTTTATTTTCTCCCATAGATGGCGCAGAGTATTCCACGGATTTTGACATGTTGTATTGGCTGGAATTTCCCACTTGGGAGGTGATAAATATACTTCTATGGTGCTTTAGTCAATTGCGGTAATGGGAGGACACCATATAATTTCACAGTTGTAAAGTTCAAAGGGCCTAGGGACTGCTATCTTTTTTTTTTTTTTAAAACGTTTTTCTGAATTTCACTTGGTGTGTGTGTGTGTGTCATCAAATTTTCGATCGTTAATTTAACCAACTTCCCATCAAGCTAGAGCTTTGAAATTTTGGGAATCGTTCGTACTCGCCTAACAATGCAATATTTAGACGTTTGCGACAAGTTTTAACTAATATTTTCTTTAATAATGCAGTTTAGCCCAAACACTTGGCGCGATTTCAAAAATTGGCACCAAACTTGGCGATTGTTTTTTTTTTTTTGCTGAGCGTTAAATCCGTGAAACGGAACAGGGTAGCCACATTTGGCAAAATACTGCCAAATAATTCTTGTCGCCAAGGATAAACCTTTCCTGAATTCTGGTTCCCATTTTTTTTAATAGAATGACTTACAAACTTTCAAATGCATGTTTTAATTTTATGAGTATTATGAATTTCTTAATACGCTCACAAATGTATCTTTTTAAGTAAATTTTAAAGTTAAAAATAACTAACAGTTTTAACTAATATTTCAATAATTTTCTTTAATAAACTTTGCTACCATATAAAAACGTTATTTTTAAAAACGTTGGTTTTTATATCGAATTATTTTTATTTTTAAAGGGGAAATGTGGAAAGAAAGGAATATGGTTAAAGAATTAAAGTTTCTTTTCTCCTAGTAAAAAGAAATTTTATAGGAAGAAATGACTATTAAAAGTGTTGAAGATAAAAGATGAGAGCTTCATTTATTTTTATAATGAAAATATTAATGATTATAGTAAAAAAACAAGAAATAAGTAATAGAGGAAAAGTTAAGAGTGAATTAAAATGAAAATAATGTGTGAGGAGAGTTGCCAGGTATCTATCAAATTTAAATTATAAAAGTAATCAATATAATGATTACTTATTGATTTACATAAATATAATTAAGTACTATTAATTTTTTTAATACAAAATTTGTATATCAATTTATCGTGTTAAAACTGAACTAATTGTATACTTAAATTTCTTTACCATTCAATGGATATATTACGATAGAACTATGTATTCTATCAATCATAATTGTTCCTGGAAATTTACCAAATTTAAACTTTATGGGTAATTCCTCATTATTTTGGAAATTCTTGCAAAAATAAAGTATCAGTAATTGGAAAATAACTGTGAATCTTTTTCAGACTAATTTATTTATATATATATATATATAAACAAAAAAACCCTCAATGAATGTTCATCCAAGAAACAGTTAAGAGAAATCAAAATAGTTTTATTAGTATTATGAAATGATAACTATTACTATGAGCATGGATAGGTTACTAACTTACGAACAGAACCAAGATTATTACTGAAATTTCAACTTATCACAATAACAACAAAATTGAATCCGAGTTATGAATAATACTTATTAACAGAGTCCAAATCAAATATCAGCTTCCCAATGATCATGGAACTTTCCTGCACCAATATCATCTGCACTCTTATAATACTAACCATCAATCTATCTCATCAATTCCTATTCACTACACTTTTACATATTTAGCAATGTTGGTTTACATAAGACAGTTTATAGACAAGGCGATGTTCTTAAATTGAATAATTTCATAAAGTAGCCTAAAAAGTTAGTTGAAGGGAAAAAAGTGCGAGAATTTTTTACAGTACATTCATATCAAAACAATTAGTTTAATTCTCTCTATGACTTTTCAGACAATTCAGGAAATTTGAAAGACTTCTACAGTTGAAAATTATGTACCTTAGCTTCCACAATATCATTAGCGTATTTAGAAAATTAATTTTCAAACTTAAAAATGCTCCAAAGGATTCAGCATCCATTTGTCAATTTTATTTTCTAATTTAAATAAAAAAATGAGCAAAATTATATTAAGGTATATGGGAGGAAATTCTCAGATAAAAAAACACGCATATATATTGTACATACATGTTCAATGTTGTTATGGTAATACTGTTTTAAGTCAGATTGGTATTTTGTTAAATTCAAATGCAAGAGATATTCTTTGAATTAATTACAATTTTGAGATGATATGTGTAAAATGTATTGCCCTCTAACTATAGTGCTTATTATGTTCAAAAGTTACTCGAGGATTTGGTCAGAAAACTGAAAATGTCCGATTTTAATTTTTAAAAACGATATAAAAAGCAAATGTAACTGCACATAAACTGTAAAGTTCTACTCCGATTAATGCATTACATAGCTTAATTATTGATTCATTTAATTAAAAATTTATACAATTTGTTTTTGCATATCAGTTACATAAAAATAAGTTACAAGATTTTTTTTTTCTTCTAGTGAATTAATCTTTTACAGTCATATACAGTATTTGCAACAATAATCATTTGTAATTAAGCTATAATTGTACAACTTATATTTAAAATTATAAATGTATGGCATTATGATGCAAAGTATAAGCAAAAACAATGGGGTGTGATGTTATGGTAGAGTTTAATGGCCCAAGAGCCAAATGTGGTTATGGCGTGCCAAACAAGGTGTAATTGTGGTCTAGATGTTTGAAAAAATGAAAATTACGTAAAAACTGATTGACAACAGAGATAGATCGCTAGGGTATTCTGGGGGAGCTTTACCCATGTGCATCAAAGACAGTAAAACCCAAGTAAAAGAAAAAGATCATTAGGGTGGGTATCTGAGGGTCATGATGCCTGTACTTGCCTAAAGAAGACAAGTGCCTAAAAGGATAAAGAAAAACAAAATATAACTAGCATTGCAATAATCAGAAAAACTTGCAGTGATCATAAGTATTTTATTTTTCTGTAATTATCAGCTTATAACATCAATGGTTTGGCATTTATGACAGATATAACACTTATTAAAAATATAATGTATATTTATAACAAATGCTTATTTAAAAGTTCAAATGATGTTGATCTCAAAAGATAGAATTTTTTAAAAATATTTTGCTACCAATATTTATTTGTTTTTCATTCTTTTTTATGAGCCAATACTCTCAGAGAGAAAATTACAGTAGATTGAAGCAATGGTTTTATGTTTTGTTTGTTTCATACCAAGACAATGGATATTATTGAGCAGTTAGAAATTTCATCTCATGATTTCAACAACATACTACAGTATAAATTGAAATATGATCACAATGTATTGAAAAAAAAAAAAAGTTCCAGCCAAATATTTGAATTCAGCAAAAGTAATAATATTTTATGATTCATAATTTCAGTGGTGTTAATGTATAAATTTTGTGAGAAAAACCAATTTAAAAAATTAAGTTAAATTAAAAAACTCTTTTGAGAGAAAAAACAAATTAATTCTGCTCATTATAGTGAACAGATAAAATTTCACATTTTATGCTTCACGAAATAGTAATTCGCATTTTTTTTTTGTAGTTTTAAAAGGATAAATTAAGAAAGTTTTAATAAATTACTTTAATTGATTTCAGAGAAGTTCAGTATTTATTTAATTTATATTCTCTCTTCTCTAATTCCACTTCCCTTAATCAAAAATTATTTTTTAAACATCTTTTCGCTAGCACAAATTTACCATTTCTCACAAAAATAAATTTTCATAAACACACACAATATATTCCTAAACTGGAGAGTTTATTAGCGGTCAGTTCGTAAGAGAGAGATTCGTGTACACTTCTATGAATCGTAGCTTTCTCCATTACTTACCATTTGTCCTAATTTACAAGTTGCTATCATTTCATTTCAGAATGTAACTGTAAATGTTTGCCAAAAACAAGCATTCCTTTAAAGAATGTGGTTTTTAAAAAAAAAAAAAAAAAAAAAAATCTGGCACCATCTGTTGCAGACAGTCCGAAGTATGTCAATAATTTATAACAATGCTATTTGATAAGTAATATTATGCGTTTTATCCATAGTATATATTAATACCGAAGAATTTCGTCTACCTGAAAATATGTTTGAACTTAGGGTCCTATTCTTTAATATTAGAAGAAGACAGCCTTAAGGGAAGTCAACAGATTTATCGGAATTGGTAGTGATTCAAGGACTTCTCTTTTAAAGCTATATTTACATTTGCGTAATATTCGCAGAAAGTTTATCTTGCTTGCTATTCAGATATCTATGCAGTATTTCACAGATTTCAAAAGGTATTTCAAATACGATTTTGTAAGAAAAGAAGCAATACTTTGTTTTTATACTATTTAAAAAATACACTAGACAATTTACTTTATTAATTACTAAAATGAACAACAGCTTTTTTAATCGTGAATATATCAATGGAAATATTGTGAATATGTTACAACATGATTTGTTTATACCTCAATTTGCATGTTTTTTCCCAGTATTTAGTTACTTGCACATTACAGCATCTGAACATCAGCTATTATAAAATTTGAGTAGTAGAAATTTGTTTCAGCCATTAAATAACATGAATCAACATCAAAGCAGCAAGAAAAAAAAATAAGAATAATTTTAAAAGAAGGAATAATTAGCCCTTTTCTTTAACATTGCCAAAGACAGCCATAATATAAAGTAAATTGTGGTGTTACTTTTTTTCCTTTATCTTTAAGAAGACCTATGCTATAAATATTGTTTCTAAATACTACATTTTTGGGTTACTTTTTTTTACAGTCAGAAAATCTTCAAATCAATGCTTCATTAACTTTTAATTCATACACATAAAAGCTATGCGAGTAATTATGGGTCTAAATGCAACTCAATTAACAGTTTTGAATTTTGAAATATTTTAAGTATATATAATATTTCAAAGTGTAAAAGACAGCAGGTAAGAGGGAGGGAATTCAATACTTAGAAACACTATGCATTTAACATTTGTCTTTATATTTTATTATGGACATATTTTAAGATATATTTATCTACTCATACCTTCATATGAAATGAGCATGAATTAAGTTAATGACTAACTTAAGACAAAAAAAAAAAAAAAAAAGCATGAGGTACAAAATTTTCAATCAATCCCTTTGCTTGAAGTACATAAGCCCAAATATTAACAGCTATAAAAGAATTCTTTTAAATTTCAGATTAAGAGTAACTTCAAAAATTGTCCAATGAAATGTCTCTCATCAAAGGATATTTTCACAGAGTTACAATACTTGGAATTTCTATGGTAGCTCATTACTTATCTAACTACGTTTCACACTTTTGTATCTCTTGCCTTTTTTAGTTATTTTGCTTTTCTAACTCTCTAATAATACAATATCATCTATATCTTTTAAACATATATATCACATGCAATTTTTTTTTTAAATACTGTATAGATTTTTATTTTATTTATTTATTGATTTTTGTGGGATATGGAGCAGCAAAGGCTATAATCCCGTTTAATAGATATATTTCATTCAGTATATGTCAAAGTACTTTAGTTTCTGCAGGAATATTCTGAACACTTGTTTGTTAGCGACTATTATTTCCAAAAGTTCTTTAAAGGTAGTATTTTGTGGTGGATTTTTCTTGAGTGTGTTCCAGAGATGATTTCTTTGGGAGGTATATTTATTACAATTTAAGAGGATATGGTCTAAATCATTGATATGGTTACATATGCTACATTTTGCATTATCCTGTAGATGGAACTTATGTAAAAGCCCAGGAGTTATTCTCATTTTGCATATGATTCGAGTGATGCGAATTTCTTCTTTTCTGCTTCTTGTCCACTTGGATATTTTGTCTATAGTCGGGATGTTTCCTAAGACTTCAAAATATTTACTTGAATAAAAATTTTCGTTGGTTTTTTTCATTCTTTTTCTGTAGATGTTGCTATGGCTATCCTCTGAAGCAATCCAGTCAATGAAAATGTTGGACTCTAACCGATTTTGGGAGATAATCCGCCTGTTCATTCCAAATAATTTTTGCGTGTCCCGGAGTCCACAGTAGTACCATTTGAGTTTGAAATTGCGAGAGGATGAAAATTTTGCTGGCTAATCTGTGAATATAACTTTTGGAGAATTTATATTATAATTTTTAGAGCAGTTAGAACAGAGCGACTATCTGAAAAATTATCAATTTTTTATTTAATTCCGTGAGATCATCTAGAGCTTCTGCTGTAAATATAGTGTTAATGGGGTTTAAATTGTAAGCAAAAGAGGAATTTTTCTTTATGCCTACAATAGAAGTCATGTAGTAGTTTTTTGAAGCATCTGTATCTATTATGAAATAATCTTGGTAGTTATTGCTCACTATTTCGTTAAATAATCCTCCGATGATAAAAGTTGGAAGGTTTTTGTCCTGAAATTCAAATTCATTGCTGTAAATTCTACATGGAAGCTCTGTGAGATACATTAATCTGGGGATAGAAATTATATGTTGCCCATTAATATTCAAAGTATTTGAGATATTGGTTTTGCCTTCTTCCAGAATATTTAGATTTATTGTATCAGGACTACTGAGATGCAGAGGGGAAAAGTCACCTTTCGAAATTTGGGAGATAAAAAAATTTATTCGCTAACCTTCTTATTTTTTCCAACAATATTCCCTGAAAAGCTATTTGTAAAAGTATAATGTTTGGAGTCCATTGTAGTAAAACCAATGCGATTCTGAGTGCTATCGTTTGAATTACGTTAAAAGGTTTGAGCTGATTATCTGACCATTTGTTAATGATATGACATGTATAATAAAACATGCAGCAAATACTATTATTGATTAATTTGATCAAGTCTTTTGCGCTTGGACCGAAGCGCTTATATGATATTCCTTTAAAACTATTGACTTTTTTCAAAGCTTTGTTTTTCATGTAGTTCATTGTTGTAATATTCTGATTCTGTTCGGAAAAATATACTCCTAGATATTTAATGGAAGTTTGCCATGTGAGAGGGAATCCTGCCAACATAATATTAGGAAATGTGTGTATTCTTTTATTTGATAATTCTGAAATTGTACATTTATCAGGACTTAGCGATAGTTTCCAATAGTTGCACCATTGTGTTATTCTTTCTAAAGTATTTTGCAATTTTCTACTGACTATATCCAAGAACTGATGAGAACAATGAATAAATATATCATCTGCATAAACTGAGCATTTTACTCCTGTTTCCAATGTTTCAAAGATTTCGTACATATAAATAGTAAATAATACGGGTGAAAGGACACTGCCCTGGAGGACTCCTTTTGGAACAGATTTTTGTAATGATAGGCTGTCCCTCCATCGAATCTGAAAAGATCGAGAAGTTAGAAATTTGTGAACCCATAGATCTATTTTCCCATTAACTATGATTTGGAGACATTTTTTATAAAAGACCATCTATATAAATTGAGTCATAAGCTCCCTTTATATCCAGGCTAATTCTCACAAAGATTTTTTTTCCTCGTTTGGCATCTAAGGTAACTTTTATTAATGAGGCATGTAGCAGTTCTACTGTCTTTAAATGGTATAAAGCCGTAATGATGAGAGTGAAATTTTCGTTCTATTGTCAGAAAATAAGATATGCATCCAGTCAAGATTCTTTCAAATGTTTAAGAAAATACAGAAGTTAAAGCTATTGGTCTGTAGGATGAAATTTTAGTTCTATGTTTGCCCAGTTTCGGAATTGGTAGAATAATTGCATGTTTCTATGACTGAGGTACAATGGAATTCTGAAATAAATGCTGAAAATAGTACAGCAGTTCGTTGGCTATTGTTCAAGTTCTTCAGTTAAGTTGCATTAATCTGACCTGCTCCTGAGATAGTATTTTTAGCATATTTTATGGCTCTGTTTAATTCCGAAATATGGAGACGTTTATTAAGAAAATCGTTTTCTTTACTGAGAAAATCTAGGGGAAGTAGTTCGTGAGAACCGTTATTTGATGCAAAATAGTTCGCAAAAAGTTGAGCTTGTTTTGGAGGTTGAGTTGCATATTTATTATGATAATGGAGGATATTTAATGTTGATTCTGCATTCTTGTTTGTTGTAATTTTTCTGAGAAAACTAGAGAAGATCTTAGGATTAGACACTTTATTACATATTTCACCCCAATGCTTTGCTTTCTCTTGTTTAACACGATACCTCAGTTTGCTTGAATACGGTTTATATTTTATCCATAATTGGGGTGAAATATCGTTTATAGCCTTTTTGCGGAAAAATTATTTGAGTCTGTATAAATTATTGCAGGTGTTGTTCCACCAAGGAGGAAAGGACTTATTGGATAATCATATTTCCTTGGTGTTATTAAGAATTATTTCTGAGATTGTATCAGTGAGGTTTTCTATTTTGTTTTCAAGGTTTTCTAATGATGCTTGAACTTGTTTCATTGTTAAGTGTCAGTCCATTTTCCTAGAGATTCGCTTATTCTATCTAACATTGTAGATATAATTCAGTGATTATGGGATAGTGATCACTATCGAATGAGCATTCTAACAGATAAGTATTAGTGTTTCCGAATAAGTTTGCAGAGCAGATGGTGAGATCAATCAGAGTAGCTGAGCTTATATAACCTCTGTGGGTTGGTGTATTAGTATTAAGAAGGATAAAATTGGAGTCAGTTAACCATTTTACAAAATCTAAACTATGAGGCGAAATATGGTTCGAACCTTACATCAGGTGATGTAGGTTAAGGTCTCTAAAAATCAAGATTGGATCTATTAAGGATTCCAAGTAGGAATTGATTAATGAGATATTGAGTCCCCGTGGAGTATGCAAGTTTATTATGTAAAAGGATATATTATTAATATATATTTGCATAATTAGCATTTCAATATCTGGCGTTTGTACTATTGAAATAGGGATTTGACGAGCAGAAATGTTTGCTGGTACTGCTATTAGCAGTCGTCTTCCTCCTGATCTGTTGAGTCTGTCTTGCCTGAAAATTATTTTCCCAGGATGGTGAAATTTGTTGCCAGGTTTCAAAAATGTTTCCTGGAAGATCCGAACGTCAGTTTTGCTGAAGGGAGGAATGAGGAACCAAATTGTTTTGTTTTGATGCTTCTACAATTCCATTGCAGGAAAAACATTTAAAAAAGTGCGAGAGAGAGAGAAAAGGCTATACGCATAAATTCTCTCCTCCACTGGAGAGAAGGAATTTTTTTTGTTTTTTAAATCATGGAGAATTTATGCACATAAAATTAAATATTATAAACTTTATTTAAACGGATCATCCAATATCAATTTCGTTTGATGCATTTTATTTGAGGACTTTTTTCCGACTTGGAGATGTAGATTTTCCCTCTGCTTCAAACATATTGTACAAACATGGTTTCCATCATTTTCTGGACATTTTCAATGATAACTAAGGTTTGTTTTTCTAAGGCAGCCTGGAAAAATGTAATAATGCTTTCTAATATTTTTTCTAAGTTCTGAATATTTTGGTCTGGAGGGATTGTTTTTAAAGTTTTGGAATAGCTATCTGAAGTTTTTTCCTAGTATTTCCTCCTTGCTTTTCCTAAGGTTAGATGATTCATGCATTTATATTTTATAATCTGCTTTTCTTGAATGAAAACAGAACACAAAGGGGAATTAGCGGAATGGTCTTGTTTGGTTAGCGCATGTAACAGAAGTGGTGCAAGAGCCAGTATGTGATATACCACAATTAACATAAATGATAAGAGTTTTAACAAAATCGGGAGGTGTGATAAAAACTGAAGCACATATTGCATCGTTTGGGTTTATCGGTGAAAATTTGGATTCGATGGTTAATAAACCAAAGTTTGATATTTTAAGGTCAAAGTTTGATATTTTAAGGTAAATCAGTACCAAGGATGGTGATTAGTACTGGGAAAAACTCCTCATTGGATCCACTACTTCAATATTATTTGTATTCTGTAGCCAAATCTATCAGTGGTACGTTAGTTGGCATTTCATAGATTAGGAATCGAGAAGTGAATTCTTCCCAAATGATACTGGTCCTCACCGGTATGTTTAATTATTGTTCTACTGCAAATATTTGTGCTGCGCATACAGTATCAGATGTACTTAATTTAATTTTTCTGTTTCTTGTGAAAGACATATTGTGATGGGTCTATCCGCGACCTTGTCACTAACAGTCCTCTTGGGGAATTTTCAGTCCTCATACAATTATTTGTATTGGAAAGTTTCCTCCGAAGAAGAGAACGTGTTCATGCAGATTAGGACTTTTATATATAGTATGGGCTTTCAAGAAGGAGAGATTTGTAGCTGAGCAGTAAATAAATTAAGTGTTTTAGAAATGTTGACTCTTCCTTCCGACCGCACACCATTACAATATTTGCAATTTTTTCATATCTAGGAATTTTCTCTTTTATCTCTGCATGCAGATATTGTGAATTTGATTTAGGAATAGATGACTTTTGTTTATTTTCCAGAAAAATTGTAAATTCAGCTACTTTTCTACTTCCCGCCCTTATGGGCTCTTGGTCGTATTTAGGGCTCCGAAAGTATTTAGAGTTATCTAAATTCATCACATCATTCATTGTGGGATTATAATTTTCCAAATCCCTCACTCTGAATGTGGAGTGACTCTGCCCGAGTTGCCTACAGATGTTCGAAGTAATATAAAAATTGAAATTGGTTGACTTACCGAAATCCAATGATAAAAAAAGGTATATGCAAAAAACACTTTCTTCTTACTTTGTGCTGGAGAGAGGAAAAAAGAATAAAGAAATATGGTTCAAAGATAAATCCTCTTCCTTATTTGTTCAGTTTCATTTATCAATTACAAAATGCTTTTATCACAGTTGTTACAATATGTAAATCGAAATTTCAAAACCAAACTCAACACCTTTCTACTTCCACACAATGGCTTTGAAAAAAGCCGGTTTTTATACTACAAAAATTCAAAAGAAGCAAACAATTAAAAAAAAAAAAAGCCAGCTGGTCGCCATTTTTTTCATCGAATCTCTACTGTATAGACGTATTTAGATTTTGAAGAAAATGCATGTTGTTTCATTTCAATTCATCCATGAAGTAATAAATTTTAAAGGAAAAAAAATTATAACTAATAATAATTTAAAATTAAAAAACAATTCATACTTTTTTATCAATACAAATACGGAAAATTCTAAATTTTTAAAGAAACTTTCTCAAAATGTGCAGATTTTTAATTATATTCTTTAAAACAACTATTAACATTTTCAATAAATAAAAAATAATAATAATAAAAAGTATTGGATAAAAAAAATAAAAGGGGGAAAAACAAGACTAGGTTTTTTTTTTTTTTTTTTCAACAATCGACACTAATTTTACATTTTATTAACACTTGGTTCAACAAAGATAATATAATACATCAATTATTTACATTAAATAACACATTTTCATCATAAAACTTTTTATTAACCTGAAACTTCATTTTTACATTAGATACTAGCAGATTTTCATTTACATAAATTAATTCATGAATTATTTGAAAATATTTTGTAAAAACTACATATAAAAGTGGAATACTTAAAAAAAAATTATATAAAAAAAAAAAAAAAATATGGACATGTGACATTTGAATACATGTTTATAAATTTGTTAACATCATTTAAAAGTCAATAAACCAATTTGGTTCAGAAATTAGAATAAAGAGGAAATATGAAAATGAATTCGACAAAATAACAAGAAAAAAAATACACAAGTTACAAAAGAACTTAATAGCTAGAAAATAATCTTTTTAACCTGAATAAATATTTAAACATGGTAATTTTATTAAATTTTTTTTTTCTTCCTAAACTTAAAATTCTGAATCTTGCACTACATTGGTATCACTATCTTTGTAAAGATTAAAATATACTCACTATCTGTGGATATATATTTGATTTCTGTTTCTCCATTTCCAATCTCTTAAATTCTTCCAAATTTGCACGTTTAAATGAATACTTAAAGAAAAAAAAAAGCAATAAACATGTGAATTAAAATTTTTAATTCACATACATAGAATATTTTGCTACTCTGATAGAAATACATACTTTTAAACAAGTCCAGTTCTACCTGTCATGCAGAGTGTGCTTGCTCGAAGGTGGTTAGACACAGCAGCCACCCTCTTTAAAAAGCAGGCTCTTTATGTATTTTTTTTTCCAAAGAAAAATAAAATAGGCAAATCACAGCATAGGAATTGAGACTGCTCAAGTATACAGAACATTAATTCCAAATATTTGTAATGTCTAAAGTTTGTTTCAACAAACTTTATTACTATTAAAATCAGTGGTAGATTTACTATTCAGTAAAATAAGTTTCTGCATACATTAAAGGAAAATACTTGACCAAGGTTCAAAATGGTATGGTTCATAACCAATAGTGCTATGTTGCTTTTTAGTGCAACAATGAAAAATCAAGCTTATGAGTATTCATGAGAGATAGATTTATAAGCAGAGATTCAACCTAAACAAGTTATGATAAACACATTCATATTTTATGAATAGGAAGGGATTTAATGTTCTTGAAAAAATAACCCTTTTCCAAAAGAAAATGGGTGTGAAAGTTGCAGCAAATTTACATCAGTACTATTTATTTAACTTCCAGTATCTACATATAAGAACAAACTAGAGCATCAAATGATTTAATACACACACTTATTTGATCATATGTAAGATGAAGTGAAAAAAAAAAGTCTTAATATATTTGCTTTTATTATATAGAGGGTAATTAAAATAGTATTCAATCAGCAGTTTAGTAAAATATTTTTCTAAAAAGTTTATTAATATTCAGTTTGTCATTATAATTTTATCAGATTCTTAGAATATTTTTATGTTGATTAACATGCAAAAATATTGTTTTCTTAACTTAAATGCCCCATTAATTTTCTTAAAATATTTTTCATTAATTCAAAAGACAAATTTTTATTTGCTTAAAAATTCCAACAGCATTTCACAAAATATTTACTATTTTCATATACACAAGGAATATTATTGAGTTTTAGAATACATTCACTTATTACTAACTATAAAATGAAATGACTCTTAATTATAATAGCAAGGCTTGAAATTAAAATAAAATAAAGATTTTTATCATGATAATTTTGCTTAGTAATAAATGAACAGATCTATAATTGTCAAACATTTATTTTACACTTCTTCAAAATGTTAAAGCATTTTCACTCAAGTCAAAAATGTTTTAACTTTTTTCTTGCATAAAAATTTCTCTATCTTGATCACATATTTTTCTATTTATTTTAAGATATTTAAGAGTCTTTATTTATTTAAGACTAAATTTGAAAAACTTTCAAAAATTCTTCTAGTCACAATCATTACCATATTAAAATGACTTTGCACAATACATTAAATATGATTTTTCAAGCTGGCAGTTAAAAAAAAAATTTAATGAAATTTAATCATTAATTATAAAAATAAAAAATTTTTTACTTAACAATTGTGGATATTGCTTTAAATTCTATTAAAAAAGGTTTATCTACTTAAACGATTGAAAAATATAAGTTCTCAGTTAATTCAAGAATATGTAAGCAGATAATTCAAAAATTCTTGAGCAGATTGCGATGTTACCTTACAAGTTTTTAATGGCGATTCTATATTGAGTACTATAAGTTAATGATATACAAAAGCATTAGGAATTATCAGTTACTCAGTTTTTAAAGACTTGGAATTTATTGAAAAAATAATTTAATCATTTTAAACTTTTCTGTAGTCTTAAATCCTACTAGTTACAACTGCAACAGGCAAGTTTTTTTTTTTCCTTCCCTAAATTAAAAAGAATAAAATCACACTTAAGATCGTCTATGTGCCAAAATTTTCAAGTAATTTAAGTTTAACTGTAATAAAGAAAACATTGCCAGCAGAAAGTTGAAACTATTGACAAACTTGCAAATAAGAAAGCAAGGAAAGTGATATTTTAATTCAATATTTTATTTATTGGAATAATTTTAATGCAAGCAATTGGCTAATTACTAGTGATTAGGTATTAAAATGGTAAATATTTATATTTTAAAGTATTGGTTAGATTATTTATTTTTTCATTTTTATACCATTTTTGTAGATACCAAAAGAATTCAAATTTTTTTGGATTTTCTTTAAAATTGTTGGTGTTTTTCCATTTCACAGGCTCAAATCTCGCCAAGAAGACTTTATTGGCAAAAACCATACAGTATACAAATAAAAAAAAATGTTTATGCACCAGTGAAGTACATTGAATACAACCAACACAGTTTTGAGTTGGTTGCATCGTTTTTTGCGACTCTATTGTCTGTGCTGGCGCAAAAAAAAAAAAAAAAAAGGACCAAATTATTTAATTTAAGTTATATGGCAAAGCATAAATTATACATATACTGAGCAACCGAACATTGCCAAATTCAAATTTGTGTAATATATAGAAGGAAGGGGGGGGAATTCCAATTCTTAAAAAAGTATTAATCTTCTTTCCTGAATCTGTAGGCAACTTTAAAGGCCACTTTGAGTTTTTTTTTTTAACTATGCTAGTCAGTTCTCTGCAAGACAAAGAATACAAAATATGGATAGTTTCGCATTTAACATAACTGCAATATTTTATTTTGCTCCAATGACACTAGTACAATTTTTTTTCTCCCCATAAATGATCAAATGCTCAAATATCTACAGTCCCCAATTGCTTTGGATAATGGATACTTTCTACTGTGTATGTACATATATTTGCCAAAACAGGAGCATGCCTGTCATCATCTCCTATCTCCAACAACACATCTCCCAGCAAGAGCTCTGGCTCATGAACTGGAAAATCAAAGTTAATGCGTCCAAAAGTGCAGCCATCTTGTTCACGAGGAAACAGAGACCTCCAAATCTGGCAACACTAAAAATTTTCGACCAACCAGTGCCTTGGGTACTACATTACAAGTATCTAGGGTGCATTTTGGATTCCAAATTAACTTTTTCAAAACAAATTGAGCACACTTGAGTTAAAGGGCGAGCGACTCAATTCCAGATTAACAAACTCATAGCTCGAAAGAGTACTTTGGCGATCAGACACAAAGTTTTGCTTTACAAAACCATTGTAAGTCCGGTCATGACATATGCATCCCAAATCTGATAGCTAGCGCCATGATTCACCTTAAGAAATGGCACATTGCAACCAACTCCTATATTAGGAAAATTGTAAACGCTCCCTGGTTTGTTCAGAATGAAGTCATCTATAGGGATCTTAAAATAGAATCAATTATGACTTTCATTAAAAGGCAATCCAAAAACTTCTTTCAAAAACTACCAAGCCACCCCAATGCGCTATTGAGGTCGCAACCAAACTACAAAATCAGTCCTAGGCGTAAGGCAGCCGTCAAACGCCCCAGAGCTCTACTCAAACAAACTTTCGATAATTTCCCTACTATCAAAAAAAAAGCTCACACGTTGCAACCTCAATACCTCGTTTGGATCACAAACCCTGTACAACAAACTAGTGGTGTTCCCTGGGTACCCACTAGCATTGTTGTTCACTTCTAAAAATTTTAATTTAATTTTAAAAAAATTTTAAATTTAATTCTTCAATTAATTATTCCAAATTAAACCTATCTTAATCAAACCAGTCTATCAGCCTTTCTCTAATTGCTGCTAGACATACATTTCTTTAAAACCCAGATATTCAAAATTCTAAATCCTGGACGGAAAACAATCCGCCAAATCATTAAAATATCTCTCCTTCCTCTTCCAAATTGCTTTTATTGACTTCAGTCCGTTCGAATTAAGTCACAAATTGACATCCAAACCTTCCGACCCTCAATTTTGTCCACTAACATAGTTTTTCTAAATTTAATTTATGTTCGAATGGTATCGAAAGACTTTCCTTTTCTCTCCTTTTTTTCCCTCGGAGAAAAAGTCAGCTAGCTGGCAGATTCTCCCCCTCTCTCTCCTCGAGCATTCAACCAATCAGAACGCTCCTTTCTCTCCACACTTTTCCCACCTCCCCCGGCCACGTTCATTCGAGACCGGTGCTGTGGGGAAAGAGGTTGCCTTTCCGGACCTCTCGCGGTGGCCGAGGGGAACTGGCTGCGTCCTATATGTCCGATTGGCGGACATATAATGTTGACCGTAGTTACTCTTCCTACCTTTTAGCAAATCTTATGGAACTCTCTTAATTTTCTCATATTTAATAGCTCTGATGTGGAGGTATCTCCCACTCTGGGGAGAGGTACTCCGTAAATTTACACACCTACGAACCTTCGACATATATTTACTGTGATATTGTTCATTATTGTATTTTTTGTAATTATTGCAGTCCTGAAATTATTCTGAGTTCACTAACAACAATGAAATACAAGGAAAGAAATAAAACACATATAACCAAGTTTGCTTCTTAGAAGTTTTATGTCAATTTTTACAAAACTTTACAGAAATATATGTTTTTCAAATTATATTTAAAATGTCTATAGAATATTGGTTTAGAAACACCTGCAACATATTTTCGTTAAAAAAAAGTTTGTATTTCTAGTAGATATTTTACATAAAGAGTACATAAAATCAATATTCATAAAAGACGTATATGTCATGTCCATTCTAATTTTTCCCATCACTTTTCCAACAAGTAAAAAAAAGGGGGGGGGGATTATATTTCTTCAAAAGCCTTATTATATGCTTAGGAAATCAGTCAAATGGACACATGACTGACTTCTCTCACAATGATTTTAGATCAGTGATTGTGTTATTAACATCACACTCAGAAACAACTCAAGGGCTATTAGCAATAGACCTAGTAATTTTTAATTTACATCAATGATGAGGACAACACCCCAGCTGACACAACCCTCTTCTAACTTCAAATAGGTGTATTTGGAGTCTCGACAGGTTAAATATGCATCAGTCCCACTACCTGGTGGAACTTTAATGGCATTAGGACTCAAGCCATAACTTGACTAAAACAACACCAGTAACAAGTTCACAAACATGAGATTAAGCTACAGCGATCTTTTCTTTGGTTCAGTGTGGCGGTTGTGGTGTGCTTCCAACAGAGCCCCGAATGAAGAAGCGAAGAGAACTTCAGTTACATTTTTGGGGCATGTAGTGACTGTAGATGGCATTTCTCCATTACCGAGAAAGTCGCAGGAATTACGAACTTTCCCAAACCAGACACTGTGAAGGAGCTTCGTCGTTTCCTGGCAATCTGCAATTTTTATAGGTGTTTCATACCACAAGCTGCTAGAATACAAGCAATGTTAAACAGCGATTTAAAGGGAGCAAAAAAGAATGACCGGACACATATTTTATGGTCTGAAGAATTTGCTGCTGCATTTGAAAAGTGCAAAAAAGATCTTGCAGAGGCCACAGTCTTATACCACCCCTCAGCGGATGCATCACTTGCCATTGTGGTGGATGCATTGGACAAAGCAGTAGGTGCTGCACTCCACCAACAGACTTCTAAAGGGTGGCAACCTCTCGCCTTCTTCTCGAAGACTCTCTCCAGCGCAACGGAATTACAGTGCATATGACAGAGAGCTACTGGCAGCTTACATGGCCATTAAATACTTCCGGCATATGGTGAAAGGAAGGAGTTTCCCCTGTTTACAGATCACAAGCCTTTGGTGTATGCATTTAAACAGAAGGAAGATAAATGCACTCCACGACAGCTCTGACACTTATATCTAATTGGGCAGTTCACGACTGACATTCGGCACCTGAAGGGATCTGAGAATGTAGTGGCCGATGCTTTATCGCGCATTCATATCTCAACCATCAACACACCATCTGTGGTCGACTTCAACAAGATGGCTAGAGAGCAGCTAAAGGATTCCCAATTACAGAATATTTTAGTTGGTTCTTGTCCAATTTCACTAGTGCTACAGCCTTTACCAGTGGGACCATCTCCAGTCACACTCCATTGTGACGTGTTAATGGATCGCATTCGTCCATTTGTGCCAAAAATGTTCAGACAGGAAATTTGCAACAATCTGCATGCAAGAGTAAGAGCATCCCTGAAGATGGTAGCTGAAAAATACGTGTGGCCGTTAATGAGACAGGATGTTGTTCTATGGGCTCGTACATGCTTACAGTGCTCATGTGCAAAGGTATCTCGGCATACAAAAAGCGAGATTGGAAAGTTCGAGCTACCTAGTTCTCGTTTCGAGCATGTACACATCGACCTTGTGGGACCCCTGCCTCCATCAGAAGGTTTTCGTTACTGCCTTACCTGTGTGGACCGATTCTCCAAGTGGCCAGAGGCCTTTCCACTGGTAGAGATTTCAGCAGAGGCCATGGCCAACACTTTCTACACTGGTTGGATCTCCACATTCGATTCTCCTCTCAGATTTACAACAGACCAAGGAACGCAGTTCGAGGCATCTCTATTTGATGCCCTATTGAAGTTCTTAGGCACAGAGTGGAGATACACCACTCCATATCATCCAGCTGCAAACGGCCAAGTGGAGAGATTTCATCGACAGTTGAAAGCAGCTATAATGGTGCACAAAAATGCTCAGTGAACCAAAGTATTGCCCACCATACTCATAGGATTTCAAGCCACCTGGAAAGAGGACCTACAAGCCACGTGAGCAAGGATTTGGCCACGTGCAGCCATGTCTTTCTGCGTACAGACGCTCACAAAAAAGGTCTGCAACCTCCTTAGGAAGGTCCTTATAAAGTTGTTGACCGTACCGAAAAAGTGTTCTGGATCTCAAGGCATGGAAAAGAGGTTTCAGTGAACATCGATAGGCTGAAGCCTGCCTACGTCCCCAAGAAGTTGGAGGGCATACCAGTAGAAGCGAACATGAAGAAAAAAGCGTCCCTACAACCAGAGGAAGTACCAGACTCGGGACAAGAAAAGCCGAGAAGATCTAGTAGGCAAGAAACCACAACCCATTCTGGCCGCAAAGTACGCTTTAACCCAAAGTGTATCTAAAAATCTCATTATTGCTGGTGGGGGCTTGTCGTGCACTTCCAACAGAACCCTGAATGAAGAAGCGAAGAGAAACGGAGGAGACGCGAAGTGAAGTAAGAGGAACCGCCATTCTGTCTTCATTCGTCTCCGAGTACAGTGCTAACGTAAACAACTCCGATAGCTAAGATGTCCAGAGACCAGACTAAGGTTAAAGTCTTGTAAATTTCCAAGCAGCTAAAGATCTGGATGATAACCTGCAAGACAGCAAAATACTTTTGATTGGTGTAATATTATCGTTACATCTAATTTGGGAATATTTTCGTTACATGTAATTTACCAAATTCAGTATTGGACATTTTCTTAACCTCCATCAAATTTCCAAAAACTAGTGCCATAGGTTACTATGGAATTGAAAAATTATAGATAAAGAAATAAAAAACTATAATGAATGGTTAGTATAGAAGAAATCTGCAAAAAGGTGTGGAAGTTGTTGGTAGGGTTTTAACAAAAAAGCAACCAAGCAAGGAAGATAAATTTTTATTTTCTTTTTTATAATTTCTTATAAAAAAATCCCAGGAATGTTAGGCATTTTAAAATTTATTTATAATATTTAACGTTAAACAATTTCTTATTTGTGTGAAAAATTTCCTTTTTCTTATATTTTTGTTATTTAATATGAAATAAAACTTTCTGATATTCCTTTCCCCTTTTTAGTAGTAGAAATAGAAATTGAAAGTAGTTCTAAGAAAGCTTAGTATCACAGAAAAGAACAAAAAGGTGCTTATTTTACATCAAAATAAGCAATATGGTTATAATGATAAGAATATCCACTTTTTAAATAATCTTTTACATCACAGAATTTTGGATTTCTACTCCAAAAAACAAAATTTATTCCTATTACTATTGGGAAAAAACACATTCGAATTTGAAATGCTTCAATATAATCATACAGATATTTGGTATTTTCCATTTATACAGGCACAAATAAAAAAAACATTGCTCAAATATGCAATAAGAAGTCAAAAAAGTGATAAGCTGAGCTATCTTGTTTTTATGAGTGAAATTCTTACAGTATAAAAAGGTTCTATACAGTGACTAAGATTTTGCAAAAATAACATGAAATATTGTGATTTACCAATTACAATACATGTTAAAATTGTAATTGGTTATGTGTAATAATTGTAATTGTTAATTAAGTTAAAATTGGTGCGAATGACAAAATAGTGGAGGTTAAAAGTGTGGCTCTTTCTTTTTATGAAAAGAAAGAGTAACACTGGATGTGTTTTCTCTCCACAGTGCATTTTTGGAGGCCTATATAGAAAAACAAAAGATTGTTTTTTAGTAGCTTTCCAAATTGTACAGCTAAAACTATTTTGTGCGATTGAAAAAAAATGTTGTACACAGTAGTACAATTCTGATTTTAGGAAAGGATACAAAACAGAGGATTTGAAAAAAGCAGGAAATGATCATCTCACAGTTAACCACACATACAGTTTAATAAACCAAAATGGTCATACACATACAGGCAAAAGAACAATGGGCAATGTGGTGACCATGACATCAAACAAATGAAACTTTATTCCAAAATATTGCAAGGCTTCTCTAAATTCATGACCCCTGTTCAAATTAAAATAGTTCTTAATTTATAATGAATATAAATTTTATTAATACTGTAGTAAAAAATATTTTATATTTTGAGGCATCTGTAAAACAGAAAAGTAACAGACATATAGCCGAATCAGACACATACAAGAAGTTGATAAAACAGAGATTAATGCAGTCACTATTATGTTTACTTATAAACTAAATGTTGTTAATGACACGTGCCTTTGATAATTGTTTAGCACTTATTAATGAGTGAATATGAAAATGGAACAGATGTCATACTATCAACCACTGACTTATCTTTAGTCTTATTTAACTTCACAAGGTTGCCAGGAAGATGCATACATAACTGTCAAAACTTGGCAATGAAGGATATAACATGCAGTTCAAGTAAACTTTAAATTATTTTATGAATTTCAACAGAAATGAACACACAACAAATAAACAAATAAAAACATTGATATTTTAAAAGGCAAACATTTTATGTATTCATAATGTAGAAAATTCTCATATAAACCAGAGAAATGAAATTTTGAAATCAATTATTGAAATGAAAAAAAGAGAAAAAAAAAAAAACTTTTTCATTCCATTTCTAAATTATTAATGCGGAATTTTTAGTACTAATACATTTTTTTAAATACATTTTTCTGTCTTATTTCTTATTTTTCTTCACACTAAAAAAACAAGGAAGGAAGCTGCACTTATAATTTAGCAAGGCAGATTTGAGATTGTTAGCTGCATCTTGTTTTATAGATTTAGTGAAATATGGAGTGAAAAAACTCGAATTGTAACTGAAAATATTATAATTAGTCATTTTCATAAAGGGCAATCAGAAAATACTATTGCACAATCAGTGCAATTGCCCAGAACAACCGTTCAGTAGGAAAGAAGTTTAGCTCACAACCTCGGTGATGGAAATATTTGTTCCAAGAAAAATAGTCAACTGTTTAGGTATGACTATTATACATGAAAACCCTAAACCATCTACTTCTTCATACTAATTAAGTGCATGTCATCAGTTTGGGTTTCAGATTTTGTATGAGATTTCTTAGCCAATCAAAAAGAAGTTTTTTTTAACTGGTTCAAAAAATGAGGTGGGCATCTTAATTCAATGCGCATTTTTTTACCTGATATTGTTAAAGTTTTTTATCATATGAGCAGTATTACTAGAAAAAGGTAATCTTAAAGAAAAATATTTAATGTGTTTGATAAGAGATAGAGGACCTGATATATTTGGAGAAATAGATGCATCTAAATTAATGGAAATTATATTGGTTAAGTTCTTTAAACATTTCTTGCACCAACCAGCAAAATAGGTAAGAATTTTTTTTTTTTTTGGATTCTTACATTTTACACGCTGCAGAGTTCTAATAACCCATACAGGACCATAAAATAAGTAAATATTAGAATGTAATTGTTTATTTTAGTTTGTACAGTCATAAAATAAAAATCAAAAGAAAAACACATAATGTGTAGTTTTTTGGAATTTTACGGGAAAATTTTTTCCTACAGAATTATTAGTTCTTATCAGGCATTTTTTTTATTTGTTCAAATATATTTTATTATTCACAAAATTATATTTACAAAATAACACAAAACATTTGAGAAACACACAGTAGTTGTTTTATTACAATACACGATAAACTGTAATAGGAATAGAGTACAGCCCATAAATGTTTTATCATTAGCACCAACTGATTTGGAAGATTATTTCATCTTTCTGAATGTTCCTGTTCACGTAATTCTGTTCCCGCATATGATCTATTTAGAAAATTGTATAAAAGATACAGTAAAGATTTAAAATAGGGAAAATGTTCCCCTTAGTAGTGAAAGGGTTAATGCAAGCTATCATATTATTTTTTACTAACGTTGAGTACTTTTAGTTCAGTTTCTGAAGCTTTTATCTAATTTGAACATACTGCTTGGGAATGAATATTTTTTACATGATAAATTGCCAAACTGTTAACCCTCCTTCTATTTACTTAACGCTTTCTTCTGGAAACCCAACTTTGGTCAGGTTTTCAAAATCGGGCCAAACAGCACAGTAAATTAGAATTTTATAAGTTAACAACAAATAATTTTTTGTTTAATTGTGAATTTCGTTACATTTATCTCCAAAAAAAAAAAAAAAAACAGGCTGGCTAGATTAGAATTTGCTAAGGCTCATGTAAAAAAAGTATAGTTTTTTGAACAATTGTTATATTTGCAAATGAATCGAAGTTCAACCTTTTTGGATGCAACAGCAGTGTTCTGGTGCACAGAAAGCCAAATTCATAACTTGAGAAAAGATACATGCCAACAGCAAAGCAAAGCAAAGTGGTGGGAGAGATAGTTACAGGGTTATATGGGAGCCTCAAGAGTTGGAAACTTAGCTGCAATACAAAGCAAAATGACCCAGAATACATGTACTGATATCCTGAAGGGTAATTTTTGTCAAAGTATAGAAAAATTGGGTCTTTCACAAACTTATTGATTTTATCGAATAATGATCCAAAGCATTTTGCCCTGAATACCAGACTATGATTACTGTACAACTGACCAAAAGTTATTAAGACTACAGCTCAGTCTCTAGATTTAAATCAAATATAACACTTGCAGTCACTGGAAAAACAGGTTACATAAACATCAGGTTTCTTTCAAAATGGAGATGCCGGGAATGTTAAAAGAAGAATGGCAAAAATTCAATCATTTCACATGGCAATTAGTCAAAATGGTGTCTAATCGCTTGAAAAAAATGGGATTCGAGGAAGAGAAAAAGCCTTAAGGGGTTGGATTGTAGTTTAGCACAACCACTTTGGCCGGCTAAACTACATTTTCATCCCTTCAGGTATTGGAAACTTGTTAATAAGAAAATACATCCCTGTTATTGCAGCGCCCGTCATATTACGATTACGCCAAGGTCATCGCCAAACTTGTGAAGTCTACCTTACAATGCGACTTACCTTGGTGATATTTCTTAATCACTTGGCGATTCATCGTTGGGAGCCATTATAACAGAGAAGTACCCTTTGAAATTTTTTGTTCAATCCTTTATCCAAATTGTTTCCGCATGTTAGTGATTTTAATTATATATATATTTTTGATATTGTATACATTTATTGCTTAGAAGTTGTCTAGAGTATAATGAAAACTTTATAAGAAAAATTTTGCCAGCTGAAGTGTGTTTTTGTGCATTTAATTAAGGAAATCAAAAATTACAAATGCATGTCAAATACTAGTTTTGACTACAGAACACTTTTTAATATCATGCATTGATGATCCTGTGAGTGCAAACAATAAAATGTCAAAAATCCTCATGAATACTACTCCTTTAACAATAAATTTTACACATTAAAAAAATGAAATGTAATTTTTGTAGAATGCTATTCCTAATCAGTTTATTCTATGTCATAAAATTTATAAAGGCAACACAAGAAACAGGCAAAACAGAAACAGACACAAGAACAGGCATTCAGAATTTTTAGAAAGTGAAACATACCTTTGTTTCTTCCATTTCTTTACTTCCTGTCATTTGTTTAGAAGGCATAATTGGCCAATTTCTTTCAACAGGAACAATCAATTGGAAAAAAAAATTAAGTATTCAAATAAACTACCTCTTTTCAAATTCAAAATAACACATTTTTAGGGGAATACCCTATTTCAAAACAAAGTTTGATTGACTGATTGATTTTTAGGATAGAGAGCAACGAAAACGGTTTAGTTGCAAGAAAAATAAACAATAGCTGATTGGATGTAAGTGGATATCTCTCTCTGATTGGCTATTGAATAATTATAAATAAAAGTAAAAAAAAAGTTTCAGCACTATCTGGATTTTAATCCCTTCTGTTTTTGTTAAATATAAGTAAAATTTCCATCTAAGCTATTATCCATTTTATTGTCGCCTTCAATTGTCAAGAGTTGATAGATTCAGTGGAGCACATGAATCTTCCAGCTCTAATGTCGTATCTGAAAAGGCTGTTGGGACTTTGTTGCTGCTTGTACATTGCCCATGATTATTATTTAAATAGAAAATTTTTTTATGCTTTAAATTATTTTAGACTAAAATAATAATTTACATTCCCCACCCCTAATGCATTAACGTATAATTCTGGTCTAGGTGAGAACCCGAAGTCATGTTTCACAGCTGTTTGACAGAGACTAAAAGTCTTGAGGCCTAAGTTCCCTAGTAAATCCGTCATTTTACTTCAGAAAAAATTTCAGTTCAAGAAAATCAAATGCCAACGTTCCTCGATGGCATTTTATTTCCTGGGGCTTGATCCAATCATAATAATAAATGTATTAAAAAACTTTGGTGGCAATGGTATTTGCTTCATCAAAATAAAAAAATAAATCGCGCTGAATTTCAAACGTACACTATTCAAAAATTAAATGTATGGTATTTAGAATATCGAGTTAACCATCATATTAATTATGCAATATAATTCGATCGGGAACGTATTTTGGTTTTGTGGTTTCAATTTACATAAATGAAATGATTTTCAAAGAATCTATAAATCAATGAAGAACAATGTTATGATGTACAAATGGATATAAGAGTGAGTACTTTTATTTTTTAGGCAACGCTTTAGTGTTAGAATTTTTGAATTTAGTGAGATTTTTTGAGCTCTGTTTTGTGTAGAATAAATGAAAATTTAGAACATATGATTGTATTGAATTCTGAAAGTTAGGTCTTATATATGCATCCATACATACACAACACGCACACTCACACACATATACATACAGTGTCTCTCAAAAGTGTTCGTACACTTAAAAAAGTTGTAAAAAACGTATTGTAGTGAAAGATTAATATTCGAATATAGGGTGGATCTTAAATTAGCGTACTTCTTGGCGGTTGGGAAAAATTCAAAAAGGCGATAAATTGCCAATTTGGTAACCCATCCAAAAAAGTCGTAAAAATCTTGTTTTTGTGGTAACCCTACTTTAAAAGGGGATCTCGTTTCTATTCTGACGATTGATTTATTCTATTTCTATATATTTTAATTTTATTTCTTATTTATAGTATATTATACTATATATATTTGAATTTTAATTCTTATTTATATTATATTATACTATATATATTTGAATTTTAATTCTTATTTATATTATACTATACATATTTGAATTTTAATTCTCAATTATATAATATTATACTATTTATCCTTGATTTATTATAATTGTTATTAATATTATACTATTTATATTTGATTTAATTTAATTCTTATTAATTTTT
>BMAW01053949.1:50120-104433 GCA_019974015.1 Nephila pilipes
TAATTCTTATTAATTTTTATTTTATTAATTATTATTTTTATTATATTATACTATTTATATTTGATTCTAATTCTATATTTTCTATATATTATATTTCTTATTAATATTATATTTATTAGTTAGACTACTTAATTATATTATTTTTTAATTTATTTAGTTATATTACTTAATTATTTTACTTTTTAATTTATTATTTATTACTACTTTAATTAATGCCGAAGAAAGCATTGTGAATAATGATACGTTGTCTTTCGGTCATAATTTCACCGTATTTTCTTACCTTTTTTCAACATTTCGTTGTTATGTTATATGTAAGTATATTTATTGAAAAAAAAATCTTATATTTATTTTATACAATCTTAAGTATATTTATCTAAGTTTTATTGTTTTAAGTAAAATTAAGATCTACCCTATTTCTTATTTTAATGTTTGCTACAAAACGCTGTTTTAATACGTTTTTTGTCTTCGGATAAAATTTCGTCGTTTCTTTAACATTTCTACCCATTCGGCTCATGTTTTTCGATATATTTCACAGTTAACATGTTTTTTGTCCAACGGTCAAAACGCCATCTCGATTACGACTTTGAGAATTCTGCATTTGGCGCCACTTTGGCACAATTTTAAAAACGCACCAAGAAGTACGCTAAATTAGGAATTTACCCGAATATATAGTCGAATTTCGTTTTATACATTCTCCTTATGATTTCAAATGAGTCTTATTTTTTTAAAAATATTTACTCAGTATATTTATAGAAGAATATATAAATTACAGGAAGATGGAGAAGAAACGCGTCACGAAAGTATTAGTACACCAAAACATTTGGGGGGGGGGGCAATTCCTTTTCTAAAAATATTTTTTGTTGCTTTTTTTTTTCTTTCATTTTTGCATCATGGTCACATACAAAAAATTATTTGCTTAAATATTTGCTCGTTTTTTAAAAATATTCTATTCTTTTATTATTATACTACCCAAAAATGATTTGTAGTCATAAAGAGACGATGAAAAGTGTTCGAAGATTGATTATTTTTCACTTCAATCAAGGTAAATCAGTTTGGAACATTGTGAAATTTGTAAGTGTTCCTTAACTGATGGTGCTGTATGTGATAAAATGTTTTAAAGAAGAAAATAGAATTGAAAACAAGTTATGAAAAGGACATCCAAAGAAGTTAACTCATTGTGATGAGTGATTTATTGTCAAAAATTTTATCAAAACTCCACATTTGAATGCTGCAAAAATTGAAATTTAGATTTAGATTGAAAGATTTTTTACTTCAGTTTCATCTGAAACTATTCAAAGAGTACTCAGATCAACTGGATTACTCGAGCATTGTGATGTAAATTTTTTTTTTAAGTTTGAAAAATAGAAAGCTTAGACTTTCTATTGTTAAATCCATGATAAACAAGTTTGGATACTTTTCCATTTTACCGGCACAAGCGATAAAGTCTCCAAAAATGATACTACTGACACCAAACAGAATATGTGTTCACTGTGTGTTGTTGCCAATAAAGTCTGCTTGGCGAGATTTGCGACGGCAAAATGGAAAAGTACCCAATTATTAGAATGATGTTTTATTTGCTGATGAGAGCAAATTCAACATTTTTGGCTCCAACAGCCAAAATAGACAAAATAGAATTAATAGTGTCTAGAAGAAAAAACGAGGTATTTAATCCCAAGAATTTAGTTGGAACAGTGAAACATGAAAGGGAATGTGTTCAGCTTCTGGGGGTGTATATCAGCTTCTAGATTTGATAATTTTGTATTTATTGATGGTATTATAAATTAGGAGCTTTGTATTTAAATATTTTGAAGAACAATTTGAAATTATCTGCCTAAAATTTGGATTATGGAAACAACTTCATTTTTTATCAAGATAATGATCCCAAGCACCCTGCTCTCATGTATATCTTTGATGTCTCTATAACTGTTCCTAAGTTCTAAAAACACCTTAATCATTTGATTTAAATCCAATTGAACATAATTGGAGAGAATTTGAAGATAGATTAAGAAGACTTGTGACACAGTTAGAGTAAAGACGAAATGTGAACTAGAAATAGTAATCGCAGAAGAATTGAGGAATATTGATGCAAAAATTACAAAAAATCTGATGAAATCTATGCTGAGATATGTAAAAGCTGTTGTGTAGACTAAAAGTTATCCGATTAAATTCTAAATTTAAGGGGGGGGGGAATGCAGTAGTTAAAACTATTAATGAGTTTTTTTTAAGTGTATTAAGACTTTTGTGGCATAATTTTTAAGTAGTTTTTTGATTAATTTTTCAGAATAAAAGTTATAATATGTTTTAAAAATTGATTATGCAATTCTATTAAGAACAAGTTGCAGATATTAAAAAGTTACTATTATGGTATAATTATTTGGTACTTTTCCATTTCGCAGGCGATAAAGGCACCAAAAATGATACAACTGACACTAAATGGAATATATGTATACAGTGTGTTGTGTCATCAATAAAGTTTGCTTAGCGAGATTTGCGCCGGCAAAATGGAAAAGTACCAATAATTTTTATTAGTTCATCACATTATATTTTACTGAAAATTATCAGTGTACAAATGCTTTTTAGAGTATATTTTTTGAAACTACTTTTGTCTTAGATAAAAGCAAAAGTAGTTTAAAAATAAATTAATTAAATGTTATCAGTAATGTATCATCCTTCTGTGGATACAAAATTAGCGTTGGTTACAGATTGCAGTGATTTTGCTATGGGAGGTGTCCTCCAAGAAATTTCTTCTGATGGTCCTGGACCTCTTGGATTCTTTTCGAAGAAGTTATCTAGTTATCAATGTAAATATTCCACTTACGACTGAGAATTATTGGCAGCATATAGTGCCATACAGCACTTTCGACGTTTATTGGAAGCTCGTATTTTTACTTTGTACCATAAACCTTTAATCTTCGCGTTTTCACAGAAATATGAAAAGGCCCCTCCCAGACAGTTGAGACAACTAGATTTTATTTCACAATTTACTACTGACATTCGGTACTTACCAGGTAAGGGTAATGTCGTAGCTGACATTTTGTCTAGGATTAGTGAAATACAGTTTTCCTCATTGTCGAATTCGGAGTTACAGTCGAAGTTTCAAGAAAAAGACGAGGAGTTGAAATCAATTTTTGAAGGTAGCACGGAATTCAGTGGTAAGTTGATAAAATACAAATGCCTGATGGCGCTAAATCGCTATACGCGGATAACTCTACGGGCGTAAACAGGTTCTATGCTCCTCATCAGTTAAGATGTAAAGTTTTTAATGAGTTGCATAGTTAGTCGCACCCAGGGATGTGCAGTACTAAGCACATCATAGGATCGAAATATGTTTGGCCGGGTATGAATAAGGATATAGGTGTATGGTGTAAAACTTGCATTGATTGTCAGCAATCTAAAGTACACTTGCATACTAAGACCCCTTTGGTGCAATTCCTTGTACCTGAAGATTCTGCATTTGTGAATACTTGGGTTTCTCGATTCGGCATGCCTCAGAGGTTGACTTGTGATAGGGGCGGGCAATTTGAATCAGGTCTTTTTGAGTGTTTATCAAAACTTCTGGGTATTCTTTTAACTCGTACTGCTTCTTATACCCCACAGTACAACGGAATTATCGAATGCCTCCATCGACCATTGAAACATGCTTTGACTTGTCTTCAAGGAGAATGGTTGGATGCACTGCCTTTTGTCCTGTTGGGTCTCCGGACAGTCTTGAGAGAAGATCTTAATGCCTTGACTGCGGAATTAGTCTTTGGATCAAGTCTTCGTCTTCCTGGTCAACTGTACGAGGAGAAAAACATTGATAGATGTCCTGACTACGTAGCAAGGTTACAACGGCTGATCAGAACTGTCAGTCCTGCCCTTCCTCTATGTCATGGTCCTCAACGAATCTACATCCGTAAAGATTTGCAAACATGTAGTCATGTCTTTGGCCACTGGCCTCCATTCAAGAAACCATTACAGGTGCCATATGAAGGTCCATTCAAGGTGGTTCGTCACCTGCCAAAGGATTTCATCGTCCTTATTAAGGGACAAGAGCATCCTATTGCCATGGATCGGTCGAAACCAGCATTAATTTTGGATGCATCAAATGAACTGTTGGAACAGGAACAAATGGCTTATCATACAAGATCTGGCAGGAGAGTAAAGTTTTGTCTCCCTTTGTGAGACTGGAGGGGGGAGTCATGTAACGGCTTCCTACGGTCATTTTGACTGCGGAGCTGTAAGGAGATTTGAAGAAAAGGAGCAAATGATCTTTTCTCTACTCACTTAAGTTTTAAATTTGTAAATGTTAAGTTTGAAATAAATTAATAGTTTTTTGCCTCCAAAAAAAAAAAAAAAAAGAGAAAAGAAAGTATTATGAAAAAATCGTTTGCTTAAATGATTATGGAAGAGATTTGCTCTTGTGCGATTGACTACAAAAACATTATTATTATGTGTTGTTCTATAAATTATGGAATCGGTCTACTGTTGTGATGATTGAAGATGTTTCTGTTTGTATTAAATTAAGTATTTTATAAAATCTCCAACATTTGAAGTTTCTTTTATGTGGAGTGTAGTCCGTTTTTAGTGTGGCTAATTAATTTAATGGAACAGTTTTGTGCAGCTAAAGTGAAATGTTTAATGTAACAGCTCTCCGGAATGACAGAAAAGTTGCTTACATCCCGCACACCTTCTAAAAGGAAATTATGGGGAATTGACGGTTTTATCAACACATCTCCACCTTTACACATTCTATAAGGCTATGTCTGAAATGAAATGTTTCAACTTTTTCCTTTTCTTCTTTCTTTTCCTGGTGCAATTTTTTGTTTATGAATTCCAAGCACATCAGACCAATGATTGAAAAATTACCTTTTTATACCATTGTATAGTTTTATATGGTGAAGAATTTGTGACATAGTCAAAATATTCCATCTTTGAATCACTTTTTATTACTTACAAGTATCCTGAAAATTAATTTATATTTTCATATATTCAAACATAATATTGTCTCATGCTGTCGCTTATTTATTTAAGGAAATAATGATGATTCCGCTTGTAGACATGCTTGTGTCTGGAGTGGGTTTAAAACTTTTAATGGTTCAGAAAATGTCATTGACATCTTAATTCAATGTGCATTTTTTTTCCTGATATTTTTTACACATTTTTTCATATGAATGGCATCAATAGAAGAAAGGTGATCCTCAAGGTAGAGATTCAATTAATGTGTTTGATAATTGTGATTGAATTGTTTGTTTTGCATTCATATATACTTGTATAAAAGTACTTGTGTACAATCACAATGATATTGGTAGATGTGATAAAGGTTGCAAAGTATCAAATTCTTATAATCAGAGGTTTATGATTCTTTGCAACCTTTTGCATTGTTTCATGTTTTATTTTTGTTAACCTTGTTACATTTTTATCAGTGTTTAGTTTCTTGCAATTTTTTTTATTTCTTCCAAATTCGGTAAATAATATGAATTTTGAAAATTGAAGGGTTTTTTTCCCCTTAGAAAATACTTTAGCCAACAACCTGGCAACAGAAAAGGAAAATGGTGCTAAATAGCACCAAAAGCATGCTTTTAATAGCTAAAATTAAAAATAAACCAAAATCTATTAGGATTATATTATTACAAGGGTTGCAAATTTGGCATATTTTTTGATGCCAATTGGTTTTTCATCTTTAAAGCACTGGATAAAATAGGTTCCAACCAGAAGAATGAACACGGAAAAAACCCATAAAGCAGAGATATGTATTTAAGCATTGAATTATCAGTCATATGTATAACTTTGTAAATCTTGAGGTTGTCATTGTGCAGTTTAGCCAGATTTGACTCTTGTTCCATAAACTCTCACCATCACTCATTCACTGGAGACTAGCATTCATTCACAACATGTTGAAACAATATAGCGGCTGTGATGCCCTGGGATTGCTTCATTCTTTTCCAATTGTTAATCAGTATTTAAAGAGTCATTTATAAACATAGTCACTAATAAAGTTAAACCAGACAGTAACTCAACTTGATTATTAAGATCTCTAAGTAATCAAAATGCAAGATATTTATAAGTTACTATTGGAAAGTTCCCAGGTTGCTAGTACTGCACCTGTTTTTGTGAAAGCGGAGGTGAAAGTAGTCACATCCCTGCAGCCTTTTACTTATTTTACTGCTTGATTTCAAGGTGAGAGCATGTGTTTCTTTTTTCTATTTTTCTAATTTCGTGTTTTGGAGTTTTTGGGATTTAACAATGGATAACAAAATCGAAGAGCATTTGTGCATCAAATTTTGTGTGAAGCTCTGTAAATATGTAACCAAAACTCTTGAAATGCTTTGTGCCATTTTTGGTGACAAAGTCTTAAATTGCCGAATGATTTTTGAATGCTACTCACATTTCAAGGTGGGTCATCATTCATTTGAAGATGTCAAGTGTTCAGAACAACCAAGCATCAGCAAAACAGATGAAAATGTGGAAAAAAAAAATTGAAAACTCATATGAGATCATTGCTTAACAATCCAAGAACTTGCATATAGTGTTGGAATCAATTATGGAGTATGCCAAGAAATTTTAATGAAGGATTTGAACACGTAATACACTACTGCACAGTTTGTGCCAAGAGTTCTGACAAATGATTTAAAGAAGAAAAAAAATATGTGTGAATGTTTTTTTTTTAATCATGTGCAAAAGATAACGATGATGTCACTTCAGTCATAATTAAGTTATGAAAGTTGAATTTATGGCTGCGATCCTGAAAGGAAGCGGGAATCCTCAGAATGGAAGAATCGAAGCTTCCACATTCAAAGAAAGCGCATCAAGTTCGGAGTGCAACAGAAAGCATGCTCATTGTGTATTTGAACATCAAAGTGATTGTTCAATAGGAACAAGTTTTCCTATTTAATGTTATAGGGTAAATTCTGACTTTTACTGTAATGTTCTTAGGCATTTGAGAAAAGATGTGGGACTAAAGCAATCTGAACTTTGAAGTGATGGGAACTGATTTCTTCATCATGACAATGTACCAACCCAAATCTCCCTGAAGACAATGCAGTTTATAGCTCTTAACGACATAGTTGTTTAGTTTCCCACCACCTTATTCACTAATTTAGCTGCCTGTGATTTTGCATTATTCTCAAAATTGAAAATGAAACTATAAGGATGACATAACTGTGTCTGACATTTAACAAAAAATAGCAGGCAGACCTCCTTTCAAGAAAATGACTGCAGGATTGCCATGTGGCATGGAAAAAATTATGATTGCTGTATATATTCACAAGGTGACTAATTTGAAGGAGATGGCAGCCAAAATTAATTAAATCCTTGTTTTTCCATCAAGTTCAGGAACTTTCTTATAGTACCATGTATTATCAAGCATATGGAGATTAATCCCTATTTATGCCAAATCTAAAGATTATTATAACTAGGTCTAAATCGTTGTGAATCGATCGGATCCGAGTCCTTAGTAGAATTTTAAATAAGGGTGCGACTCATTGACCCTTTACAGATTCTCCCTTTCTGTGATCCTGTATCTTTTTATTGAGTGTAGGTATGATTCTGAAGTCTTTGTTGATAATTTGTGTTCACTCTCTTTACCATTAACAACCTTCTTATTAAATTCTTTGCTGCTTGTACATGTACTTTCTAAATCTTATTCACTTTATTTCACTAATTTTATTCCAATTTACATGAGTCATGTTTCATTCATTGAAATAGATTCTCAATTCAAGCAACATATTTAAGTCCTAAAGAATTAGTTAAAAGGAGATATCTTGTGGTTAAAGTTGGGAATAGGGTGCAATTGGCCCTAGGCAATTGGCGAATTTGGGAGAGAGAATAATTTAAAAATGGCGATTTGTTATGGTAACCCTAAGAATATTCAATGCTCAAGTCACGCACGTTTGGCGACCTATCTAGGAAGTCGCTAAGTTTTGTCGCCAATCTCCTGGGGGACACCTTATTCCCAACTTTAACTGTATCTTGTTATAAGGTCAACAAAATTGGCACAATAAAAAACCACTGAGGAATCTTGAATCAGTACTGAACTTCATGAGCTAAATTTGTATGACATCAAGATCAAGAAACTAAAGAAAATAGTTGTGTTGAATTTATTCTGAAATATTTTGTGAAGAAATTTCCATGAAATGAAAAACACAGAATTCATATTAATTTTTTAACTAAATTTTTAAAGTAATTAAAATTTAAACTATGTCTTTACTTCTATGTGTGTTTGTAATAAATAACTTTTTGCTGAATAAATTGTCGTTCTTCTATTAGTAGAAGATGCTTAACTTCAATAATTTTTGAATAATTTACAAATATGAAATAAGAGTAATTCATTCATTCTTGCACTTTTTGCATATTCATATAGATTAAAAAATAATTCAATATAAAAACCAACGTTTTTAAAAACAACGTTTTTATATAGTGGCAAAGTTTATTAGAGAAAATTATTGAAATATTAGTTAAAACTGTTAGTTATTTTTAACTTTAAAATTCACTTAAAAAGAGACATTTGTGACAGTATTAAAAAATTCATAATACTCATAAAATCAAAACATGCATTTGAAAGTTTGTAAGTCATTCTATTAAAAAAAAATGGGAACCAGAATTCAGAAAAAATTATTGTGATAAGACATGACGCCAAATATTGGAAACTTTCTTTCTTGCGAATGATTACTGACTAAAAGTCAGCAACCCTTACTATCTCGGAGATTGTAAAGGGGAGATAGTATCTCCCCTTTGCGAGTACAAAAGGTTTACGATAACCTCATGCGGTGTGGGGAGTGCCCGGTACTCCCAGAGGGGGAAAGAAATTTTTCCCTCAATCCTAAAAGCGCCTAGAGGAAAGAATACTTTGACTTATTAAAATTATTGAAATATTAGTTAAAACTTGTCGCAAACGTGTAAATATTGCATTGTTAGGCGAATACGAATGATTCCCAAAATTTCAAAGCTCTAGCTTGATGGGAAGTTGGTTAAATTAACGATCGAAAATTTGATGACACACACACACACCAAGTGAAATTCAGAAAAACGTTGTAAAAATAGTTTCCTTTAAAAAAATCAAAAACATTTGTTGGTATACCCCTTTTTTGGACCTACCTTTAAAAAACTCATGAAGTTCATTTTCTACTTATTTTTCCGTTAAAATTGTTCTAGAAGACTTAAATACAAAAAAAAAAAAAAAAAAAAAATCAAGAAAACTGAAGGAAAATTGTAAGAGAACTATACCTGATAATGAAAACTTTTGTAACTATTTCTTGCATCACTAGACAGAACACACTATAGAATGGCAAACTAATCTAGATTTCGTTTGTAATTAGTGCATATTCAAGTTGTCAGAGAGATAATCGTATTTCTGTCATGAACTACTAAGTCAAAAACAATTGACAATGGGGATTTATATCACCTCTCTGGTTGGAATGCAGTTTGGCTCAAAAACAACTTAGTATCGAAATTTTAACCTGGTTTTTTTTCTTGTAAGATATTTAATTTAGTTTTTTTTTCTTCTTTTTATTAAATTTTATTTCAGCATATTTAGACTCAATGTATTTCATTACTGGCATTCTATTGGATCTTATTATTTTTTGTAATGGGTTTTTTTTGAATCTTGATTTTATTTTGATCATTAAGTTTTTCATCTTGAACTTATATATTTTGATTTTTGTTCTTGGGTCATTATTAGTTCCATTAATGCAAATAAAATTGGACCATTATTATAAAGGCCTTCTCAATATCATACAGTATAAAATAAACAGGTTTTTTTATTCCCATATTGATTTCTGCTGCCAAAATTTATTTAGATTTTCTTTCTAAGAAGCTATTGTGAAAAACATTTTTTTACCCAAATCCATGATATTCCAGTCACATTTTCTTGAAAATAGAATGCATTTTTAATCACAAAAACAGATGAGTATAAAATGTATAAATGTAACTAAGATACTTTGCCACATAACTATTGAAGAGCTTGATTCCAAAGCAGCTCAGCTACTGTTGCCACAAAGAAAGGTCACAGTACACAATTATTTGCCGTTGACGACAATTTTGTATTTACCCTTATTAAATATGAATGCATAATTATATGCATATCACTCACAAATTGTTTTATTTACCTGAAATCTTTACTTTTGTTTTAGTAACAAATATGGAACATGAAAATTACATTTGAACATTTGCATAAGGTGTTACTAAAAATGTTTTTGTTACACAAACTATTGCTACAAGAGGTTGATAAACTTGTAAACTTTTTAAAACACTATATAAGACGAAATAAAAATTGAGGCTTTGTTATAAAAATTCCATAGAAATCAAATATTGAAAAAGGATGCCATTCAAAAACTCTAAAAGCATAAATAAATGCAAATGCCTTATGTAAAGAAGGTTGCTTGGAAAACAGAATAAAAGGCAATCTTGTAAGTATACCAAAATGTAATGTTTCAAAATTCTCCTTTGATCTTCATTTGAATTTTGTCCTTTACTTCTTCAATCATCCTTTCATTTCTAGGTTTTTTTTTTTTAATTTCTTGCCATTTCTCTTGTATTTTCATCATTTCCATTTGTGTAGTTCCCCCCCCCCCTCTGGTCTGGATTTCATTCAATATTATTTCTGCTTATGTGAATTTCATTTACATGACTTTCATCTCTGCTATCAAAGAAAATAGCTCCTTGAATTTATCCTCCATTTCTATGGTCACAGGCATTCACATCAAAATCCCACATCTGATACCAGTGTTACAGAAATCGTCCTGTGGAAAACAGTCCAAGGAGGAAGGTAATGGCAATTGATATTTTATTTATAAATATTCAGAACTTGACAAAATACTAGAACAATACAACAGGAACAAAAATAGCACTTGTATTAATTAGCTACAGAAACTCATAACAAATAACTAGCAATGATAATAATAGCACTTTTAATAACATTCAGCTCACCAGCTTACTAATTTGCATTGTGAACAAATCTCTAAAGTATTACTTGGCACTTCGAAGGCAGACTAACATACTGCTTCACCTTAGGATCTCTGCCTATTTATAGCTGCCTGGCCAGAAAAAAATTCCAGAATTTCTATCCTCATAGACATAAGAAAAATTAAAAAATTCGAGCATTTTCGAGAACCTTCATTTTGTCACCAATGTCATTGCTTAACTTTTCCTCAGACCTCTGACAAAAACTCTGTAAATGTCTCTTATTCTTAAGAATAGCATTAGAGGGAAGTGTCATTGCAGGTTTGTATTATATGTAACTTGTATGTACAATTGTTTACTTATTTTTCCATATTTTTATGTTACTGTAAATTATGTATCATTATGTGAAGAGCTGCAATAAATTTAATTTGTATTTTCTTTCCTCCAGGATTTTGAAAAACTTGAAGAATTGGGACGTGGTGGATTTGCCACAGTGTACAAAGCAAGATGTTTGAAACGAGGCTTTAGAGATTTAATAGCTATTAAAGAAGTAGGGCAGCATTTTTCTTAATTAGAAACAGTTATTTAAAAATTCTTATATTTATTACCATTCTGAGATTGACTAAATTCTTCAAAATTGGATTTTTTAACTCTGAAATATTGAATTAAATTTTTAAACATTGTGAAATTTTTTTTTAATGGATGACTTATAAAGTTCAAATTTTCGCCACCCGGCAAAATATTATTTTGTTATTACTAAAATACTGTTTTACTATACTATTACTACACTACTATTTTTTATCTGAGTACAATGATAACTTAAAAACTCATTTATTTTTATTTATGCTATATTTTATCATTGGTGAAAGTGGGGTTTAGCTCCACCACTTGGCACGATTTTAAAACTCGCCAAATTGGCGAGTTTTACCTGGTAATTTTTGGGTTGTTGTGTATAATGGCCATTTACTGCAAGAAAAATGAGGTTTACCCTATTTGGTGAATTATAGCTAACAAAAATCTTCCATCACCAAGTGATTGGGCTTAACTGCATTCCAACTGTCATTATTGTATTTTTCACTTACTTCAAAGTACAAGTATGACAATAGCCAACTTATAAATGTGCATGGCATACCTGCTTGTACGCATACAGATGTAAATACTTTATAATTAACTGTCATTCCATTTTATTTATTTTTTTGTCGTAACAATTTATAATAAGATTGTGGAGTTTAATTGCTGATTTGATTGATTGCTTAATGCCGCTCTTAGAAGCATCACTGCTCATTTAAAGGGAAAATATTATTTTTCTCAATTATAGAAGTTGCCTTTAAATAAGAAAGGAAATAGATTTTTCAAATACATAGTGTTATGCACTACGATAAGTATAAAAATTTGCACTTTTTTGAAATTGTACTTCCTAAATAATTGAATTTTGTGGAAATTCAGCAGAAAAGTTTCAGTCAAAGAGTTAGAAAAATAAATCAGAAACTGATCTGAGAACATCTCCTGTTTTCAATTTTTGATTAACACAAAGATGTGATTTTACAAAATATAAAAATAATACAATACAAACAGTGGACTATTTTCTCTTTGTTTAATTGAACTTGATAGAACTGTGTTCTTTCAAATTTAGTTTTCTTTTGTAATGGTAGTTGGTGTAGATTGCATTTGAACATAATCTATTACCTTGAAACATTATTTAATTATAAAGGGACTTACAACCGAAATGAAAACCAAGAAATGATACTTAATTGAAATTTGCCGCAATAATCAAGATGAAGATAATGCTAAAGATAGAAAATTAATGAAGTAGCATGTAATTAATATAAAGAATCCTTGATACGATATAAGTACCTACTTAAATGCAAAATACTAGAAAATGAAATTCAGTGATACTCTTTAGCTGTGAATTGGTCTGTTGATTTCGATACTAAATTTTCTGCAATTATTTTTTCCGTGAAATTTCTTTTCAGAGGTCTTTTTCAAATTTATCATTAAGATTTTCTACTGTAATATCTATTACTGCTAATTCTAATTTCTTGTGATTTCTAAATGCTATGTCTCTTCTAAATAAATAAATTAGTTTTATTTACATTATATTGTAGGTGGTATTATTTGCATTTCTACATCTTCAGATTTATGAAGTTTTATAATTATGCCTGTCAATTACATACTATAAATCGTTTTAAGTTCTTCCTTTATATATATATATATATATATATATATATATAAATAAATTATCTGTCAGAATATATTATAATCACTGATTTATAAGAGTTGATTTCAAATTTTATGTCCTAATTTTTAGAAATTCCGATCATATTAAAAAAAAAATTTAAATTAGGGAGTTAAAATGCAGAAAATCAAATGCTGACAAAAATGTTATTGCTGTTTTCCAGAACAAAATTAGAAATAATGTATATGATTATCATAAAGCACTGATATTGGGTAATCAGAATTTCGCATGCTCTAACTGGCGATTACCTAAAAGCATGGCTGTTAAAATATCCATGAACTGATTTTTAATAATCATTTTTAAATTTTTTTTTTGAATTCATTAGCACTTGAATTAAATACAATTTATTTGATTATCAGCAAGAATTAAAATTAAATAAGTATCCATTTTTCTCTGGACTATATTATCCATGCAGGTAATTAGGCCCTTGAAGCTTTTAAATATTTTTTTCCCCATAAATAATCGTATTATATTTTATGATTACATGGTATCAAAAGAAACCTGAAATTTAAAAGTTTTGGGATATGAGTGTGTTGATAGACATATTGAGAATGACAACCTTTTTAATTCTGATCAACCATATGTCGTAGTTTGCATCATGTACAAAAAGTTTATTTTTATTAAAGTAAAGTTTTTAAAATGAGTGAAAAAATATTGAATGAGTAAAAAAAGAAATGTTGATATATCTTTGTTCACAGCTAAAAGGATTAACCTACAGTGATATGTAGAAGATATCCATGAATAACTAGAATATAATCATGCTATTTATTTTTCCAAAAATAAGGATTTGCAAATATAATAATATTAATTTTGTGTTACAATAGACTGACAGTCATTTCACTCACTGTCTAATCATTAGTGTGGTCACAACTCTTTAAATTTTAATACTATTCTGAACAGAATTAATTATGTACATAAGGTAATGCGTGAAGTGTTTAAGTTATGATGAAATAATATCTTTATTTTGTGTTTGCTAATTTTTTATTCATTTATTTATCAGATCAACAAAAAAGATGAGAACTGGAGAAAACACAAAAAGTTTGTGCACAAAGAAATTGAAATACATTCAACTCTGCACCACCAAAATATTGTCAAGGTAAGTAATATAGATTTTACTGTCAATCAAGTTAATTGGAGATTTATGTTTTTTACACTTATAATGTTTGCATTTGTCTATCATCATTAATTGATTTGTTTGGAAAAATATAAATTTTTTTAAAAAAATTGTTTATAATTTATTCTTAGTTTTTGAAAAGTGTGAAATATTTTTTGAAGATTATAGCCTAAATTTTAGGTTTATAAATGTAACAACTTCTGAACTTTTCACATGTGTAAATCTCAACATATATGTAGCTGTTTTATTATCTTCCTGATTCCATACTGAATACGATGGAAGGGGAAGTTTCCTTCTTTTATATTTTTTGTTTATTTCTTCAAAAAAGTTTCCTTTCTTCCCCATCCAATTTGAAAATTGATGATTTAAGAATTTTTTCGTTGAATGAAAAGATTTGATTATCCAAGAAATACAATATGAAATGGACTGGTTAATATCTTAAATAAAAAGTATTTTCTTTGATTTTAAAATTTCCATTCCAAATTCTTTTGTTTTATGATATCCACTCCTAGAATAAAAGTGATTTTCTTTATCGCAATGACAGTGCTATGTTTCTGATCCAATTAATTAAAAAACAACATTGTTTTTTGCTTCTTTATTTCTTATTGAAAGTTTTTTTTTTTTTTAATTTCTTTTTCTTTGTTCAGCTATATAATACATTTGAAGATGAAGATTACATTTATCTTGTCTTGGAATTGTGTGAAGAAGGTTCACTGGAAGATTACATGAAAAGGCAAGATCATCCTTTTTCTGAATCAATTGGTAAGTCCATAAAAACATATTTTATTGTAATAACAATAAAATAAACTTATATTTTTCAATTTTATCTGTTATGACCAACAAATTTTTTATCATAGGATCTTTTTTATAAATATTTTTCAAAAATTTCAATCACTTTTTAGAAACAGATGCTTCCACTAGTATTCTTAGACTTTAAAATGCTCAAAAACAAATTATGAAATAACTAAAAGGTTTCATTCCTTTTTCCCTAACTCCTAGGATTCAAAGACTTGTTAATATTTTGTTTTCATCTAATTTTAGTTGTTCTCTTGCATGGGTAGATATTTGATTTTGTGAAGTAATATAAAATTTAGATGAACTCCCCAAAAACTGCAAGCTCTAAACTCACCCTAATAGTTACATAAAAAGACCAGTGGAAAATTTGTGTGCTAATTTTAATTTCGTTTTGTTGTTTATTTCAACATCTGCAACAGCCATTGTATTCTGATTTAGACTGTTACCGGATGTTAAAAATAAAAGGCTAACTTTGCATCCCATGTTATAGAAATTTAATTATATCATTGCTTTTTAAAATTTTATTCTTATGATAATGCAGTGACAATTATTGGAATATATATTTTTTTTAATCTGCATGAAAACAATACTACTTATGCTTGTAATAAAAGCTCTTAAAGTACTCTTCATGTTAGGCAAACCACATAATGGCAATTAGTTCTACCCTTGTTACCATTTTCAATTTAACATATACCTTCATTGTCTTTTTCTTTTCTTTCCTGCATCATATACATAATTTCTGTAGGGTGAGTTTTTTTTTTTTTTTTTTTTTTTTTTGTCATTAAAAGATATGAGAATTAAATTTTTTTTTTCTTTTCTTTTTCAGCCTGTAGCATTTTTAAGCAAATTATTGATGGAGTTATGTACTTGCATGATAAGTTTGTTATTCATCGAGATTTGTCTCTCAAGAATATCTTGCTGACAAAAAATATGCAAGCTGTAAGTTTAATCATATTTAACTTTTTTGTTTGTTTTCTCTTTGGTGTTTTACATATTTTTTGAAGCAGATTATTCCTTTAGCCATTGACAATCTGCGATTATTTTGTAAGCATATTTAATCATTAGAGCCATTGATACATTTTTTTATTGATGAGATGTGAACATGATTAACTTGCATATAAACTTGAGCATGTCACTCAAATTTTAAAAAAAGGCATTTTGATTGGTTGATTTAAAACTTTTTTTGCCTTTTATAATACTTTTATAAATTTTAATGCTTTTTTAAGTTATAGTGAATGCTTTTTTAATCTAGAACTGTGACTGTGTTAAGGTTATCAAGGGTTAGTTTGGTTTTGATGGGGATACCATCGACACACACGCTAGTCACTTTAGATAAAAAATTTAAATGATCAAAACATGCATTTTGTGAACCTGCATCATTGATTTCAAAATTGTGTCAACCAAATATTTCAACATTCTAGCAACTACAAAATTAAAATGAAATATTAATTTAATTGAATACAAACCTTAATTTTGACACATTGAACATTAATTTTTGTATTTATAAAAAACACTACCAAATAAAAGTTAATTCAGTATAGTCATAGTGAAAACAATGCAGAATAAATAACCTTTTAAAATTTTTCCTGAAAATTTTAAAGAAATGAGTGTTTTCAATATAATGCAATGAGATGACATTTTGGAGCTACCTATATTGTAACTGCAGTACATTGGAGTAAATATGTGTAAAAAGAGAGGGATTAGTATTCTCAAATTGTGTTATTCGTTTAAAAAGGGTTGTATGTTATTTAATCAAAAATGCTTTGTAATTTTAAATGAATTTTTTTTTCACTGTTTTTAATATTTTATATTACAAATCATCTAGAAAATTGCAGATTTTGGTTTGTCAACAAATCTTTCAGAGCCAGATGAAGTAAAATACACGGTGGTAGGAACACCAAATTTTATGTCCCCGTAAGTACATATTTGTATCTCTTTATGTGGATTTGTTGTTTAAAATATATCTAGTAGCTCATTATTTTTCATTTATAGTTCCAATTTATTAATTAATTATTAAAATATCATATTTTATGTACATGTTTATTATGACACATATTTTATCTTATTGTTTATTATTTTTTGCTTATATGTTTTCAAGGAATTTAAAAAAGTTAGGTATCAGTTAACTGTAATTTTTTTTTTCATTCTATGGAATTAATTTATTTACTATAGAATCCTTAAATTACTCTTCACTCCCTTTCAATTAGAAAATCTCTTATATTTGGGGATAGGCTCCTAATATCAAGAAAAAAGGTAATTTTTTTAGTGGTTGTTAACCAAAAAAACTCTTATGAATACTTGTCTTTTTAAAACTGGGGGAGGGGGAAATTGAGGAGGAAAAATATGTACATTAAGTTTACTCTTCAAAATCTAGTACATTTAAATAAGAAGCAATTAAGAAATGAAAATTCATGTATTTTAGGCAAAAAAAAAAAAAAAGTTCTATGCAAAACTTTGCAAAGAACAGATTTAGCCTCCCACTGTGCTTTTTTTTATTTTTATAATTAATATTAAATTACTCTATTAACAATTAAAATAATCGATGAAATATTGGGAATTGCGCAATTGTAAACTTTTCTGATATTCAAACGAAAGGAAACGATAAAATGTTAAATTGAATATTATATCTGCTACGTATAATTAAAATTAAAGGAAGTGATAAATCATTGAAGCAAATGATAATTTATTAAATTGAATATTATATCAGCTACATGTAATTGAAATTAAAGCAAAAGATACAAAATTGAAAAGTGATCTGGTACGCCAAAAGTGATCGAACTAAAACAATAGCCCCTTGGATGGTTAAAAAAGAAATCTAATAAAAGTATTAATAACATATGGAATAGACGTTAAAGGTTATTCAAAAAATTACCAAAGAGGATATCTTCCTTTAATGAAGGAAATGTTCAAATAAAGCTCAATGTTTGGATATTTTTTGTTAATAGTTTTGTTATTTCCCCTCTCTTACACTTAAAAAATATGTATGTTGTACCATGACGATGATAAATTTGAATACCTGAAGATTCTTGTTTTTTTTTTTTTTTTTTCTTCCCTGTATTCCTTGAAAATGCCCTGGAGTTTATTATAGCAAATTCCAAGTGAAGAACTAAATTATTTTTATTTAAGTTGGCTAAATTACAACCTCTCAATTTGAGAGATGTAACACAGTAACTTAACAGAAATGGGAAAAGTAAATGTAAGTTTCAACTGAAATAGATGTGGAATTACTATTTCTAAATACAGGCTTAATATTTGGAATTAAATTCTGAATGTGCTACCATGTAAAATGGAAGTGCAGTAATTTCTTTTAATCTTCCGAGAAGAATATTTGATGTTTTGAATTCTCCATTTAGTTCTAAATTAATTTTGGGAAATGAGCATAGGCATATTGGAAGAACTGGAATTTATGGAAGGAAATGAAATCATATAGAGTGGAAATATACAATGGCTATAGAAGTCCATGTTAAATTACATATTATATGATAAGGTGTCATCTAGTGTACTTTTGCCTTCTAATTTTATTGTTACTGTCTGGCAAGCTAGGAAATGCTTCTTTTTCAAGTCATCACCTAAAGGCTATCATTTATCAGAATTGCTTGGTTAAATTTGAGTTTGATTCTAAGATGTCTACACGTAATCATGTTCCTCTTATTTGTGCCTATCTTACTTAGTGCAACTGTTGACTGACATGAATAGTTACGAATTTAATTTTATGGTATTTAAACTAGAATGTTTTATAGATGATGATTTGAATTAAATTTGCAAACAATAAAACTAGTCTTACTTTATAAGTGAATCATACAATATTTAGAAGGAACAAGAAGGAATGAGATTCAAAGATTTTTGTTCTTTGGAATTCTAATTTATTCAATAGGTCTTACTAAAGGCCATAAGAAGTTATTAGTCCTCTTTTTTAAACATTATTAAAATTTTTAATAATGTTTTTATTATTATATTCTTGGAATTTTTTTTTTTTAGGGAAGTGGTACGAAAAAGCCCCCATGGCTTAAAACTGGACTGTTGGAGTCTTGGGTGCATACTGTATGCTCTACTTGTTGGTAAGCCACCTTTTGACCATAAAGCTTACAAAGATGTTCTGGACAATGTATTGAAGAAAGAAGTGAAGTATCCAAAGCACATCAGTTTTGAAGCAAAGGAACTGCTTGATGCCTTATTGATGAAAGACCATTCGAAGAGGATTTGTATTAATGGTAGGTCATCGCATTATTTGAGTATCTGTTGACATATTTGCCTAATTTTAATTATTTTTGAAATATCTCGGATCATCAGGGTTTTTTTTTCTTGATCAGTCCCATGAATAAGAACAAAATGAAAAAAAGGTGATGCATGTAATAAAAAATTATATTAACTATGTCTTAAATAAAATTATGTATGACAATTTTTGTCCAACATATTCAATTTTTTTATGCTTGCTTCTTTTATTGCATTGTGTTTTATGTTGTGGTGCACAAGAAGGTTACTTTCTCTCAAATGAAAAAAAGGACGAATTTTTTTAAAAATAACGTATATGTTATAGGTATATATTTAGTATTGAGTATGTAATAAAAAATATTGTGTATGTTATTAAAAAAAAATGAGTTTTTTATTTATAAAAAAAAATTTGACCTCTTTTTGTTGCTTGACTTGTAACTTGTTTATGGTAAGATTTTTTTTTTTTTTTTTTAATCCTATTCCATTGATAATATTAAAAACATACATTAATAAAATTCCTTGGAAGTGCTAAATACATAAGCATATTAAATGAAACTCATAGTTTGTCTGAATATATATGAATAATAATACTGAAATTAGTTTTATAGAAATGTATCAATAAAATTTAATTGAAAGATTCAACAGAATCACACACATGAATAATTATGCAAATTATAACTGTTAAACTTACTTTTAGTTAATAAAAAAAATTATGCTGTGAGATATGTGATTTTTCTTATAAATAACATTATATATAATGCAAAATTTGATTAAATCCTATTGATTTATTGAAAGTAAAGGTATTAAAATTATGTACTCTTAAGCAGTTTATCTCATTGTAATCTATAAAGAAATTTTGACTAATTTTATAGAATAAATTATCACATCACACACTTATACATACAGAGAGGGTGACAATCTTGTAAATAAAAATTACATATAAATAACATTTTAATGATTTTATTTTTCAGCTGTCCCAGATTTTGATTTTTTTAAGAAGTTTGAAAACAAGTGTTTTGTATATAAGGTAAGATAACTATTTTTTGAACTTAATTACATTTACTTAGATTTGGGTTATTTATTCATTTTTTTTCCTCTCAGAAATTTTAATAAGTCTGTAAATGGTGGTAATTTTCCTTGATTTGTCCAGTATAATGAAGTAATGTATTAAAAAATGTTAAGAAGCTATCAAATATATTGCAAAAAATTTTAAAAACAAAAAAAGTTTTTAAGTACTTTTTGAATTTGAACAATCTTTTTGTTTCTCATGAATAAAAATGCAATTCTCTTGAAATTTTGATAATATATATATGATCTTTAAATTAATTCATTACATATTATGGTATGGATTAACTTCAAATCACATCCAGGTCACTAATTACGGCGTGGTGTAGTAATTAAAATTAAAATTTAATTCACGTCTTAAAAATAGAAATGAATCAGGGGATTAGCATTTTTATTATATTTTTAATTTACTTTAAATGCCTTAACAGAAATATTATATTTAAAAAAAATAAATAATGGAAGAGCCATGCACGTCGGAGAGAGAGTGAGTGAGTTCTGAGGAGGAGGAGAGCAGGTTTCTTAATGTTTTTTCACATAAGTTCACTTCTCACTGTTGCAATCTGAGTCCAGTTAAGGGGAAATTAAGCCGTTGCCGAGGCATGCCTCAATATTTATATTCATAAAGCCCATTTTGTTTGAAATAAAATTAAACTGTAAATGTCCTTTTATTTAACTCTTCATTTTTTTATCACTCATTATGCACATGTATTGTACATTCAGAGCAAGTTTCCTATGATAGTTTACTCTTTGTATAGTAACAGAATTCTGTAATTATTAATTGTATTATTACATTAAAAATATAAAAATGCATTTTTGCATTTTTTGGTGAATTAATTTATTATTTTTTGAATAAAATTATATCCTTTTTATGAAAGAAAACACTTCCTCTTATTTTAATTACATTTTTCTCTCTATCCTTTTAAACCTAGGATGAACTACTCGTGATAAATAATAAAATGCCTTTTATATTTTTATTTTCAATTAAAAATATATATATACCTAATTGTCTTTCACAGATGCAATATTCAAATACTGGGTCAGAGAGTTTTTAAAAAAATAATAGTCATATATGTAAGTATATGTGTCAGAATGTAATTAATGTAAATTATTATTAAATTGTTACATGATTTTAAATTTTACAAAATCATACTAAATTACAAATAATAACCTCTAAAACAGATTTAAAAAAAAATTTCAAAACTAAAAATCTACAGAAATTACAGAATTAATTGAAAAATTCGGTAATTATCATAATAGTCATACAATAAAATTAAAAATATTATTTTAGATTAAAAACACACAAAATAGTATAAAAGAGGCCATAAGTTTGCTGAATACAAATTATACATAATTATTATTGGAAACGGAAACATATAAACATTTAAAAGTTTCAAACTAGTTATATAAAATTTTCCCAACACATAGCAAATCTTAAGAGAAAAGAGAAGAATTAAGAAAATAAAAGTGGAGACTATGTATTGTAAATATTGTCCCATACTTTGGAGTGAAAAGTGTTTTTGATCAGTTTTATGGACCCAACCATCACAACTTCAGTAATTACATTGTCATTAAAGGTACAAACTAAGAATAATCAAACTTTCAGTAACGAAAAGAATGTCAAGTTAGAAAAATGAAGAAAATGAGCAAATATGCTAAAACCTAATAACTAAAAATAATAAACTAAAAATAATCTGTACTTATTAATATACACTTACAAATTTTTTTATTAAAACTAAAATGCTGTAACTTTTACCTCAAACCAAATTGTTGTGCTCATATCATTCCTGTATGGCTCAAAATAATCATATGTAAATGATAAACTAATGATCGATTGAATGTGCAAAACTAAAGAATTTATTCAAAATACTTTTCCAAAAAAAAAATTTGAATTATTTAAAAACTTCAGTAATCTTTTTAAATTTAATAATTTTTACACTAAATAAACTTACTTCAATTTTTAAAATTTAAAAACAAAACTTCTAATGACTTGGGTCTCCCTTTGGTGGTGGAAATGATTAAAACAATCTTTTTTTAACAAAACCAAAATATTAAACAAATATTGAAGAGGAAAACTATACTTATATGAATAAAATAAGGAGGATAAAGTGATAAAGATCTGAGAAAATTTAATTTTATTAATTTGTAAACTAATTTTTTTATATAGAGCTATAATTATATTATTAATTTCAATTATATATGTATATATATACACACACCCATGCATACATGCATAAGATTTTAATGAAGCATTTTTTAGTAGAATCTTAGGAATAAGATTTCTAAAAGTATAAAAATCTCAGAATAGATTACATGACTACATAGTTTTGTTAATGCAATAAAAATTGTAAGGAAAATATTTGTTTAATAGTGCTTTAGCTGTACAACTTTTTTTACCAGTTTCCTAAATAAAATATTTCTAGCAATCAACCATTTTTACTATGATTTTTCAAAATTTGTATCATTTCATAGGTAAAAAAAAAAATCTTCTGTTTTTTTGTTTTCTCCAGTTGTTTCTCTGTTGATACCTGATAAGAATATAAACCAGTCAAATGAATAAATTACATAGAGTCCTTTCAATTTCCAATGGGGGGTGGGGAGAAAGCAAAACTCATTTGTGTTGCATTTGTTTATTAAGAATGTAGTTAAATAGAATTTGTGGAATCCCATATTGTTAGATACAATGTCAGTAACAAATTTGAAGTGGGTCTTGAACTCATGTTCAGCTGTTCCTGGAAAATATACAACAAAATTTTTTAATGAGTAATAGGTAATTTTAATTATTCTGAATATTAGAACTGTAATATTTATTTCTGAATATTGATTATAAATTTTCAAGTAGAATTTTTGTTCAATATTTTTGCAAAATTATGTGTTTGATCTAGAAGCTTATTCATGCCGTAATAACATTGTCTTGAGTCTGGTCAAGATTACAGATTTTAATGTTACATGTTTTCTTTAATCCTAGATTTTAGATTTTTACCTAAATGATTCAAATAGATATATTCAAATTATTTTAACTCTTTTGAAAAAGTTTTGTGTGTGTGTGGAAACATTTGTTCTAGTTCATGTTTAACATTAACAGAAAAATAAATATTAATTAGGGGTGCCGGAAAGTAATGTCACTTTTCTACATTAAATTCAAACAGATAAGTTTTTACTTTCAATCAATGATGTAATCACCCTCATTACAACAACCTTTTGCTATCTAGTGTGCAAATTTTTAATGCCGGATCGATAAAATTCAGTTGGTTTTTTAGCAAAATATCTGGAGATGATATTTTGGTCATCATCTAAATTTTCAAATTTTTTTGTCACTTGAAAAATGTTGTAGTGATCGGAATAAAAGGAAATCTGATGGCGCAATATTGGGCAATACCTCCCATCCCAATTCATTAATTTTTTTCCTGGGTTCTTCTTTCGCAATGTGGTCTTGCACTATGTTGCAGAAAAACACCTTTTCTGTAGACAGTGGCTGGGCACTTTTCAATTAAAGATTGATTTACTCAATTGAATTGTTCAGGGTAAGGGTCTACATTAACAGTTTATCCCGGTTTCAGCACTTCAAAATGAACGACCCGGCTAATACTCCACAAAACACAGAAAAGCACCTTAGCTGTAGTTCTTGGTGATTCATTTGAAGCTACAGCCTTTTGTGTTTTGGATTATCATAAGTAACCCATTTTCATTTCCAGTGATCAAGCAATCAAAAAACACTTCTGTATTGTACCACTGAAGCAATAAGTTACATGTGGTGAATCAGTTGGCTTTGTTTTCTTTGGACTGATTACGCGTTGCCCAAACACCGGCTAGGCTTACTTTACCAATAATCTACAAATGTTCTTGGATGGTCAACCGAGGTTGGTTAAGAGTATTTGACTCTCCTCGACTGTTTGATACAGATTTGCTTCCACTTCTGCCTTTAACATGTCATTGTCTAAAGTTGTTGGTCTTTTTGATTGGTACGAGTTGGAAAGATCGAAATTACCCGATTTGAACTTAGAAAAGGATCTTTGGAATTTATGAACTTCTAATGCGTTTGGATAAATATTGCAATTGTTTTTGGTAGCATACGTTGCATTACTACTCTTATGAAACTCAAAAAGCATTTAATGTCGGAAGTGTACCTCTTCTGGTATTTGACTGGCCATTTCAAAAATTGCAAAAATACTACTACTACTACTAATAATAATAATAAAAAAAAAAATTGAAGATTTAAGTATTTATGAGTAAACAAGTCATTCTAACCTTAAAATGTCTTTAAGACTACTTTGAAGTACACAATGAGCTGTTAAATGACTAATGAATATCAACATCCACAAAAACAGATAAAACTTTCCATTAGACCTAATACATGTTTTATTTAACATAACTGTATTTTTTTAAAGTTCTTTGACCCTCCCCTAATTTTAACTAATGAATTTAAAGGGAGAAGTATCAAATCAAGCTTATATTCAGGTTGAGTGGTAATTTAAAATGATCCTTCAGGTATAGATTGGATCAGGCTAAAAAACCAAACCAAATCATTACAGAACTCTAAATCTGTTCTCCACATAGAGATGTTTTATTTAACTCTAAAAATATTTTCAGGCTTCTTCAGGTAGAAGTGAAGACAGTGGGAATGGATCCAAGAGTTGTTCATCATCAAGTGGGAAATGTAATTACAAATATCAAGGAATGACTGATAGTGGCTTGGGATCAGGAAAACAAAGTAGAAAAGATTCCTGCCTAGAAAGCACTGAGATTGATAGACCATTCAGATGTACTCCTTCTTTAAATGAATTGTGAGTACTGCAATTTTTATTTTTGTGAAAATTTTCAATAAAATAACAAAATACTAAATACAAGCTAAGAATTCACTCTTAAGTATGATATCATTGAAGAAATCAAGTATTTTTATAGCATAAAGAAATCAATATTTAGAAGAAGCTCAGGATTCTTGTCATTGATCCCCCCCCAATTTGGCATGTATGTGGAAGATTAGTTATGTAAATAAAGCCCCTGATAGAGAAAAATAGCTGGTTTTCATGTTTTCACAAGAAAAATAATTTTTAACTTGTGTTGTTTATCCATCGTTATTCGGCTCTTTTGCCATATCTGAATTTAATATTAAACAGAAGTGACAATACACTAATTGAGAAAACACATGATTGAAGAAACTAAACGATTTGCTATCAATGCAGAATATTTGAGGTTGCTCTCTCTCTAGAGCAATATTTACAATCTGATTAATTTACTATGACATATAAGTATGACGTTATAAGCATACATATTAATAGAATCATTGAGTAATATTTGCCATCGCTGAGCAGTTAATAAGAATGATTCTTCAGTGCACCAACAGAGTTAGTATTTTTCTACAAATGGGTTGGGGCAAGAGTCTAAGAAAACAAAAGACATAATAAAGCATTTTGAAAACTTTAGTAAAATTGATTTAAACTCATATTTAATTATTAGCAATTAAAAATTAATTCCTTGATGTTTTTTTTTTTTTTTTTTTTTTTTTTCAAGTAAAAAATGGTAAAATTTCAGGATTATTAAAGCCTAAAAACATACAGAAAATGTAAAACAATACTTGCCTTAATATTTCCCTTTACGTTTTCATTATTTTTCAAAATAATTTCTTTCCCTTTTATTTTAAGAAATAGTAACTTGGACAAATGCGGAACACTTAGAAAGCTGAAAAGTAAAATGCAATCTTTGCCTTCTCGAAAGAATCCTTTTTGTAATGATAGTGCATATGTCAAGAGTCCAGAGTGCAGTGCATCTGAAGAAAGGAAGAAACATATTCACAATTGTCCTTTGTTTGGCAGTAATTCATCACTAAACAGTTCTTCAAAGCCTGTAACTTGTGGCAAAAGTCGTGAGCGTAGTGTGTCAGAAGAAAGAAGACAACAGGATCATCTAAAATTACATTGCCATTCTGGAGAAAATTTCTGTGGAGAAAAGTTAAGGTAGATAGTATTTCTTCTGAATTGTTTTATTTCAAAACTATTTGAATTCAAATTCATAACAAGTAATTGTAACATGTAAAAACCATTGGTGTTCTACCATTAATCAATAATGAGTGACAATTTTATTGAAAGCATCATTATTTATATAAGATTTTAGAACTTATGTATCTTTCTACTGACATTTTTCAATATGAACAGCCATTCGTTGTAATAATGACCTCAATCAGTTTCAGCAACAGTCATTTTGAAGTGGTGTAATTTGTTCTATCTTCTCTTTACTCTCAATTCTGTCTATTATATGTCATATTGTTCTCAATTTAACTTTTATTGTTTTCACTATTCGATAAATATTTAAAATTAGTAGTTAGTAAAGTTATCTGATTGGGAAATATTAGTACATATCAATCAATTTGCTAATATAACTCTCTTTGAATAAGGTTACAATTCCTGGACTCTCATTTATTGGAAAATTTATTATTAAAGAGAAAAATCTGAGAAAAACTGTTATATAATAAGAATAAACCAATTGATTATATTATGTCATTAAAAAGATTTTTTTAAATGCTGATAATGTGGTAATTTATGTTTTTTTCCCCCTTTAATAGGAGTATTTCTTCCCCTCTGATTTGCATACATTTATTTTAAAATGCATTTTTTCACTATTCTACATTTTAGAAAAAATTGCATCAGATTCCTTAAAGTACAACATTGTTCTTTAGTTAGATTCCAATATGAAATTGCCAATGTAACTTTTACCTTGTTTTATTTATATAAATAAACATATTGCTAATTATTATGGTATTATCTTACTGTTGTAAATGAATGTTATTGTTTTTCAACTAAACGTTTTAAGAGTAGATACAGTTTTTTTACATGTTTACATAATTTTTGTTTAATTAATTTTGTTTAGAAATATATATATATATGTATTCCCTTATTCATATTTCCCTTCAGAAATGCAAATTTAGTTTTATAAAAAAAAAATACAATTCTTTGATGCAAATTATAATCTTTATGATTGGTTTTTTATAAGAGATGTAAATATTATTCAAAATATGCTTTGTCAAAGAATTGCAATTGCATAGCAATTATTTACTATTCTTTTCTTTTGCAAAAGTGACTGCTGTCAAGCTCAAGGAAGGAGCTGGGGAAAAGGTTCGTTTCAAGCTGAGGAAGGCTATGAAAACCACTTAGGTTGTGAATCTCAGAACAATCACAAAACAACCCAGAAGTGCAATGATCCGAACTGTCGATTCACTCAGTAAGTTTCCTTATGTATATGATTTTGATACAAAATAACGACAATTTCTTGGAGAATAAATATATAACAGTCAAAAATCTTATTAACTGCACATCATTAGGGTACTTAAATAATTGTAATGTGTATGGTCATAAGTTGCATGATCAGTTGATCGTGGGTGATAATTTCATTGAAGATCATAGTACAAAATAATGGGGGCTGTTGCTCTTTAAATCCAACTGATTCTCATTAGCCCTCTTTTGAAATGCTGTTTAATTGTGACTTAAAGTTAAGAGTCAAAAATAAACTGTCTAATGGAACTAGTTTTAGATTTTAAAAACACATACTTTGAATTTTTTTATTTAATAATAAACAGTGAGACTTCATTCATAATTATTTCTAATTAGAAAGTTTTATTAACATCTGTTCACTTTCCAGTGTGTAAAGGAGCTTAAATACAACCACTTTTATTTGTATGTTTAGAATGGACTTTGTGGGATATTTTTACAATTTTCTTCAGAGCTTCTCAAGCAATTTTTTATTCGACATTTTAAATTACTTCTGTAACCTTAAATTGTGTATGTGGGGGGTAGTGGTGCATTCTGTAACTTAAGACATTATAGGTTTTGTAAAACATTTTATTGTTTTGTGAGATTTCTTTCATTTAGGGCTCTAACCCTTTTGCTACCGGAGGGAGAAAAAAGAAGTGCTTCTCTGGGCCCACAGAGTGTCACACTGTGCCCAAACGATTTTAGATATTAAGTCTGATTCGTGAATAAAATTCCTCTAAAATCAGCTATTCGTTAGAATATTTTGGTTTTTTTCATATATTATTTTAAATGTATTAAACTTAATATATACAAAAGAAAAAAAAGATTTAATTGAAAATTGTGTGTTTTATACATAAAATTACATAAAAAATCATATCAGTTAAGAAAATACAAAATATACTTACATTTGTTACATAAATTTCATGGTGTAATGATGTACATTACATAGTATATTAAGATATAAAAAATGAATATTATTTTGCTGTATAGTATTTTTATTAAAAAAAAAGTCTTCAATGCATAGTCCTACATCACATATCTTGCACACATATTTTGTCAACTTTTGACGCTTCACGCAAGATTTCGAGTAAAGGGCACATCTTCGTTATTTCCCCCCCCCTTTAATGGCTATGTACAGATTTGGATTATTTTCTCTAACATCACTGTCATATTCATTCATTAATTTGCAAATCTCAGTATCAGATAAACATTTTCTTTTCGTCATGACTGTCACTACAAATAAAAACCGACCGAATGAAACAAATAGCTGAGAACATCTGCTACCAAAAGCTCTAACCCCCATAAAGAGTCATAAATTCTCCTTCGAACTTCTAAGAAGCAAGGAAGAAAGAAAAAAGCAAACCGAAATCAAGTGCACTCTTTAAATCATGTCATTACATGTAAAGAGCCGCGCCACAACTCGAGCTTTTAACAATTACCCCCCTTCCTGGTAGCCAGAAGTGAAATCCAAACCCATATTGCCAAGGTCAACATTCCAAATAGCCTATCTATATAAATTTTGCGGTATTGTAACGCCATATAGTAACATTAAAAAAATCAAATAAAATGTTCTCATCAAGCATATCTCTATTGATACATTGGGCTGTAGAAGACACTCACGGAGCATATCAAATGTGATACACTGGGCACAGGAGAGCGTATCGCATGTGATACGCTAGGAGCTAAAAATCATGGGATTTATAGTGGACACTATTAGTCCTTCTCCCATTGTCCTCATCAACTGATAATTTCAAAAAGATTAACAGACTGCTTAAAATTTAACTTGAAAAATAATTCTTTAAGTTGCATAACTTTTTAATTTTGTTTATATATATTAAAAATATTAGTGTAGGAATTTTCAGATTTAAAACAGCAATTTAATTCATGAACACTTATCTTTTGAAACAATTTATGAGAGTTGCATTTGTAAAACTTTGTACTTGTGTGTGTCAAAATGCCAAAAGAAAGAGGAATTTTTTAAAAAAAAATTGCTCTTTTTGTTTCTACAGCTCTTTGCTAGATGATGGTTACAGCATGACTGCTCCTTTCTGTTCTCATGGAGAGTTTTGTGATACTGATAATGACAAATGTTCTCACATCAACACCTGTTGCTGTCAAAGAAATTGCTCTCATTCCTTTCATAAGCACAACAACGTGAACACAGAAATATGTATAAAACCAGAGAATATTGGTTACAGTGGGTTAGAGCAAAGAACTCTTCCTTTGAATGCTACAAGGCTTAAGCTTAAAAGACATCAAATAAGAAATGTTGCTGTAAGTATTAACAATGTGCATGTGTCCTGTGATGTATTTAATAATCTATTTTTCTTTCTAGTTCTTATAAATTGAATACTAAAAATAATTTAAAAGCCAAACTGATAAATTAATGTTTACTTCTATTAATACTATTATTTTGAATTTAATTTTCTCGCCTAATTCTCTCTTAATAAAATTATTTTTCTCTTCGATGTTTCATATAATATTAGAATAGGATTAAATTTAGAGCACTTTTCTAAGACAATAATATTAATGTAACTTGGGGGATTATGACACATATATCCATCATAGTCCATTCATAAAATTTAGAAACATTGAATAAATATGCAATTTTTCTGTATAAAATATGAATTAAGAATTCATTTGGTTTTAAACTGTAAAAATGAAATATGGAATCTTTGTGTATGGAGGAAAAATGGTGGAATTCAGAATGCAAAATTATAATAAATAAAATAATAAATGCATTAAAATAAGCTGCTTTCAATAAATTATTAAAGCCAGAGTATTATATTAATATTGTAGGATTTTTCCTGTATGAAAAGTGTCTTGCACTTTTAACATTTGTCAAAAATAATCTAATGTATGTGAACTAAATTAACAGTAATTTGAAGAAACAAAGATATTCAATGAATTTCAAAAAGTTATCCTGAATCAGAATTTTATTTCATGTTTTGTTCATATAAATTGTAATAAAATAAAGGGATAACTTTTGCATTTGTCAAGTCCTTACAGTGCATATAGAAATTTTTAGATATTTTAATCAAAATTATTTTGTGAAAGTTAATGTATGAGATCATATTCCTGTGAACAAAAATTAGCAATATTGTTCCAAAATGTTTATTAAAAAAAGAGTTTTGTTTTATTTTTTAACAATTAATGCTTAATAGTATTGAATACATTATGAAAAAAAAAAAGAAAAGAAACTGCTTTGGAGTGTGAACTATAATATATCAATCACTACAAGAATATTTTCAATGTTTGAATTTAATTTTGTAGCTGTTAGAATGATGAAATACTTTGTCGGATAACTTATTTCATCTACACAGATACAAAATGTGCAAAAAAGCACCTAAAATAATGTTTTAATTATTTAAAATTTTATCTATAGCAATTTATGCTTGGTACTCTTGTTAAAAGTATAGTGACTTTCAACAATCCACAAAATTGCTTATTCAGCACAGACATTGTCTTAAACATGCCGAATTAAAAAGTGGCTGCTGTACCATGTAATAAAATTGAAATAAAAAAATTTCAGATAAAATGTTTTTGATACTTATTAAAAAGAATACTTTCTTGTTAGTGATCAGTATTTTACTTATCTAATTTTTCTGAATGCAGAAAATTGCTGCATTCGATTTAATTTTTGACAATAATTGTTATTTTTTTTAATTTTGAGTGAATTGAATTATTTTGTAATAACCCTTCTTGTTAATTTTAATTAAATCTAAAATTTTCTGGTAAATACGTTAAGAAATAAGCTATTTAATGCTATAATATTTAAGTGAACTGAGCTCCATTGAAGTGAAAATGTATGTAATAATCAATAAACTGCAATTTTTTTTTCTTCTACTTTCCTTTTAATATTACATATACAATAGTAATCATAAGTACTAGATTTTCTAACCAAAAAAACAGTTCCTATAATATAGTAATACTGTGGTATAATATTGTAAGCCATTTGTAACATTTTGGGGGGAGAGTATGATTTTTTTTTTAATTAATGAGCACTAAGTTCTATTTTTTAAAATCTTGTTTAAGGATTCCTCATGCAACTTTAAAGTGGAATAAATTTATAACATTTTTAGTTTATTTTTGCTTTATAACATTGTTCAGGTTGTGTCTGTTTCTCAAGACAAAGAAGTAATTGTGGAGCGCTTGAAATCCAAGAACAAACAGCTGTATGTTTCGGATGTATGTGTTATTTCAACAGATGGCATGGAGGTGAGTAATATTTCTCACAGTTTCTCACTGCACATTGTTCTGTGCTTATAAATTACAGTATTATATAATCTGAATGAAAACTTACAAATGAGTTACATTTTAAATATTATAATTTTTCTATTGTTATTATTCATATATACAGCAGTGTTGCCTAAAACTTTTTCCTCATTGAATCCTCTCACTCACATGCATATGGTTTGATATATCCTTAATCACTAACATACCATTGTAGGTACTTCTGAATGGAATTATTTTTATTTCATTTATCCTGGAAATTTATATTTGTAAATGTATCACAGAATTGATAATTAAACTTAATTTTTACCAAATTCTTCTGATTTCTTTTTATGTTGCAGTAAAGATACATAAATTGTTCAGAAGGAAAATCAATCATTGAAGTTAGATTCAACACTGTACGTGTTTCTCATACATACTCTTTTGATAAATATACATTACAAAGGTATTTTTTTCTATATAATATAATTTATGCTCGAAAAACCAAAAGAAGCTTTTTATAAGCAATACATTTTATGAGAAAAAATAAAAAATCTATATAGCCATTTAAGAGATAAAACTTCATAAATAGCATATTTTTGTGTTTTTAGTTGTTGAGTTTACTCCCATATCTCTGAAGAAATCCAAACTTATTTCTCAGCTATTGGTTAGCTATATGTTACTCTGTGGCTCCCAACCTTTTTTCGATTGCGAATTCTTAAAAATGTTTGCACCCCTTTCCCCCCATTTTCCATCTGCCAGATCACTAAATAAAAAAGTTTGAAATTTTTCATTTTTTAATGATCTTTTTATGATCTAAATTCAAAAGTTAGAATTTAAAACACTACTTTTTTTTTTTTTTTTTTAATATACAGTTTGATATAGATATCGGGTAGAGTGTTATTTTGGTATAGATATCAGTGTATTTTGTGATACATTGTTACAAATACACAACACTTAGCTAATGAAAGGAAGGAGAGAAAAGAGTTAACACATTTGATTAAAATTTTTTTTAACCCCATTTACAAATTTTACAAATGTTATTCGATTTATTATCATTGCCATGTGGTTCTAATATAGGGTCCACATAGCTGAAAAAGGACTCAAAATTGTACAGACAACAGAACACTTGAGCATGAATTGTATCATCACATATTACTTGTATTTAACCCCCTAGCTATAATTTAATTTTGGTTTTAAAATTGATAATTGGCAACCCATAGGGGTGGTACCATATCACATAAGAAAAACAGGTAGAAAGTATTGCTTCATATTTTTTAAAATTCCTACATTTATTGATATTCATAAGTAAATTCTTTGATTTCTTATATATATATAAATATATTTTATATATATATATGCATTCATTGATTTATGTCTTTTGAAACGTAGAAAATTTCAAAATAATATCCATAATGAAGTTTATGGCTTGGATATCAAAGTTATATTTAATTTGAATATTCATTTAATTTTTATATGTTTTTTTCATTTCATGCTTCATTAAAGAAAAAAACATTTATCTCAAAGTGAGTATTATCACTTATATTCAATTATAAGTTTAATTGAATTTTGTTTTTAACCTTTTAATGGTTGTAGGAACTAGTCCAGCAAGCATTCGAATGATGTACCATAATGCACGCTGACAAATTTAGCTTGTCTGAAATTATTCGACCTAAATGATTACAATCGAAACCTACTCGCTTAGGGTTTGCAACTTTTCTCAAATTGTCACTGACAAGCTGAATTTGTCCACACATATTAACCTCCATTGTTTCAGCTTCAAACAATACTTCTGGAAAAAAATTAGATAGCATACAGGTGGCAATAAGGATACCATGAATTTTTTAGCATATTGAGGGAAAATTTTGCCAAACTGCTTGTAGTTGATCTAGTTTAATTTTTTTATGTAATTTTGTGGAAGTTTTTTGCTGTGAAGTAGTTCAAAAGCGAAAGTTAGATAATTCTGATAAATAAGTTTTATGATGATGTATGTATGATAAATAATTCCAAGTTTTAAAGTGTATCACACAAAAAAGAGTGTGTTTGAGTGTGAGAAAGAAATATTTCATAAAGTTTTAAATTGTGTGTGTTGATTTAGATATTTTAATTTAATATTTTACAAATATTCATAATATTTATCATTTCCTGTATTGTTTAAAAGTGACAGCTGCATTTGTTGTAAATATTACAATAATGTACCCCAAATAATTCTTTAAAGACTATCTGTTAAAAGCGAGTGAGCTATCTATATCACCCTCAGAAAAGGCTTCAGAAGCAGCAAGGGAGAAAACACTACCAGTTCGTTTGATTGTAATGCTGTGCTTAATAAGAGAGTAAAATCTGTTGATTCCCCTAACTATCAAAGGGTTAATTATAATTTAAAACGCTCAGAGAGAAAAATTCAAGTATTCTAGTGGTTTGTTTTAAATTTAAATGTATTTTTATGCATCTGAATGTAAATTTATATTGAAAAACTTTTTTTTTTTTTTTTTTTTTTTGAAATAATTTATCTGGGGTCTTTTCTCATTCAGATAAAAATGTACAAGCCAAAGAACACACCATTGGGGAATTCTCCACCCCCTTTCCCAAACAGCCCCGAAGAAGTCAAGTTTTACAGTTACAAAACCTTACCCAAAAGCCATTGGAAGATGTACTTCATGGGCAAGGTGTTTGTGGATGTGCTGCGTGCTCGTACACCCAAGGTCACTTTTTTCGGGAAGAATGCTAAATGCGCCATGATGGAGAACGCACCAGATCCCGACTTCAAAATGGATTTTTATGATGGTACATAACTACAATTTTACTTTGAAAGTATTCTTATCTGTTACTATTTTCAAATGCTACACTACTTTTAAACAAAAGTTCAACTCATTTCTGTGGTCCTTAGGCTCATGATCTGTTGAGTCACAGGTCTAATTTTATTCTTGTTGCATGTGGATTATTGAGTAGAATAATTGGATATACTGTAAGTTTAATGGGCCTCAAATTCTGCATGTGGTGTGGTGTTAGAAGCATGAGACAATTATCTATTCAGGTGCTATCTGCTTTATTTACCATGGCTGAAAATTAATAAATCTATCTGAAGAATCTACTCTTGTTGAAAATTAATTCTAACCAATATACAAAATTTAATATGTAAATAAAAAAAATTGTTCCTAGGTAAGATAAGAACCTTTGTAATTCTCAAAGTCAAAAAACTACATTTTTTATTAGTGCTTTTCCTATTTTTCTTATAATCAAGCTGATTATATATTTATTAATGAGAAACTTTTAGATTAAATAAAAAATTTTATAGTAGCATCTTTATTGATAATATCTGTGTTATATATATATATTGAAATAGTGATTTATCTTTTGTAATCTATCATTTTTTATGTACATTACTAAATAAAAATGATACTAATATTTTCTGGAATGGCCTTGGTAGCCTAGTGGTCATATTCATCGACTCGCTGTCGGCGGTTTTCTTTTAATTACAAGTTTGAGCCTTGATGCCACAACGACCGCCATAGCTGATGCACATGTCACCAATCCTACCCATTAGAGAAATCAAGAACATTCTGCAATAAATTAAGAGAAGTCATATTTTATTGAGTTAAATGCAGGGCCGCCCTCCACGTAAACCCACCAAGTAGTTGAGGCTGATGCACATTAAATCTGTCAAGACTCAAAGTCCTCTTGTTGGTGTGGTGGGGAAGTTAGAAGACAGAGGTGCCAGCTCAGATGTCATCCTCGTCATTTGACCAAGGTTCAAAATTCCGAGGTCTGTCGCCAATAGCTCTTGTGGTGTTACTAGTGTGACGTTAATAAAATCCATCAATCATATTTCTGAAAAAGTTTGCACTTAAAGATATTCCTTTTCTTAAGTAATAAGAATTTTTCTTCTAAGGTGGAAGTGTTAAAAAGGAAGGAAAGAAGATATCAATAACTGATAAGTATGGGAAGAATTGTGTTGTGTCAAATGCGGATGGTGTGGACAAGAATTTGAAGTCTATGTGGGAAGAATTTCAAATCGTAAGTTTTTTCTTGAAAAAAAAAAAAGATTCTCTATTAGAGTGTGTATGTAGTCCGTTCAAAAAATAGTTCTGTAAGTGACTTGTTTTATGTGAAAAAGTTTTATTATTATTTTTTTTTATTTTTAGATGAAAAACAATTGTGAAAAAGTAGCAAATCATCTTGACTCATTAAATATAATTGGAGAATCAATGTATCCAATAATATGTGGCGAGTATGTAAAAATTTGAAATTATTGTCAACGAAAAATTAAGACACATATAGCAACCATATTTGAAAAAAAAAATTTAATTATCATGAATAAGATTTATGCATTATTTAGTAATCAATAACTTAGAAGTAGATGTTAAATGATTTTTTATTTCAAATAATAGCTTTTAGTTATGAAACGATAATGATCACCCTTGTTTCCCTCAGTTTGTATCTTTTATTATCATGATATCTTTTTTGTTAATTGAAGATAATAAAATAGTCAATATTGTTTAATGATGGTGTTTAAAATATTTTTATATCTTTTTGGGAGGAGAAAATTTATACTTATATTGATTATGTTGTATAGCAATTAAGAATTGCAATATAAATTTTAGCTGACTTGTCATTTGACCAAATAACTTATAAGTTTGTTTTTATTGATAAATGATACTAATTTGCTTCTCCCATCTGTAGTGGGAAATAATAAGACTTCCTATATTTTACATTTGTATATATTTAAAACTGCTGGGGTTCTTTAATGAAAGTATTTAGTTTCACAACTTTAACATTCTGCTTTTAATTTCTATGTTTGACCATGTGTTAGTAACTATGAGAGAATTTTTTGTTAATTCAGATTTCCTATTTATAAACTATATATTGATTACATGCTTGATTGATGGAATTCATATTTTTAACCATATGTAACTAGTTTTATTTGAAATAATGCTTTAAACAGTTGCTTTATTTTTAAAGGAAAGTAACTAGGCATTTTTGTAATTTAAAGTGATTGTGAGCATTTAAATAATGTAATATTAGGCAGATGAAATGTGTTCTCCCCAAAAAAATGAAAATCTGAGATCTAAATAAATTTTAAAATTATAAAAATTTATTCTTACAATCAGTAAGAAAAGCATTATGACTTGTTTGTACATTGCTACAACTTGCCAAATTTTTATATTATATGTGTTGCTACATTTTAAAATTTAACGAAACTAGAGTAATCAAAAATTCTACTAAACTCAATTTTCTCATAAGAGTTTCTTCGAATATTGTATTGTTTTCCTTGATTAATGATTCAATATTGAGTAATTATAAACAGTAGTAATATACTTCTCTTATATCACAATGTTGTTCCCATTTTAAAACTATTAAAATCTGGAATAAGATCTTACTCCCAAAGTGAAAAACTAGTTAAGAATAAATCAAAGCTGAATTTGATTTATGACTTTTATTAATATGAATCAAGTTGCAAGTGAAGCACAACTGAACAGTTTTGATTCTTCATTAAACTTTTAAATAAAGATTTGATTTTTTTTTTGTTTCAATTTATCTGGCTTTTTTAAATTTGAAATAAATGTTATTTCAATGAATTCAAGTTGTTATTTTAGAACATTTTGGCTGTACTTTTAAGGTTTATTTATCATATTAAAAATTTATTTCGTTAACATTTTATTAATATATTTTCTAATCACAATTTTTTTCCCCAGAATAAAAGCGGATTTAAATGGCTCTGCAAAAATAAATGGAAAAGAGAATCTCTCTCCTGTGTCTTCAGGGTTTTCTCCTGTAAACAGAGTTGCTGACTCGGTAAAGATATTTTTGACACAAAACTAGTTTAATACAGAATTAAAACTTTAAAATGAAACTCTTTTAAGAATTCAAAATCAGTGTTTATCAGATGTTGCTTCTTATCCAACTTTTCATTACCTGTTCTTTAAAACTTTTTCTTGTAAAAACAAAATGCAAGCAGTTTTTGACTTTTATATTTAATTTGCCTTTAAAAACTATGAAAGTAGAGACAATGTAAACAAAAAAAAAAGCATTAAAAGATATCCTCACATTCTTCCATAAAGATAAAAGTGTCTGGATGCAAAAAGGCTTTGCTCTATTTAATAAATGCATTATAAAATAAAAAGCGGTAGGAAAGTAAAATGCATGAAAGTCATAGATCACCTGCGTGAAAATTTCAAATTAAGGAAAATTAAATGAATAGAATGTTATAAAACTTTACTTTACATTATTTTATTTGTACTTTAAAAGTTATTTTTTTTTTTAAAAAAAAAATTAAATGTTAGAGTAATTTATTTTAATATTTGAAACTTAATTTTTATTTAAAAAAAAAAATTCTAAATTTATTTTATTGTATTAATTTATTTCTAGTTGTGTGATTTATAATTTGGGCATTTTTTTTTTTTTTTTCCCAGTTAAAATCATACAATAGATCTTCCAATAAACTACAGGACAAGAAAATATTATCTGAGAATATAAGTAGAAATGAACTTTTCAACTTGCAGCCAAAAGCATTGGTGCGAGATATAAACGATATTCTACCTAAATTGAAGAGTGAACCTAAGGTATGTGTATTTTTAATTAATATTAATATTTCTTTAATTTTTTTATGATAATAAAACTGAAGTTAAAATGTGTTGTAGAAAGATGCTCTGCTAATAAGAAAAAGTTCAACCTTTTAGAAAAATTTAAACATTACCTTTTACCTTGCCATTATGTTTTGTTCAATTATATTTAATATTTATATTCTTTTTAAGTTATTTTTAACTAATATTCAAGCAATGAAAATGCAAAAGTATTAAATTTAGTTTTTATGTATTCCTTCAGTACTTGCTAATGAAAGATTACAAATAAGTCACAAAGTGATTAAAAGTCTTGAGGCTGATTTTGAGTAATACCTGAAGTTATTTAAAAAAGATGTAAAATTTTGTAACTGCTTACATGGAAATCATGTGTCTTTAACCAAATGTGTGTTGTGATTCTTTTTCCAAAAGTCACATGGTGGTATGCCTGGTACCTTTAAACCACTAATATATTTCCAGATGTTGAAATAAACAAAACCACACAGTTTTATTTATTTATTATGGAATTAAATGTTAGAAACCATCAGTTCACAATGCTTTAAAGTGACCTGCTCACAGCTGTTTTTAGGAAGTAAATGCACTGTTTCATTATTGTGTACTCCTGCTTGTACAATTATGTATTGAAAGGAGATAGACCATTTGTATGCATATTTAGAATAGAAAGGTATTATTTCCTGCCTATAGTTTTGCCATTGATCACAGATCAAAATTTCAGGTGTATAATTGGAGCTTTAGCTGTTTGTTCAAATCTTTACTCCTAAAATCAAAGCTGATTGGTTATGAATTAGAATATGAAATAAACAATATATAGATATTTAAGTTTCTTATTATAATCAGCTGACTTAATGTAGGAATTGTGGCTGTCTTATCCAACTAATTTCTATCCCTTTAAATGTGCAGGCCACCAACAGAAATATTATTGTTCACTTTGTGATCTAGGGTTTGATTGTGTATAGTATTTAATATTTTGAATTTAATAAGTTATTTATATAAATTAAAAATATTTTGTGATGTTAACCATATTATTTTTCTTTAAAGGAAATGTTTCACATTTGTGGGATGAATCTCTTGAAACATTGTTTGTTTTTGTTTAAGTAACATATTAAAAATAAAGTTCAACATAGGAAAGTGTTTGAAAAGTATATATTCTCATGAGATGCAACTGAAAATAGAATTAACATTAAATGTATTCGATTTTTTTTTATTTTTAAAAGATGTTTTTTAAATTGGTTTCTAGCCAAGGTAGCCTGGTGATCATGGTCACAAACTCGTGGATTCTGTTGTTTTCATTGAGTTATGAGTTCGTGTTGAAGTTTGGAGAGGGAGGTGCCAACTCCTGTGTCATCCTCATCTCTTGACCAAGGTTCGAAATTACAAGGCTCATTGCCAGTGGCCTTCTTGTTGCTTCTCAGTGTGACGTTAATAATCGATCATAATCAAAATAATGTCTTAAAAGGTCAGCAGTGTCGTGACACTAATAGGATATGGATACAGCAATTAAACATTCACACACAAAAATATTCAATATTGTTAGTTAGTAATTTATTAATGTATAATTTAGCAGTTTTATCATCATAACAAGGGTAGCTGTTTCAGAGCTATGAATTACTCAGTGAAATGAATATTTCTCAACTCTATTTATAAGGAGAGTATCATATTTGTCCAAAAAAAATTGTACCTTCTTATCTTTGAGTCTGATTTTGATAAGTAACCATCAAGACTGTCTTTGTCTTTTGTTAATGAGTTTGAACCAAATTCTGTATTTTATTTGAGGAAAAATGCCGCATTTTTTTTTTTTTTTTAAATCATGATATTGCAACACTTACATCCATTTATTACAATGTATTTTTAAAGTTTAAAAACACCCCTTACATATGCCATTTTTGTCATTTAATATGTAAAATGAAAAACCAATTTAACATTAAAATATAGGAGATGAAATAAGGAACTTCTTTTACATTAGAAAAAATAAATTCAGGTGAATTTTATATATTTATATATAATATGCTGCTATTTATAGGATAATGAAGTGAAAATATAATATGTTAATGCTGGAATATTTTTCTGTTCAGAAAAGCATTTCGAGTTTGGTACTTATTCTCAAACATTTCGTGAAGCATCCTTAATATCTTGAAAATTGCTCTAACTTATAAATCACAGTAATTCTAAAATGCAAAGATTTGAGTTGTATTTATTTCATTTTGAATGGGGTATGTGGTTTAAAATTATTAAAAAAATAATAATAAAATTAACTTCAAAAATTTTGTAGATATATATATATATATATTCACATTCCATTTGCAACACTATTTCAAATTAAATTAATACTTCTATTTTTGTTTTGTTTATGTTTAAATATCTATCTACAAATTCATTCATTGTACAACAGCTTCTTACTCCAATTATTCTGTCCTTTTTTCCCCTTCAGATAATTGGTGGCAAAGTGTTTGCTGAGTATAAAGATGGTTATGAAATTTGGAGCTCAAAATATGCAAAGAATATCACCATTTATGATTCTCAAACTGGAAAAAGGTGAAAATAAGATTTTTTTAAAAATTTAATTTAATTTTTATTTTATTATTTTTTTGCGCTCTTGCACAAAATGCTTATATACTATACTTCAAAATTTATTTTTCCTTTGTTCTGAAAGTTTTATTTTACTTCCCCCCCAAAAACAGTTGTATTGAAACTTTTAAACATATGTTAAGTAAATATGCTTTTTTTTTTTTTTTTTTTTTTTCTTAATTTAAATATAATCTTTGTACTTTTCGTTACTTTTTAAATTACTAATAAGTTTTCAATTTTATAAAAAAGAAAAGAAAAAAAAGAAAATAGAGCTATATAATATCTTAGTGTATATAAATAGTTTCTTCCGTTAAACAATTTAAACAAATTAGCATCTTCATATCTTATATATTAAAGGTTTTTCTATTTGTATCATATTATTTTGATGGAGGGGTAAGGTGAGTCTATGAATCACAGTTAACCACCAACCAATCATGGTAAACAAATGTATGCATTGTTCTTATAAATATGTTTCCCCCGTCCCTAACTGACTTCTAGAAAACTGATATAATGGTTAAGGAAGGCTTGGACAAAGATCATTTTATAAACAATTCAAAAGGTTAGCAGATGAATGAAGCAGAAATGTCTCATTAGTTCCATGTTAAAATACAAAAATAGAAAATTAAATAGTTCCCAGTCACAATCTCATGTCATCGTAGTTATTATTTTATTATTCTAATACTAGTTGTGTAAATTTAAATTAATTTTTAATAACTACAATAAAAAAAATATTTTATCAATTCTGTATTGTACATGATTCAATTGTAACTGATTAGTTTTATACTTTGTGCTTTAGCAGTTATTGAAAAGTCTCAGTTTAAATATACATGTTTATGGTTCAAATTCCTAATATTGTTGAATTTTTTATTGTGTTGTTAATTGTGTTAATTTATTCTTTTTCTTACTTTTTTTAATTTCTTTAATAATATTAAAAAAGAAAAGAATATTGCACTTGTTGCCATTGTATGGGTAAAAACATTTTAAATTTCAGAGCTCTTTAGGTGTTTTGTTTTTGTGTATTCTTATCTTTATTAATGGTATTATAATTAATTTAATATTGTTCTACAAAACAATTTTTAAAAAAAGTTCAATCAAAATTTTAAAGCGATTGAATATTAAGGGATTGAAGTACCAATTTCAATCAAAAATTTTTATTTGGCAGGAGGAAGACATTTAAGAAGGTAATAGGTAGTTTTCTTGGTCAAATTAGTTGGGTTAGTTAACACAAGGAAGCTGGTGAATGTTAATTCCAAATTAGGGAATAAATTACATTTCCAATACACTTTGAATAGAATTTAAAAATATTATGAGGATTTTTACTCATTGCTATTGTAAACTATTTCAAAATTTTTTGTTTCAACTGTCCAGGTTTAAATTGTATTGAAATAATGTAGTAAGGCATGTAGTCAAAATAATTATTGGTTGTTAAGAAGGTCTGTAACCTTTTGGTTTGGACAGTAAATAAGGGATGGATCCAAGATTGTTTCTGAATATATTTTTAAACTTGACAAGGAAGGAATGTTTACTGAAACTCTATTCAAAACCTCATTAAGAATTGAGTAATTTTTTCACAAAATTTGGTTGAAATTCTTTTAATATATTTAACTATAAATTTGAAATTAAATTGAAGTGATCCAAATTTTTAGTCTTTATGTATGATGTTGTATTTGATAAATCAATGAATGTCAATTACATTCCTTTAGAAAACAATTTAAAGCATGTTCAGTGCTAGTAAATGTACGAAGTGTGGCTATTAAATTACAAGACCAATGCTGCTACAGGAGAAGTATGCATGCGCCAAATACCAGCGTCCAAAAGCTGTTTAGCGTGATTCCTTCTCTTTCAAATGCTGTGACTCTCGTTTAAGTAAACAAAGTCGTGGCCTTTGTTCGCATTAAAGTTATTTTTTGCTTTGACTGTAAAATGATAAGTGTAGCAACAGAGAAACGAATTGTTGTGACATTTCATATGAAACTTGGAAAACCACTACTGAAACTTATAATTTATTGAAAGAATTGTATGGCAATCAATGTTTATTGCATGAATGTGTGTTGGAGTGGTTTAAGCATTTTCAAGATGGCCGAGAAGACGTTGAAGATCATTCATGGCCGATTCACTCATCCGCGTTAAAAACGGATGACAATATGGAAAATATTGGTAATCTGGTTCAATGTGTCCATCAGTTAAGTATTTGTGTGATTGTTCAGACTGTAGGAATTGACAAATAATTTGTATAGCAAATTTTCCCACAGTATGCTGGCTCATTCCATATTGTCTATCAAGATGTTTCTAGCCAAGTACAGTATCACTGTGTCAGACCATCTGCTGTATTCACTGGATCTTGAGCCATGCGACTTCTGTTTCCTCTGATGAAATCTGCATTAAAAGGAACAAGATTTGAATCCATTGAAGCTGTGAAAGAGAAGCGTCCTGAAGGAGCTGACAGAAGAAGACTTCCAGCACTATTTCAAATAATGGAAGATTCGCATGGAGCATTATAGGGATAAAGGAGGGGTGTATATTGAAGGTGATAATAAGTAAATATGTATGACATCAAAATAAAATGTTTTACATTATCAGTCTCATTTATAGCCACACCTCATATCATTGTTGCTGGTGCTTTGAGTAACTTCAAGTTGTTGTTGTTTTTTATGATGCTGATATAACCAATCTTTTAATTTATATTAGGATGGATCGAACAGCAGAAATGATGGAGAGCATACGTCAGGACTTAGCAGGGATCTGGCTTCATTGCTTGAAACACAATGAAGGAACTATCACATGATTCAAGTTTTCTTCTGATGTTCATCCAACAATTTGATTTCTTATATTCATTGTTTTATTTTGATCGTTACTTACCTCATTTAATGTATAGTACTCATCTTATTGTATAAATGTGTTTCATTTCAATCATTACCCAGTGCTTTAATTTTTCCACTCTGTACCAATTTTTGTAAATTAAAAAAAAATTGTGTATGACATGTGTAAATAATACACACAGCTTACTAGTTCATCTCATTGGTTTGTTTATATTTTCAAAAGAATGTTTTCAAAGTTTATCCTTGTGTGTTACTAATGATAAAATTAGTGTTGACAAGACTTAATGTTTTTTTTCCATTATTTTTAATTCCAGTAATTAGTTGAATTAAACTAAGTTTTCTTTGCATTTTTTTAATATCTTATGTATTAAATGCATGTAATTTTATACTTTGAATAATTAAAATATTTATCTATTTGTGCTATCGATTTTGACCAATATTTAAGGTTTTGTATCTCTTGTATATGTCATACATGTATTTCTTATCTAGTAAAACTGGAAGTACAATTGTATATGTGAAGTTTTGTTCATATGTGTTGATTAGTCGGAAATATTTTTATATTATGAACATTAGAAGATATTAATGGTTTTGATAAAAGAAATTTCATGTTTCAGAAACTGATTTTTAAATGTAAGTTTTCATCTTTTTAAGGTACAATGGTTATTTCTCCCAAATACTTTACTCTCTTATCTATTAATTAGAATTTGACCTACATTAAGTTTTTTTTATTTTAAAAAATTAATATCAAACTTCTGTTTAAGAGCCCAGAGAATCATACAAATGACCAAATTTTATTTGTATACTTAAAAAATTCCCTATAAGTTACAAAAAAAAATCTAACCTTTGGAAATATCCATTTCTAGAATCAAGAAAAGGTAAACAAATTAACAGCTGAACTAAAAATGTTTCATTGTTTGTCGAAATGAATGTTTCCCCATGTCTGTATGTGTTGAATATGGCCCCTGTAGCCTAGTGGTCATGGTTGCACACTCGCAGCCAACAGTTTTCATCGAGTCATGGGTTTGAGCCTTGATGCCACTAAAGACCCAGTGTATATCCGGGGCTGATACACAAATTTGTCAGGGTTCAAAGTCCTGTTGTCTTCGTGCTTGATTGAGTCTCAAATTACAAGGTCTGTCGCCAGTAGCCGCTGTGTTACTTCTTGTGGGATGTTAATGAAATCAGTCAAAGTCCTTTGCATTGATTGATATAATATATTTTGTTGGTTGAACATGAAAATGAAAGAATAAGATGGAATTTGAGCTGCAAATATCAAGTATAGAAGAATTCAAATTCTGTTGCTACTCAAACTGTTAAATAATTTATTTAGGGGTTACAACAAATGAAATTAATTTACTTTTTAAAATGCTTTTAAATTTTAATGTTTCATAATTAGATATAAAAATTTAGCCCCAAGCAAAAAAATGCAAATTCTTTTTTTTTTTTTTTTGATTATTTGACTAAATAAGCTGATGTACTACTAGAAAGTAGATAGAAACAAAGGAAATTGCAAATGATTACATATGAGTTATCTTATTAATTGGAAAACCCATTTTTCACATATGCGAATATTTAAAATAAAACTCATATTAAAATATGTTTGGAAAATTATGTTAAGTTTTTTAAATGAGAAATAAACAAATGATTATATATATATATACATATTGAATGATTTTCTGAAAAGTAATAAGTAATCACTAACACACACATGGTGTAATAATATCCCAGAGCTGTGCTTAGTAGAGTGGATATCTTACGCTAGAGTTAAGGGGGAAGGGAATAAAAAAAAATTCACTGGTTGTGTAATTAAAAAATTGCATAAATTCCCCATTAAATATTTTTTTTTTCTTCTATATTTTAAGAGAGTCAAATATTCATTCCGTTTATCATATTATCTATTCATTTAGATTGATAAATATCTGAATGAAACAACTTTAAAACATTTTTTTAATTCAAAATTTATATTTTTCAATGCTATTTACAAAGAGTGTCAGCTGGTTAATTTATGCACTTAAAAAAAAAAAAAAAACTTGGATCTCTCAGATGGTACAGAAATTACAATCTTGTGATGTCTCATTTGAGAGCTGGGCTGCAAAATATACAAAAATATCACTTCAACATTATTAAGAAAAATCTAACAAACATGATTGAACATTTTTTAAAAAAAATAAAAGATTTTTTTAAGAAAATCAAAATTATTAAAGAAATAGAAACAAAACTGACAAAAAATAAAGTTGTGATTTGCTCCCAAACGATAAACTGCCAATGGCTTATACACCATTTGGTGGAAAGTTGGTTTTATTCACATTGCACTCGAAACAACATGAGGGCTATTAGTGATGGACCTCGGTTAAATGACGAGGACCTGACCTGAACTGTCACCCCCTCTCCTAACGATTGAAAGCATAGAAATGGTTAGTTATGTTGCATAAGAATTTATATTTCAAAGGCATTAAGATGTATACTAGTGTAAGTCCTTAAATCTTTACAATGTCCAAATACAATTTCAAAATTGAATGTTTCCTGAAGTAAGGAAAGGAATTGTAAAAAATTTTGAGTTTAGGAGTTTCATATTATCCACCTTATTTTCGTAATTGTTTTTGTAATAGATCATATTTTTATATATTTCACTTGGTGTGTGTATGTGTCATCAAATTTTTGTTCATTAATTTAACCAACTACCCATAAAGCTAGAACTCTGAAACATTTGCGACAAGTTTTAACTTTTTTTTTAAATAATGCAGTTTAGCCCAACCACTTGGTGCGATTTCAAAAATTGCTAAACCTGGCAATTCTTTTTTGGCTGAACAATATTTAGACATTTGCAACAAGTTTTAACTAATATTTCAGTAATTTTTTTAAATAAACTTTGCAACCATATAAAAGCATTGGTTTTTATCTCGAATTATTTTGTAATGCAAAAAAAAAAAATTTAGAAATGAAAAATTGATTTTGTGACTTAAGGAATAAATAAAGAATATGTTATTAATAGAATAATTATTAATATCATAAATGCTGTAGTAAAAAATTCAAGTCTTTTGCTGAAAATATTTTTTTAATTGTAGAATCTTCATTTGATCATCGGATAATCATTATTAAATTATTCATTCAAAACAAAATCATAATTCTACGACAAAAAAGGAATAAATGTAATTGTAAAATATTAAAAATAAAGATTATGATTGTATTTAAAGCTTTGTTATTAAATAATATTTACTGTACTTGATTTTATCAAAACAGGAAACAGAACATTACCTGCTCAATTATTTGGTCACATGATGACAAAAGTATTCCAACTGTTCAATTAGCAACTGAAGTAATTAAATCATAGACACATTAATTAGAATATTGCATTTTTTTTAAACATTTGTATACAAATAAGTAAATTGTGAAAATATTATAGATAAGACAATTATCAGAATTTTTAAAAAATGTAAATGGCTCCTTTTAAAGTATACTTATGAAATTATAAGATTTATACCAGATAAATATTAGGCTGAAAAAGCCCATATCTTCTACAAATGATACTTCTTTTTGTAAATTTTATTAAATAAAATAAGTCATGGCAAAATTCAAATTTCCTTGTTGTTTTATTTTAATTTAGCTAAGAGAGAGAGACCACATCATAACCATATGACTGGAGATACAATTCCACCGTTTGATGTACAATACAACAGAAGAGACAGATTTTTCCCTTACTTTCATTTTATATAGAAGGAATTTCCCCCTTACACGTAATAGATCACATGGTATAAGGTATAGAGATTCTGAGAGATTTAAATGGCCTCCAACAACCTAATAGGGAGTATCCCTACAATCGAGAGGACCACAAGCTCAGCAGATTTGTATGAGCACGGGATCTCATAAATTAAAGGATAATTTGGAATTGTATCAGAAAATAAGAACGAACTCTCTACTTTTGCATTAGAGATTGAGAAAAATTAGGAAATTTTTTTTTTAGTGAAATTGTTGCAAATTTAAGCTGTGAATCATTACACACACACACATAAATATGTACATATAAAATATACACAAACTTTTTCTTCCTCTCTTATACTTTTACTTAAAGTTCTTATTATCTTCACCTTTTCTCTCGACTACTTTTCTTTTTTACTTTAACTTCTTTTTCTCTGATACTTAATAGAATTTCAAATATTATCCCTTTGTTTCTTAAAAACTCTCATTCCTTACTCTAGCTTAATTAGTCGTTTACTTTCACTAAAACTTCACATGAGATCAGGCATACCTTTTAGTTACAATAACAACTTTTATTATTTCAAAACTTTTCGAATTACCTTGGTGATCAGTGCTCATTACCGTTAGCACTCAATCACCCCGCGTCAATGTGCTCTATTGTCCGTTCCGCTCGGTCTGATCTGAGGGGATTGTGTGACATCCACACTCGTACAAGCGTGCTTTAAGCACGTGAGATAACAATATATTTCTAAAAAATTTGTGGGTCATGTGTGGTGGTGCATACATCTTATCTTTTACAAACCTCCAAGGGAAGAAGTAGCATGGGGCCATTTCAGGTAACTTAGGTGTCCAGCTGTGTAACATTAAATCGGTCCGTTGCGACCGATTCAACTGCGAGGTAACCCCGTGAAAGCTTCTAAAACAACTTTCGTGAAATCGTTTCGCAAAGAACATACGAGAGTCATCTATTTTTCACAATATGAAACTTTCACAGTTGATCTTTGTTTTCGTGTATCACTTGTCATTCTGTGTCGTTTATTATGGAAATTTTGGAATAAGATGAATATAACCTTTTTTGTGTGTGAATATCACCCTGTAATAATAATATTTTCATTTGCTATTTTCTTAAAAAAAATTCTTTAAAGGATTTTCTTCTTCTCACATTGTAACTATGTCTGGGACAAAACTTCAAAAGCTTTTTTCTCACATTTTAAAGCACTATTGAGCTGAAATTTTCTATACACGATTGTTTTGTATGACAATATGATAGTTTAATTATAATTAATAAAAATTTTATTCGTTAAAACTAATTATTTTAAGAATTAAATTGAATGCTAAGTATCTCGCCAAGGGGAAGGAGCAATTGTTTAAACTTTCTTTTGTTAACTGGTGACATATCTGTAAATCCATCTTTTCCTTTATAAGAGATGCGTTGCAGAGCACCATCAACCCATGTTCGTAACATTGCTACTCATCTTCAAGGCAGGGGAATATCACTGAAAATGAATGTTTCTTAAAATTTAAGGGGGAAAGAATTATGTTATATACGCAAAGTGCGGAAGTTTGAAAGAAAACCCATGTTTAAGAAACTCGTTTTTTACTGGTGTCATTATTTATATTAAAAACTATCGGAATTTTATTTATTTATTATTTTTTTTTTTTTTGAAGTCTCCTCTTCTTGTACACCCTCTCTTGGCAACGCCCCTCAAAGCCAATTACTGTGTCTGGTAAGCAAAGAATTGAACATCTCCTAGTCCTGGTGGGTTTCCAATACAGCCTTGAATCGAAACGAGAGAGCGGTGCAGAAACAAGCAAAACTAATGGGGTGCAATCGTGAAGCGGCGAAGTGTCCTCTGCCAAAGAGATGTCCTCCCATTGTTTTCGGGTGCCTTATCGACAACCTTGATCGCCGCACGCCTTTTCCCACCACCCGGCAGAGAAAAAAATCGTCACGTGCCACGGGTTTCGTTAAACGGCCGAAAGAAAACTATTTCCGATGCGGTTTCTTTGGACAAAATGATTGTGTTTACCGCTTCGTCATGATGGAGTAAGAAAAATCGCTACTAGTCACAGTTCCATAAAAGAATTATTAAAATTCAAAATTAATGCTGAAAAAAGTTATAACTGTTTCTTGAAGAGACTCGGAAAATAGCAGAGGACCAAAACATTTTGTTAAAAAAATTTGCTCAACCGAGACTCTTGGCAGTAGAGAAACTGGACACCCGTCGGAGTAGAAAACACGAGCAAACGAAGTGTACAAGGTGTGGCTATTAAACAATGAGACTGACACTGTAAAACGTTTTATTTTGATGTCATACATATTTACTTATTATGTCCTTCAATATATATACCCCTCCTCTATTCGCTCCATGCGTATCTTCCATTGTTCGAAAAAATGCTGGAAGTCTTCAGACACTTCGACACGGGTGACGCACTCACGGGATACCCTAGCGATCCTTCTCTATTTTCGACCCTCCTTCTAGTCAACCACTTTTTATCTTTTTTCACCTTCACGTCTAGACCACAGTTTAATCTTGTTTGGCGCAGAATAGCCATATCTGGCTCTTGCGCCAATAAACTTTACTTTCACTCACTTCCACCACCCGCTTTTCTTTTCACAGTTTCAACATACTAAAATCTTGTTCCTTTTAATGCAGATTTCCCCTTAGTAAACAGACAAAAGTCGCATGGCTCAAAATCCGGCGAATAAGGCGGATGGTCTGACACAGTGATACTGTACTAGGCTAGAAACCTCTTGGCAGACAATCCGGAATGAGCCGGCGGAAATTGTCTTGGTGGAAAAATTTGTCTTACGGATTCTTTGTCAATTTCTAACGTCTCAGCAATCGCACGAATACTTAATCGACAGTCAAATCGAGCTACATTAACGATTTTTTCGATATTGCCATCTGTTTTTGACGAGAAAGGGCGTGAATCATCTTCAACGTCTTCTCGGCCATCTCGAAAAAGCTTAAACCACTCAAAAACACGTGCATGCGATAAGCATTCATTGTCATACACTTCTTTCAATAAGTTGTGTTTCAGTTTTTTCCAAGTTTAATGTGAAATTTCACAACAATTCTTTGCTCACTTACAATTTTTTCGGCGAAACAAGTAACTCTAATGCGAATGAGGGCTGTGAGTATAAGGAATTTTTTTGCAGAAGCGAGAGACATTGCATTCTTAAAAGAACGCTAAACAGCTGGGTTATGGCGCATGGGTACTTCTTATGTAGCGGCATCGTCTCGTTATTTTATAGCCACACCTCGTGTGAAGCCGTAGATTTCTGGTACCCTCAATTGATGGGTCCAGAGACTATCGGAAATTTTGACTGAAGGGTCAAACCTAGGGCAAATGCGTGGATCTATCTACTGTGCTGCCCGGGACTCGAAAGCCTCGAGACACAACTGTGGAAACAAACATGTGGCTCGATTGAAACAGAACTCGAACAACAATAAAATAAAGTGAAAAAAAATTCTAAAAAATCAATAATTTCTATGTGGCAAAAGGGAAGAAAAAGAAGTAAAGTTTTTTTTTTCTTCGTGTAGTAAGAATTTAAATAAAAATGCACTGAAAAGGACAATTAATCACGATCAATTATGAAAAGGAAAGACTTTTCAATCCAGAGCTGAAAATGTTTAACTGAAATATTGTGCAGGGTTATAAGCTGGATACTTAGACAGTTGGAGTGTATACAACATTTCTAGTACATGTTAGAACTGAAATTACATATTAGATTAAATAATCGTTTCGTATTCTTTCTTTATTTCTAATTAATGAGCTGTATGCGATTTTTAAATTAAAACAAAAAAATATTTTGGATATCACAACAGCCACGTAAACTATTTTCATTTTTTGCCGCTATATTTTGTGTTTTTTTGTCTTAATATAGAGTATTTTCTCTATAATCCGGTGTTTTTACACAGCTTAAAACAATCATAGAAAATTATTTTATGCCTTCCACTTCCATGGAATAATGAAGAGTCTCAATACAAAACAGTACATTTTATGTAGTTTACGAGTTATATCACGTGTTTGACTCTTTATTTTCGGGAATTTAACTTTATACAATAATACTGAAACGAAATCGAGATTCTCAACGATTTTCATACGAAGGAAATGAGGCATTTACAGAGATTTTATCAGTCAGCCAAGAAATAGTTTGCAATGACCTCTTAATCTTAGCGAATTTTTGGATACATGGCGAGAAAACGAAGACTTCTGAAAGTGCTGGAATCTTGGTGAGAACTCGATTGGGAGGAAAATTACAGACTTTTCCTGAATTTTCTCTGGGACGTCATACCTGAGTGAAGCTGAGGATCAATCGGGAAATCGACTGGAAGTGGGGTGAGTGGATCTACCGAAGAGTTATCGGTTGCGTAGCCGAGTGAATCTGCCCGGAATTGTCGGAGTGTGCCTTGGAAGTACAGCGCATAACTACAGTGATTTGTTCGCAGAGTGATTTTGTGAGCTGAACGTTGCTGATACAACTTTGGCAGGTATTATAAGTGTGTCGCTAAGCTGTACAAGTGCTGCATTTTCTATTTGCGCTGTTAATCTGCCCAAACTATGTTACCTGCTTTTCTTCGTCGATTTGTGAATATTGGGTCATTTGTCACTACCCTCCATGTTAGACTGATTTCACTCGCTTATACACCCACGCGAGAATTTTGGTATATGTACACCTCTTTTGTAGCTAGCAACAGTCATGAATCGTGAGGAGCATGTTTTAAAATTAACCCTCTCGTCATAATACTGATTAAAATGTCACAGAATTTAAGATTTTTTTTCCATCAAAATTTAGGGATCAAGACGAAATTCACCTGGAATTTCAGCAGGTGATTTTTGTTTAAATGTACTAGTATTACTCATTTTCCAGCCGGTGGTACTTTGGTCCAATATCTGCCGGATTACTGAGAGAGTTTTGTATTTATTAAAGAAAGTTCAATCAAATGTTTGACGTATTTTAGTGTGTATCAGCCACTTAAGGCTCCCGTCTACAGGCCATTCTGATTTCGTGAATTTAATGGTAATCCAATGGGATTTCTACTACCGTCCTTAAATTCTGGCTGTTTTATCTATTTGAATGCAAAATGCGCATCTGGAAGAGCAAAAAATAATGAAGGTCTTATATATGTGTGTGTTTATACAAGATTATATAAAATACAGGTATAAACTCAGAAACAGTTTTAAAATTATTTCGTTCAAAAAACCAAAAACTAATAAAAGAAAAACCATATAGTTAAAAAGATGATCAGCAATCAAATTACAAATATTATCATATGCTTAAAAAATCATATAAAAATAAACCAAAGATTTTCTAAAATGCATCAAACATTATATTTATTTAATAGAACCAAAAACCATTAATAATAATTACATACGAATTTAAGATACGAACCGCATTCATATCATAGCTAAATGAAAAGCAACGATTTTGAACAAAAACTGGAAACAGTGTTTTTTTTTATTACTTTTGGTGTTATAACCATTTTTTAATAATATATTTTCTTGATGGGGATAGTTAGGCTTATAATTCCGGAATAACCCAGCCTAACAGTTTAAAGCTTGTTGCAACATAAAATGTGTTTTCCTCTTATTTTCAATTTATATATATATATAAAAGATAATAACCAACATCAAGTGGAAGAATTTAAAGTTTCAACAAAATTGTGAATATACTAAGCCTTCGGGATAAATTTTTTGGATGGTTCGCAGATGGTTCACTGCGATTGGGATCAACTGCACATTTCAAAATTTTAAAGCAAATCTTACACGAGGTACACGTAAAATTTTCGGTTTATAATAGTATCTTTCACGCTCTCATTTCGTTGCGTATTGCATGAGGATTTCCTTTATTTCGTACTTTGCGGGGATTTATTTCATCTTCATACGGAGCTCGAGGTGATACCGAGTTCAAAATTGCCATGTTGTGCGAGCGTTTTCCCCAATTTTTCGTACCGTCCTTTAAACGTGCGCATTATTATTTTTTTTTTTATTTCTGTCTTGGTTCCATCAATGGGCCTTGTGTCGAAAAATGGGAGGCTGGCCTACTAGCCTCTAAAACCTCTTTTGATACGATGTGGAAGTTAGGAGAAAAGCTAGCTTATTTGTCAACCTTGGCATCTTGATTTGTGAGGTCCGTAGCCTTCGAGTAATTCTAAAATAATCTTAATTCTAAACAACTAATTAAAAAAAAAAGCACGTTCGTTTCTTTGTACGCTAAATTGTTTGTTGAAACGGTTGCGATAACCTCGTGTCACTGTCGCGAGCTCATGCCCAGCGCTTATATTTGATCCGCATTTTCGAGTCTTGATTCCACTTAAGAACTATCGTCGAACTGAATCAAGGGAAATCTGTTGGGGCTTATTAACGAGGTGTGGATGCAAAGATTGGTTTTCACAGACCTCGTCAGTTTAAACCTCAGTCAAGTGACGAGGACGACACCTGAGCTGACACCTCCCTCTCCAAAACATCCATACCCCGCCAACGAAAGGACTTTGAGCTTCGACAGATTTACCGTGCATCAGCCCCGGCTACACGGTAGGTCTTTAGTGGTATCAAGGCTCGAACCCACGACTCGATGAAAAACGCCGGTCCGCGACCATGACCAATAGGCTATTGTGGCCGCTGGGTGACGAGGTACAGTCGTGGATGTTCGAGTCCCAGTTACTCAAACACTCATCGTACAGAAATTACGAAGCTTTTCAAATATGTCGCGAATTAAAGTAATCACATTGACACGGCATGGAAGTTTGAAGATTGGTTGTTTTTTATTAACGTTGAACTTGGAGTAAAGAACGGAATGTAAAGAGAATGTAGATGTAATGAAAGGTATGCAATTCCGATTGTCGATTTCGTCATCTAAATGTGGCTTAAAGCAGAAGACTGCGTTTAACAGA
>BMAW01053949.1:108940-120217 GCA_019974015.1 Nephila pilipes
TAAAATTTAATGAAAAAAAAAACATTCTGCAAAAAAGTAGTTCTAGGAATAACTTTGGTAGATTGACCTTTCCGTTTGATTTTTTGTACTTTTCTTTAAAATTACACTGAATTTGGTCAGAACATCTATCATTGCTGCATGGACTTTGTAGAAAAGAGAATTCACAAACGTGTAATTTAAGATTTTTATTATTATGAAGAATTCTTTTGCGAAATCAGGTATAAAAAATAAATATGTATCAGTTAAAAAATTTTTTTATTTGAATCATGTCGTTTTATAAAAGCCCTAGATAAAAGTTGAAAATAAGAAATATATCTTCATCTTCTTTACTGTTACATAAATTTCAATTTTTGCATCATTGAATGAATAGGGGAAACAAAAAAAATCTGTTTTTAACAAGTTGTTATTAAATAATCGTATTTTTTGTATCCAAAGTAGAGTTGGAAGATATATTAAATCACTGACTGTTATTGCAATGGCATTAGTACAATTATAATTCTTGAATTATTGAAACAGAAGACCCTTTCTACAGATTTATGCTAGAATTAAAAGTAGAATTTTTAACGGTCTCCGTTTTATTTATCAACCAACTTCAAATCTTAGAGGCATTATTTGTTCATATTGCATTCCTTCTTAATTACATAAATGCACCCAGTTAATAAAAAAATCCAAAGAACACAATAGGAAGAAATTGATATAATTTTTACACTCACCGCACTAGATTTAATTAGCATCGATTTTTAGCTATTCATTTTCCCTATTCTAAATACCCTTCTCTAATTCGTGTTGAGTCGTGTTTATTCACTTCATTTTTAAAGTACGCTATTCTTTCTATCCAACATTTGAACTTAAAATTGGCAACAGTAGATATTATGGGTATAAATACAAGTAAACAATGGACAAAATATGGAAAAGAAAGCCGAAAACGCTACAATTAAAATTCGAAAATCTTTATTTACATTCCATCCAATTGAATGCATTCCTAATTTTTTTTTTTTTCTATTGTGAGGAATGTAAAGTGTTTTTCTAAAATGATCAACAACTTGTCGACATTTTCCATTTTAACAAGCTATTGACCCCATCTAAGTAAAATAGTTTTTATGCGTTTTTGAGGCGTGAATTTAACATGTTCTAAATTATGACTTAAGACTCCCGTCAATAACCCACTTTGATTTCGCGAACGTAATGTTAATACTATGTAATTTCTATTGCCATCCACAAATTTGTGTTATTTGATCTATTTTAATGCAAAAAAGTGCATCCGAAAGAGCAAAAAATAATGAAGGTTTCTGCGGAATTACATTTTCTCTCCGATTTTTAAGAACATTTTCTTTAATCATTCATTTGAAGGGCTTCCCAGTCTTTAAAAGTATTTTAAAATATTCTGAAAAATCGGGAAGTAAATGCAATTCCACAGAAACTATTATTATTATTATTTGGTGTTTTGATGGCACTTTTTTGCATTCGAATAGATAAATAGTGTAGATTTGAGGACGGTAATAGAAATTCCATAGGACTAACATTAATTTCACGAAATCAAAATGGACGGTAGACGGGAGCCTTAATCCAATTATATAATTAATTTTTTTTTTTAATTTCCCAAAAAAATTCATTTTCTTTAAATGTTAACACGAAGTATTCAAGTTTTTGAATAGTCTAAATTTTAATAATGACTTTGAGATATTTAGAAATCCTGATTTTTAGTCTTTCAATATGTATGCAATGGTTACAATCGATTTTTTGTCGCCTTATATCGATTGTACTATACTTTAATTAAATGTTGGAACCGAATTGATTTGGATTTTTACTTAACGTCATTTTAGAGTTACACCAGGGATTTTGGCTGCGGACTTTCTCGTTTTAAATTTCGATCAATTGACGAGGATGACAACCTAATTATTTCATTCTCGGGACAATGAGAAATCAACTAAGTGTCGTCCTCGACACTTTATTGCTTTTCAAAATGAAGCTCCGTTGCCAACAGCCCTCGTGTAGAGTACTAAGACTGAAACAAACTTACCCCCAAACTCATTCCTCTAACTTCCACATCACGTCATGCGAGACTCAATTGAATTTAACATGCTTCAGTCCCTATTATTCCATACGACATTTTTTTTTTCTATTTGTGGATTCAAGACTTGAACCCACGACTTGTCTCGAATACCATGACACTCGAGTCTTTAAGTACCGGTATCTTGCAACCAACCCTTCAATCTTTGCCTGGATCACGTATCGAAAAACTGGAGTGAAGCGGTGGAATAAATGTTTTATTGACGTCACACTGAGAAGCAAAACAAGGGCTAATGGTCTTAGTTACATCAGGAATCGAACCCACGCCTCGCTGAAAACAACGACGCATGTGAATTCTCGATCATGATCACAAGGCCACTTAGTTAGTTTGGTTCTATTGACATCGCTGGCGCAGCATAGCCTACCTTGGCTCTTGCGCCATAAAACCTCACAGTCACTCACTCTATTGACATCGCACTCGAAGCAACATACGTGCCACTGGCGACGGACCTCGGTCAAGTGACGAGGACGACACCCGAGCTGGCACCTCCTTTCTCTAACTGCTACACCACGCCAACGTGAGGACTTTGAATCTCGACAGATTTATGGTGTGTCAGCTTTGGCTACACGGCGATCTTTAGTGGCACAAGGCTGGAACACGCGAGTCGACGAAAACTGCCGGACGCGGGACCATGACCAATAGGGTACAGCGGCCACTTGAGGCTGGGGAACGAAGAAATGAGCGGGAAGCATGGAGAACTGAAATTGATTCGAATGCTCAAAAGGTATATGAGCACTTTTTTATTTTATTCTAAATGAGTAAGATGTCTAGAAAACATCCGAGTCGAAGTAAGTTAGTTCGAGGTTCTGATTAGAGTTATCAGTGTGCTTAATATAGTTTTTCGTGATTTGTCTGTAAGTGTAATCCATACTTATAGTTCGTGTGGATAACTTCCTCTGCCATACGACGCAACAACTGGACTCGAGCGGCCCAAATTGTGCGTCCACGTTAACTGAGAGGTTAGGAATGCGAGTTTCCCGATTTTTGAGTCCTGATTCCATTAAATGTCCATCGTATGGAATAATTAAAATAGTTTTTGAAAATCTGAAAATCCACAGATTAAAAATCACAAACATATAAATATTTTGAAAAAAAAAAAAAAAAAAAATTAAAAAAAAAAAAAAAAAAAAAAATTTAAATTTTTTTAAAAAAAAAAAAAAAAAACTGGAAGAAAAATGTAATCATACAGAAGTTTTATTTTTTTCCCTGAACAAATATACTTTATCGCATTCGTGTAAATCAGCAACAATAAGGATTTGAGAAAGGAAAATATAAATCCCATAGAAAATTAAACTTACCTTCACGAATTCAAAATACCCAGAAGACAGAAAACTTTATATAGGAGTTATAATCGAAGTGAATACTGAATACCGATTGTGAAAATTCCTAGATAATGAAGGGGCAAAGAATATTTTACATTAAATTTTTCAAACACGATGAAGTCTGACTTTTAAAATTAAAATTTTGTTAAAAGTAAACGTTATATGTGGATTTCCAAGAAATACAATTACATATGATTCGCTTACAAATTCGGAAGAAGTAAAAAAAAAAAAAAAAAAAAACGCCTTTTGATCGTCCCATTCCATCTCTTACGGAATTCGAAACAGAAACTTGTTCTTTTGACGTTGACTGACCTTGGAAATTAGGAGTTGCATTAATTGATCCAAATGCATGGGAAAGCAAGTTCATTCCGTGATGTATTTTCAAAAATAGAACGTTTTGTTACCGAGTGAATAACCAATGAGAGAATGTTTCTCTTAAGGCCAATAAGAGAATGTTGTAAACAGAAATGGAAAAATCAGCTCTGTTTTTTTGTTTTTTGTTTTTAAAAACATGTTCACAATATTTGCGTTATTGATTCGTGAATTAATATAATCTGAATCATAAAATCACTTGTTTTTCATTTACGCAAATTGCGGCGTTCGTCCGTCATCATTCGGCTCTTGCGCCACATCTCAATCTAATGCATTGATCAAAAACTACTCAACTCCAATTGAAAACACTCAAGAATGAAACAGATTTTTTATTTATTATCACTGTAGAATATCTAAGGTCGCTCTCTCTAGATTATCAACCCAATCTACAATTCTAATTTATGATTTAAATTAGAAATCTACCTTACCAGTCCACTCAACTCTCTTCGACGGTAACTACGTAGATTAATACTTGTGGGCAAACTCTCTTCCATCCACAAAACTAACAGAAGTATTTCGATCTCAGCAACATTTCTCCTACGACAAGGCATTATTCCCTATATCCTTTCATTTCCCATTAATTACACCCGGGATACCCTAGCGATCCTTCTCTATTTTCGACCCTCCTTCTTGTCAACCATTTTTACCTTTTTTTTTCAACTTCCTGTCTAGACCACAGTTTAATCTTGTTTGGCGCAGCATAGCCATATCTGGCTCTTGCGCCAATAAACTTTACATTCACTCACTCACTTCCATTAATTACAAATCACGCTTCATTTCTATCTCCATCTAATTTACCTAGTCACGTTTCATTTGGGTAGGGAAGAAATTGAAATTTCGTGCAATTCGAATCCTCAACAGTCCCCGAGGTTAGGGAAAAGAAAATCGCGAATAGCAACACGTCACATAACAAAAAAGTAGTTGAAAAGTATGGAATGAGTTTTTCTAAAAAAAACTCAAGAATCATTTTTAATGCACGTTCCACATTCTTATTTCTTCGCGTAATGTTCGATATCTTTGACATTTTTGTTTGTAAAAGCAGCAAATTCGAATATTTGTACGACGAAGCAATAGTATGTTGAAAGAAGAGTTACATATGTTTGTTTGATGATTATATATTCCTCGGGCCGGACATAATCACTAAGCAGGATGTAATGTAATATGAGAAATTTGAAAACATGGCTATGGCTTTTAAAATTCTAAAGATACGACAATGTATTTGAAATCAACGGTTAAAGGCCAGATTTAAAAATTCTAAACCAGGAATAAAATATAACATCACGCCAGCAGATTTAAAAAGGAAACATAAATACATTATTTACGAGAATTTGATTAATTGATAGCGAGAAAATTGAATTTTAAAATTGTAAACAGAAATGTTCCACAGTGGAAAAAAAAACTGTATTTGCGTTTTTCTAAAAATGTGGTTTTTATTTAAGTTTCTCAAAATCTACATTATGTTTTCGGTATTGTTTTCCTCGGTATGAACAAAAGATTATTTCCTGTAGAATGTACGTAACTTTTTTACTTCTAATAAACACTCATAAATTTTAGGTACTGCATACATTTGTATAAACATTTGAGGAAATGTGAACTATAAAATTTTATTGAATTCCAATTTTAAAATTATCATCCTGTTCGGTGAGTTGAATGTTTATGAGTACTTTGCAAATTTTTCGAGGCATAAATGCAATTACTAATTGCTCCTATGCAGGACCGGCCATCTGGGGGAGCGGTGGATGCTATACACCGGGGACCCCAATAGGATCAACAGCTTAAATCGTTCTATCGTTTTCAGTGTGGCGTAAAGTTCATTTAATCGTAAACATTATTATAGTAGATCTATAAATCTCGAGACAAGCTTTCTCTCTCTCTCTCAACCTAATTTTTTGAGGATGCGAATGTTTACTTTTTGTTATTTGATTCGAAGGATTCCCGATTATTCCCGCCTTAACAAGCACGTGTGCCGAACGCTTTAAACGCACTTGCTGTATCAAGCATCGAAAAAGAAATTGCAAAAAAAATTGTAATTTTTCTGAAGTACTTGATGCAAAAACAAAATCACGCTTTATATAAACACGTGCCAGTAATATACGTTCGTGTTTGCAATTTTTTTTTTTTTTTTTTTTTTTTTTTTACTTTTTAAAAAATTTAGAGTCACAAATGTTTTTTTTTTGCACCCAGACCGCTTTATATCTGCTCATACGTAACTATTCTTATATGTTAAAGTGCTTTTCTTTACATAAACAAATGCTTAAATATACTGAAATATCACTGCTAAAGTACGTTGCTTTTGTTTTTAAAAAGTAAAGAATATTTAAACTTGGCAGGCTCCTTTTTTCCCTTGTCGCCTAAATTACACGTATTTCTAATAACCTCGCGTGCAATGTCACTTTTTATAACATCACATACAAATTGAATTTAAACCAAATTATGTCTCGACAAAATTGAAGAGTATTTTAGAGCAGACTTAAAGCGTTAAGTTTTTTTAAATTATCGTACGAGTTAAAGACGGATCAAATCTTTGAAAATTTGAAGCGAAAAAAAAGAAGAAAAACCCTTTTAATTGGTTGCAATAAAAACGCTTTAATACATTTTCCCCAAAAAGAGGCAGGAATTTAAGCAATATTTAATCATACCGTTTATAGCTAATGAATATTAATGTTACGTTAAAATGAAATTGTTTATGTAGCAATATCTGGTGTTTTTTTTTAGCCCAGCCCTTCTGCATTCGTCGCTTGCACGTGCAGGGGCTGGTCACCCCGAAGAATCAGCCAGGGGCTAAAGAGCGTTCGAAATGTGGGTCAAACGATATTCCCATTCCACGATCCCTTTCCTCCGGGACCTCCACTTGCCCCGTCAGGACCGTTGACCTTGATTTCCATAGAAACGAGGACGCGAAACTAGAAAAGAAACTTCTCTTGAAGGAGGTGGCGCAGTAAATAATGCGCCACTGCGCATGCCCGCAGCCGGAATCTAGGATAACTAGGATTTTAAAAGTCCTAAGAATAACAAACCAACGGTGGGGATCAAAACGGTTTGAGCATTGATACGATACGAGATTTATGTCCGTTTATGAGATTTAATACAAACAAAAACGACACGTTTATTTTAGCTTGTGTATCATAACTATCGCAATTTATTTTAATATATCTGGTTGATGGGGTAAGTTTAATGAGACCATATGTCCCGTTTTTGGGTAGCCTGTCCCATTGTCTTCAAGCTCAGCTTCTGGACGACAAGAGATCCCGTCTTCAAAAAGAAAGCAAATCCATCTTAAGAATTTCAAAATAATATTAAATAAATAAAGAAGTAAATGAAATAATAAATAAAGTAATAAATAAATGAAATAATAAGTAAAGTAATAAATGAAATAATAAGTAAAGTAATAAATAAATGAAATAATAAATAAAGTAATAAATAAATGAAATAATAAATAAAGTAATAAATAAATGAAATAATAAATAAAGTAATAAATAAATGAAATAATAAATAAAGTAATAAATAAATTAATTAAATAATAAATAATAATTTAAAAAGTTATATGCAAAGTCTTGCAAAGAACAGATTTTGCCACCCAAGGTGCGCTTTTTCTTATAATTATTATTAAATTACTCAATTAAACATAAGAATTAATGTAAACGTTCAGATATCGAGAAATGCACAATAGTAAACTTTTCCTATATTGAAATTAAAGCAAAAGAGATAAATTATTAAATTGAATATTATATCAGCTGTATGTAATAAAAATCAAAGCAAACGATAAATTATTAAATTGAATATATTTAAGCTAAATGTAATTAAAATTGAAGCACACTATAAAAGTTTGAAAAATGATCTGGTAAGCCAACTAAACAATAGGGGGTGTTTATCTCCCGGGGAGCTTGTTTGTTGCTCTTAGTCCTACTTGTCTAAAGTGCGGCCTAAAAGCCTTTAAAATGCGGCCCAAACGCAAATTTTGAAAATATTTAAATTTACACATTTTTACTAAAAAAATAATTGTTTGCAACATTTTTCAAATATTATCGATTCGTTGACATTTATTTTGAAATAAAAATTTAAATAAAAACATCCTAGTATACCATGAAAATTTACGTTTCGAATTATGTGTGTATCCACTCGACGGCGAATTTTTTGAAGAACTTCAATGTTTGTATGTAGTATATTGCATTCCATTTTGATTTCCTAATCCCTTTGGCCAAAGGAGCCCTTCACAGAATAAGAGGCCTGCCCCATTTTCTCTAGAAATAAATAAATTATCTTCAAATGGAATGCATTAAACTGCAAAGTGACATTCAACTGAAAGAAAAATTTGGGAATGTTTCTTTACTGGAGTTTTATAAAGATTACCTATTCCGCGATATATATGTTATCCTAATTTTCACAATCATGCTTTATTAATGTCTTTAGCTTTTGGCTACATGGCGGCCAATGGCAGCCAAATCCACACGAAAATATCCGAAAGCGAGCGATTCAGTCAAAAGCATATTAAAGAGCGCTCACTGTATTACATAATAAATAAATTCTGATGTTTCTGAAATGAAAACAAAATCTGATAGCATCGGATCAAGCGAAATGTAAAATAAAATAATACCGTATTTAAAAAAAAAAAAAAAAAAAAAAACCGAAATGAAATGAAATCGAATAATATCGGATCACAAAATAGAAGAAATTGAATAATATCAGATCGCATTAACTACCTTATAAGAGATTTCGAACAATATGAAAGTCTGGAGTTTTAAAACTATGTCTTAAAAAATAATAAAATAAGAATCGCAGTGTTTAAATAGGAGCTTAGAGAACACCGTATTTAAGCCGAAAGGAACAAAAAGAGGAGAGGGATAAAAAAAACAACAACATCGAGGTCGGATAGAAAGGATCTGAAATACAAAAACAATTAATTGAAAAAGATGCTCTTAATCGCCTTCGGGGGGTGTCGGCAACGACGGGGAAATGGAACAAGAGATTAATTTTTTCCATCGCAAACGAGGTGTGACGGATGTTTCTGTTCACGAGCAACCATTAGGGGCAATGGGACCGATGGAAGACTTAATTATGGATGGGAAAAGTATCGTCTGCGTTCGGAATGCAATTGGCCTACAATCACAGTTAAGTGTGCAAATATACGAGATTGGGATCGTGTTATGAAATGGAAATTATGCGCGTCTGTTGTTTTCCTTTGAACTGTTCGCGCTAGAGATTGTTTGTGTTTAGTAAATGGAAACAAATACAAGGGGTAAGGTTAAATAGTTACACAAATTGCATACTATAAACATTTTTAAAAAAATACACATGTATCAAGATAACGAAAGTTTCAAAATGATGCATGAAAACTGATGTTATATCAATCGTGGCTATTCAAATACGAGACTGGCGCTGTAAAATATTTTATTCTGATGGGATACATATTTACTTATTCTCGCCTTCAATATGCACCCCTCCTCTATCTTTACAACGCTCTATGCGAATCTTCCATTGTTCGAAACAGTGATAGCAGTCTTCTGTCAGCTCCTTCAGGACGTGTACCGCTTTTTCTTTCCATCTTCAATGGACTCAAATCTTATTCCTTTTAGTGCAGATTTTACCTTAGGAAACAGAAGTCACATGGTGCAAGATCCGGCGAATAAGACGGATGATCTAACACTGAGATGCTGCACTTGGCTAGAAACCTCTTGACACACAATGTGGAATGAGCCTGTGCGTTGTATTCCGTACGAATACCGAACCGACGGTCAGATCGAACCAGATCACTGATTTTTTTCGATATTGTCATCCGTTTTTGACGCGGGAGGGCGACTCGGGCGTGAATCATCTTCAACGTCTTCTCGGCCATCTCGATAGCGCTTAAAACACTCAAAATCCCATGCACGCGATAAACATTCATTGCCATACACTTATTTCGATAAATAATGTTTAAGTAGCAGTTTCTCCAAGTTTAACAACAATTCGTTGCGCACTTATCACTTTTCCGAGCTAACAAAAAAAAGGACTCTTATGCGAACGAAGGCTACGGCTATACGGATTTGTTTACAGAAGCGAGAGGCACTGCATTCGAAAGAGAAGGCTTCACGCTAAGCAACTGTCGGTCGCTGGTTTTTGGTGCATACGTACTTCTTCTGTAGCAGCGTCAGTCTCTTTATTTAATATCTACGCCTCGTAATCCTTTATGACTGAATTTTTTTATAATCTTTAACAATAAGAAATTTTTTAAACAGTCTTCTTAGTGCACAGAAGAGTTCTCGGGACATGTCGAACAATGTTTGTTTATGTCCTTCAATTATTTGTATGTTGGAACATATTCGATAGTATCCCCCTCCCTAGAATAATAGAATAGCCTTTCCTTTTCCAAACGTGCTACGTTGACCCTGTGGGTCCTTTTCATTCGAACGTCTCTTCTCGATAGGATAACCAACCGCTGTACAAAAATTTGAAATTATCTAAAATAAGATTTCATGTTTTTCTTTGCATACTTCTTTGTGCTGTGGAAGCGGTGCGCTTAGCCCTGCTAGTCAGTACAAAAAAAAAAATCACAATGCTTTCCTTCCGAGTTTGTGCAATGCGATTTAATAGATCTTAACATTTTTATGAATGGTAAAAATGCAGAAATTAAAGAGAATACAGATTTTAATTATAGAATCTGCGTTAAAATATTTTAACACCTGAAATTGGAGGGTAAAAAGCGAATTTGTAGCTTCAAATGTTTTTCTAGGGGTGGAGAATCGGGAGGCAATACTTTGTACAAAATTCTAGCAATAACTGTTTGGGTTCTGTACGATGCAAATTGACACCCAAAGACTATTTGCCGACAGTTTGCAATAATCATTGGTGGGGAAGTAAACTTAAGTATGTATAACTACCTATTTTACATTATGAAAATGATTCATTTATCTAACAAAAGGAGATGTAATATCTTTTTAGCAGAGCCTTTCCATCGTTAAGAGTTAAAATTTATTTATGACTTTTAAGGAAATCGAAAAGGGCAGTGCGAATACCTGTTTTGTTATTATTATCCACTCAAGGGGTTATTGTTTTCTGTACCCTATAAATGTCGTACGTCACATTTTTTCAAAAATTTATCTTGTTTTTGCATATATTTTTGATCTGTGCTTTCACCAGAAACGAGCTAAATTTTCAAAAATACGTCATAATAAATTTCTCCTGAATTTGTTATACAAAATATATGCAATACTTGTCTGATACCTGCTTTCACCACTAATGAACTCAATTTTCAAAAATATGTCGTAATAAATTTCCCACAATTTTTTTTATTGGATCGAAGTGAAATAAATATAAAAATTAAGTGTTTTATCGATTTATGTATTACATTAAATCATATATAAACTGGAATCAAGATATGATTAAGAAATAAATTAATTCAAAGATTTTTTTAGCTGTGAGGAAGCCTTTTTTTTTTTTTTTTACTCAAAATTTCACTATCTCCTTAGTTTGAGCACCCTACCTAGAATGTTTTAAATTATTTTAATATTGATTTACTATTAGCAATGCGTAACC
>BMAW01053949.1:138520-164544 GCA_019974015.1 Nephila pilipes
TTCATTTTTGTAATTTTTATAACTTGATAAAATATTATATCAAAACTTGGACAGTTTTAAATAGGAGAAATAAAATTGATATAGCGTATTATCTAATTTTTACCAAATGGTAATTCTAAACTAAACAATTGTTTGTCCTGGAAATGAAGCTGTGCATCACCTAAAATTAATTTCTGGGTACTCTACTGATGGTTACCACCTTCGTTTTCTTTTTCTTCTTTCTGTTCTTTTTTTTTTTAAATAAAAAAAAGAACTTTTACTATTGCTTTGAGAAGTTTTTTTTTCACGTGAGGTAAAAGGGGGGAGGGAACAGTCAGTTCTCGTGGAATTCGGCACGCATGTGTCCGCGGGGAGGGGTGGAGCAGGACAGGAAAATTGTTTGGCGGAAAACCATTCATAGAGCTTCCGCCGAGTGAAAAAGTGAGGCATCGACCCGGGGGTTCGTGCGTGATCGCAAACGATTCTAAAATCGAACGTCGGATGGAGTGATAACGCTGTTTGCAAGATCATATCGTGGAGATCACATAGTATTTTTATTCGTTTTGGATAAAAATAGTTTTAAGTTTCCTTGCTGAATGTCGCGTTCGGAAATAAAAACAGAAATCTTTCTTATCTTTTGATTTTATTGAATAAGTAGCATTTGGCTTGTTCGTTTTGATCGACAACACATGACGACACTCCCGACTGTTTTTTTTTTTAGGGTAAGACATATTTATAAATCTATGAAAGATTATTATTAATATGGTGTGTTAGGACAATTCCAGCAACAATAATCATTTGGCGACATTTTTTTGATATGGTGAAAATGATAAATGGGATTTTATACTCGTGCACATGGATGGTTCAAAAAATACTAGTATTTGAAGACAGATGGCATCATTGAGGTAAATTGTTATTATCATTGGGTGCAGCTATCTGTCAAAGGGAGCAGGGATAAATTTGACATGGAAGTTAGTTTTGATTTGGTAGTCATTTATAATTTTTTAATAATAATTATTTACAGCTAAAATTAATATTACTAATAATCATTTACAATTGAAAATTATTTATAACTGAATCATATAATCATTAGTTAAAAATTATAAATAATTTAAAAATATAATTATTTATAATTGAATATTTATTCAAATCAAGAAAGGAAATTTTTATTACCATATAGATACAAGGGTCGCTCAATAAATCCTTAGAAATACTAAGATATGATACTCGTAGCATCGCAAATGGTTTGTTTTTAGGCACATGCATCATGACTCACCAGACAGCTGTCTGAGTCTCAGTTACTCGTATTCGTGATCATGACACCTTTCGTACCATAAAAATTATTCGTCGTCACTATTTCAACCAATGAGATCATTTGCCTTTTTTGGAAAGTATCCCAACTATTTGATTCTTGCTTGATTTCCGATGCATAACAATGAATCCAGGTTTCACCGATGGTGACAACTCGAACGCAAAATAACGTCAACAACTCGACGCGGCATCAATGAAATTTTGATATCAAATGACTATCATATGAAAATTAATTTATGAATCCATGTCACATTCGTTTTGGCTCCATTTAATAGATGGCAGTAACCTATGGTAACAACAATTTACCTTAATGATGCAATCTATCCTCAAATACAAGTACTTCTTGCACCAATATTTTATCAATATCTCATTTTTATTTCCGTTTTATCTAGTTTTATTAAATGCGTATACTAATCCAATGGCACTGTTATTGTAATAATAACTTTTATCAGTTTTAATTAAGGTGAACGCTCTCGTAACTTTTTCCCATAGGCGTGTCTAGAATTTCAGTTTTTGAAAAATTTTCACCTTACTTTCTCTCTATAGGAGATAACTTACATGTCTCCATAGGTCCGCTTTTCGAACGGTAATGGTTAAATATGTTGCATAATAAACAGATGTATGTGCGTCTGTGTGTGAATTATAAACATAAATCAGTATTATGAGCCCCCCCCCCCCTTTTTTTTTTCTTTCTATCTGGTAATGTATTCTGCTCTTTAATACCAGTTGTAGACATTTTTTTCCCCCATAAAATTTTCTACCGAATGATTTCAAACTGATGTTAATTGCAAATTCGAAGGGAGGGGAGGACTAAATACCATAAAACATTTTCGAAGTAAACCAAACCACTTACTTCCGACCGCTCAAAGTGGTGCACGCGTTCGTCACAATGGTCGTAGCAACGACACACGAACGCGGAGTTGTTCGTAAATCACGGGGAACAATGCAGCGGGTTGACGTCCATTACAATCACCGTTGTCCGATAACATGTGATTGGAAACACGAATTTCCGCCAATGCGAGTCAATGTTCTTTTATACTCAGATAAACGCATGGTGTCCAAAATTTAATGTACAATACTGCAATTTTGAATTGCATCTGTTGTTAAAATAATAAATTTGATTCAGTAATTAAAGTTGATTGAAACGGAGTTAGTTTGATGCTCTATAACCCAACTGGACGTATGCCGATAGGCTTTTTGTTTACTTGATATATAGAGGATGACCAGTTGTTTTTAGAATAGGTCAACAAATTCCTTGTTCTATCATGAATTCGGACCCGTGTGGTGACCGGTAATGACGGAATAGTCCCACTGTAGCTCATGCATGTCGTAAGAGGCGACTAAAATAGCTACCCAGCGTCTGGGGGTATAGCCGGGCACCCTGCCCTTGGGGATTATATCAGGGGACCTCGGGGACTTGCCTTCTTCAGGTAAGTACGGGCATCATGACCCCGAGACACCTTAGTGATTGTTTTCTTTCCCATGGAGTTTACTGTCTTTGGTAAACACGGGTGACGCACTCCCGGTATACCCTAGTGATCCTTCTCTATTTTCGACTCTCCTTCTTGTCAACCACTTTTTATCTTTTTTTCAACTTCACGTCTAGACCACAGTTTAATCTTGTTTGGCGCAGCATAACAATATCTGGCTCTTGCGCCAATAAACTTTACATTCACTCACTCACTATCATGAATTCGAATTATTTCTTCGTCTCTTTAAATACTTCAGGTCGGAGTCTTCTAACTTTTGCGTGAACGGTGTCATATGTTTAATTGTTTGACTCTTGAATAGAAGGATTTGACTGTTCCTGGAAATTTTTTAAGAATGTCATGATAATTAGATGTTTCAAAATCAGTTTTGACATTTATTTGATTAATGTGTTCGATATTTGTTAGCGTATCTACGAGCTTACGTTTTCATAAGATCAAATAACAATCCAAAGTTTGTTTCGAAAAAATCTGCTCCTGTTATTGGGGTGGAAATATGGGTGATGATGAAATCCCATTTAAATTTTCTTCTAAGGTCGAAAATTAAATCGATTAATTTAATGTCATAAATTTTAATTCTTGTGTGTTTTATTTACAGCAAAAAGTTCTATCATATGACGGCTATTAATTCGTTTATCTTTAGGAGGTGGAATACATGAAACATCTCTACCAGTGTCAAAGAAAAATTTCAGATTAAAAAGGAGATTGAGTGAGTGAGTGAATGTAAAGTTTATTGGCGCAAGAGCCAGATATGGCTATGCTGCGCCAAACAAGATTAAACTGTGGTCTAGACTTGAAAAGGAGATTGCCCGAAATCATTTTTTTAATTCAGTGTTTTTGAAAATGGGAGTCGCGAAGTTAATATAATATGCGCGATTCCTAAGAAGAAATCAGAAAAGTCAAAAGGTTAGAAAAGGTTTGGGATTTAGAATAATAAATGAAAAGGAAGAGATTAAATTCAATTTACCATCACACATATATAGATATTAAAAACATTTTATTACATTGTTTTTCTTTCATTTATTTCAACTGTCATTCGAACTTACTTCAGAGTGACCATTTAAGTACCAAATATGAGGAGCGTGAGTGTTTTGATATATTTCCGAGGTTTTATGAAAAAAATAAATTCATAAATCAAATATATAATTCGCATCCACGATCATTAAAAAAAGATATTTCAGAAGACCCCAGGTTGTTATGCTTTTACGACCACGTTTAAAAACACTGCATGGATTAATCTTTACGAGTTTCATTTCCAGAGCACAGATAAGTACCTATCGTAACGATACGTCATAAAGAGGTCTTTTATTCTGAGTTTAATTCCATCCGGAGAGAATAATGCCGACTTCTGGGTCAAGGCTCGTGATCTTTTGACGCGTGCTTTGCCGGTGTTTCCCAATGGAACATAAATTAACGCTAAGTTTCTTAATCATTGTATTTTGTGTGGCCAGAAATAGAGCCATTTTGCTGCTGTAAAACAAAGACGTCAGTTAATTTCGTAATGTTTTGAAAATTCCAAAAAGGTCATTTCGATGTTTGGGTTCGTTTGTCATTAACCGCCAATTGCTTAAACCTAGTTTATGATTTACATTGCGATTAATATATCTTAAACACATTTAACTAATAAAAAATTCTAAATGTTTTCGAACTTCTATTCTTCGAACTTTTACAAAATGAAATGTTGGAAATTTTTTTCATCAAGTGAAGAGGATGACACCTGAGTTGGTACCTCTCTCTCCAAATAACCACGCCATATCAATAAGAGGACTTGAGACCTAGACCAGATTTTTAAAGAGTATCATCCCTGTTACAAGGTGGGCTTTTAGTGGCGAAGTGATGTGACGGTGAAGTTTTATGGCGCAAGAGCCAGATGTGGCCATACTCCCCCAAACAAGGTTTAGCCAAAAAAAATGAGTGATTGCGTGACGGTATTTTTAATGGCGCAAAAGCCAGATGCGGCCATGCTGCGCCAAAACAAAGTAAGTGAGTGAATGTAAAACTAGTAAAATGTAAAATTGTGATCTAGACGTGTAAAAAAAATAGAAAAAGATAAAATTGTGGTTGATAAGAAAGAGGGTCGAAAATAGAGAAGGGTCGCTTAGGTAACCCTGGGGCAACCCGTGTTTACCAAAGACAGTAAAACCCTTGAGAAAGAATGATCACTAGGGTGTCTTGGGATCATGATGCCCGTACTTACCTGAAGATGGTAAATCCCTAAGTTCCTCGATGTGCTCCCCAGGGGCAAGGTGCCGGCTATACCCCTAGACACTGGATACCCATTAGAGTCGCCTCTTACGACATGCATGAGCTACAGTAGGACTATTCCGTCATACCCATTCACCACAGGGGTCGGGTTTTTAGTGGCATCAGGGCTCGATCCTAAGACTCGACGAAAACAACGTCGACCGCGGCTTCAACCGTAGGTTAATATAGTCTTGAAAGAATTAAATACAGTTTTGTTGGCTCGATAGCCGACCCCGCGAGGTAAATTGAAATGTTTGGAGGAGCGACTGGCAACGGTCTTCGTCTTTGAAGCATATCGAACACGATTTTATCGTCACGGAAAAGTGAAGATTCACAACTCCGTGATGGGGTATCGGCTTCCCTTAACGAACCGAAAGAGCATCGGTTGAAATTTAGACCGTAACTGCATCCTTCGTGACTTTTCAACAGCCCTGTCTGATTGCGATTAAAATCCGTGTTATTAATATCGTATCGTCCCCGATTCGCGAAGAACATATGTTCGTGAGAAAACATTGCCGTTGATAATGAAAAAAAAGGTATATAATCTTTCTCTAATCCTCTTGTCGTGCGAAGTTGTTCTGGTTTTATAAGCGCTCGAAATGAGGTGAAATGAATTGATAACTCGGCAGATGTGGTTATAAAAAGAACATTAAACCATCAATTTGGATATTAAAATTTTCCTTCTGTGGAGATATCGGGAGTAGTTTATGAAAATTCGAAGCGTTTTCTTCGATCGCTATGTAGGGTAATGGGGCACAATGCTCTTGAAATGTAACCCTGCTTCAAAATGTTTGTCGTGGAGTGGTGTGTAAGTTTGGTGAGTGGTGTACTTGCTCGTCCTGCGACTGTGTCGTAAGAGGCGATTAAAACAGGTAACCAGAGTCTGGGGATTATATCAGAGGAACGGGCCTCCAGGTTGGGAGACTTCAGAGTTTTACCTTCTTTAAGTAGATACGGGCATCGTGACTCCGAGGCATCCTAGTGATCTTTTTCTTTCCCATGGGGTTCACTGTCTCCATTTAACATGGGTGACGCCCCTCCGGGTTACCCAAGCGATCCTTCTATATTTTCGACCTTCTTTCTTGTCAATCAGATTTTATCTTTTTCAATTTTTTTCAAAGGTCTAGATCAGAGATCTTCAACCTGAGTTCCATGGAATTTTACAAGGGTTCCGCAAGTGATCACTATTTGCTTATTAATCAAAGAGCCAAAATCTTAGCAGAATTTTAATTTTTAAAAAAGATCGAATTCTTAAAGGCGGTTTGCTTTTAAAAAATAAATATAAATAAGTATTTTAAGGATGAAATAAAATCTGAAATTTCGTAAAAGTCTCACGAGTTTAAATACATTGATCGAGACACATTAGGTCGCATATTAATCTCCTTTCTTTGGGTCAATTGATATGTCTCCCATTGATATACAGAACGCCACTCAGTTGAAACTAAAATTTAGTCAAGTTCATATTATGCATTTTTTTTTGGACTGACATTAGAGAAGAATATTTTGAAATTGCAAAAAGGGCTGTGAAACATCTGTCATTTGTTCCAACCTATGTATGAGAAAATGTTATCTCTTTGCACACTGAGACAAAAACAAAGTACAGAAACAGATTGGATGCTGAAGATGACATTAGGATGCAAATTTCGACAATTATTTCAGATGTAAAAATACTTTGCTATAAAAAAACAATCACAGCCAAGTCATTAAAATTTTTTCTTTTTATGAATTTGTCATGATTTAAATTATTGCTGCTTTTATTTATTATTGATAGAATATATTTTAGAAAACCAAAAAGCGCCATTGGCTACCTTCCCATTCATTACCTTATTAAGATGTTTGTAGAATGGTAAAATAAAGATGCAGTAATAATTTTGTCAATCTGAGTAGGATAAAGATTTGATATCCTATTTTTTCTGTTCTTTGATCAAGATGTTAATTCAAGAAAACGCGGTAAGCTCAAAGGGTTCCCCAAAGTGTAAAAGTTTGAATATTTCTGGTCCAGATCACAGTTACTCCTTGTTTCGCGCAGCATGGATACATCTGGCTCTTGCGCCGTAAAAAAATACTTCGAACTATCGCTCTCTCTCCTGCGATTGATTCAAATGGACATTTTTAGTTTAGTTTTTATTAACATCACACTGGAAGCAACACGAGGGCTATTGGCGACGGACCTCGTCATTTTGAACCACGGTCAAGTGACGAGGACGACACCTGAGCTGGCACCCCCTCTCCTAACATCCACACCACGCCAACGGGAGGACTTTGGGCCCCGAACAGATTTAACGTGCATCAGCCCCGGCTACACGGCGGGTCTTTGGCGGCCAAGGATCGAACCCGCGACTGAACGATAACCGACAGCCGCTAGTCCACGACCTTGACCACTAGGCTACCGCGGCCCATCGTTATCAGCTAGAAATGCTCTAGAAGCTGTATTCTGTGATTTTCAACAAAGTATTGATTACTTCAATTTTCTTCGCGACTAAAACTCTGTTAATGGTGTATACTACCATGAATTTTACCAGACTGTTAAAGCAGAATTTCTGTCCAAAAGACATTCACTGCGATCCGATCGAACAATGCAGGACCTCACACTGCTCGTGTAGTAAAAAAAAAAAAAAAAAAAAAAAATTAAAGAACTTCACTGGATGACACTCGGACACCCCTTCTATTGTCCAGACTTGGCGCCATCAGACTATAATTTGTCTGGATACACTCAAAGAAATATTTTTATCGAATGCAAAAGGAAAGGACTTATGACGCCATTGGCTCTATACCTGCCCGACTTTTTTTTTTCTCATGTGAAATTAAAGGAAAGAAGAACAGGAATTTTTAATAATAACTAGTGCCAGTGTACAAGAAAAATATGTTGCTCTTAAGAAAAAGAGAACCTGTAGAAAAACACTGGTGTAATTTTGGTGAATAGCATTTCATAAAAAAACTTTTTGGTAAAAAAAAAAAAAAAAAAAGAGCTTCACTTATATTTGATCCGCTCACGTATATGTGGCCGCGGTAGCCTAGTGGTAATGGTCTCGGAATAGCGGCCGGTGTTGTTTTCGTCCAATCCTGGGTTCGAGCCTTGATGCCTCTAAAGACCCGCCGTGTAGCCGGGGCTGATGCGCGGTAAATCTGTCGAGGTCCCAAAGTCCTCCCGTCCGCGTGGTGTTGAAGTCAGGAGAGAGAGGTGCCAGCTCAGGTGTCGTCCTCGTCACTTGACCGAGACTCAAAATTACGAGGTCCGTCGTCAATAGCCCTCGTGTAGCTTCTAGTGCGACGTTATAAGCAATCAAATCAAATGGGCAGTAGAACCGTGCTCCAGTGCTTCCAAATTCGTCGTGCAAAACCGTGTTGGTGGTTTAATAACGCAAAAGGCAGTGTTATATTACCACTAAACATTTAAAACGTTGTGTTTGAGTGTGTAGGAATGTTCTCTTCATCCAAAATAACATTTTAACTCTTCGTTCACCAAGCGCGTCCAATGGCTTGTTTTCAAATTTTATTTTACACTAGAATATGTGTTGGTTCGAAAAAGGAGGATATACTAAATTTATATACAGTGATTTTATTTCAAACAACGAGACGACTTTCAAATAATTTAGAGGTCACTCTGTTTAGTATTTCAAGCACTGATTCCACCGTTTCTTGCATTCTGATGTAGAACTGCTCGCTTCGCGTAAAAACCAGTGCAATCAACTCTCGAGTAACGAATGCACAGAGAAACCTCAAAAATATCACACGTTTTAGAAATCTCGTTATGTGAGATGGAGATTTAAATTATAACATTGAGTTTTTAAAAGTCCCCCCCCCCCAAATTTTGTTTTTAAATTTCTGTGTTGTATGGAAAGCGAACATGCCATGAAATAAAATACAGCGGAAACTTAGGCTCTTTCAAGTGCGAAACATATCCCGAGAAAAACCGAATTTTAAGAATGTTTTTCGTATTAAAATGATTGGTGATGTTTTGGTTCGTCAGTTCAAATTATTGTCGCTCTAGAGTTATATGAAGAGTATAGGTAACGCACCTCATGACTCTGAATCACGCTCAAATGACGAGGACGACACACGAGCTGGTACCTACGCTCCACTCCCTATTTTCGTTGTGTTGTAGGTTGGAGTCCTGATGCCGCTAAAGACCTGTCTTATAAAGGGCTGATGCACGTTAATTCTGTCGAGGCTCAAAGTCCTCTCGTTTGCGTGGTGTGGAAGTGTGGAGAGGGAGGGGCCAGCTCAGATGTCGTCTTCGTCACTTGGCCGAGGTTCAAAATGACGAGGTTCGATGCCAATAGTTCTCGTGTTGCTTCTAGTGCGACGTTAATAAAACAAACAAAAGTTATTCAAAATGAATAATCCGATTTCAAAATTCTATACTTTCAAAAATAAATCACACAGAATGATCAGTAATACATGAATGCAAAGGAAAAATGTAGAAGTTTTCTCAGAAGTGTTCGATATAGCTTCTTTTAGGTACACGTATGTCAATTCCATGAGTGAATTCCTGCGAAACGCGTTGTAAAGTGACAGTGTTAGTTGATTGTACAGCAACAGAAATCCGTTGTTTTGAGTTCGCATAAATTTGTGAGCAATGGCGGTGCATAAACTTTGTCTGTTACACACACTCAAGGGAAGAAATCTCAAAGGGTAACAGATGATTTGTGTGACCAGCTGTGTAACATCAATTCATCTGGTCCACTATGACCGATCCAACTCGGAAGTTGCTCCGTGAAAGCTTCTGAAACAGCTTTCGTGAAACAGCTTCGCGATGAACACACGGGAGATATCTATTCCCCCCAATTTGAAACCTCCATAATTTTCCTTTTTGTATTCATGTATTACTTATCATTCTGGGTCATTTACTTTTGGAAATATGGAATTTTGAAATCGGATGAATGATTTTAAATATAACCCTGTATTATTCTAAGGATGATATGGAATTGATAGAAAAAACTTTAACAGTTCTGAAGTTTCCATGAATCGACAAAGTTTGAAAGAGAGATCGCACTGCTGTACATTATACACATATTTTTCCTTCTAAATTTTTTTCTAATTGCTTTGCGTCTCCGATATCAATATTTTACTGATTATAATCGCACATCGAAATGTAAATGCGATTCGAAATTTGTGTAAAAATGCATGCGATACTATCACCAAGGAAAAAAAACCCATGAAAAGACCAGTTTTGAGCTGCGATTCTGAAAAAAACTGTCTTCTCTTGAATAGTTCATTAATTTATTTTTTTAAGCACTTGTGCGATAGGTCGTGTCATGACATAGCGTTTATAGTTAGACATCAATACGGGGGGTTGGAGTCTCATCATTACCACTCGCTTCACTTCAGTTAGCTCGGAAGTTCGTCGCCCCTCGGAAATGAACGCGCGCTTTGTTGTTTACCTTGAAATCGGAAAAACTTCCGCGCTGTTTTTCGAATTCCTTCTTCATTTGGTGGGGAGGGAGGGGAAGGAAATGTAAATATTTAGACTAATTACTATTTATTCACCTAAACATCTTGCACAGGTCAGAAGGAAAAAAGTAAATAAAATGCACAGGAAATACATTTCGAAGGTCATTGCTGGGCAAAACGGAGACTTCTGTTAGTTATTCTCCAATTATACGAGCCGTAACTATTTCGTGATTAAAGCTTTTGTTTTTCTTTAAATTTAGTGCTCTGTTGAGTCCGACCACATCTAAGTGTGGACTTTTAATTCTTAATTTTATTATTCTTATGTTCGACTTCCGTCCTTCGTTGTTACTGGCTGTGAAATAAGGTCTAACAATTTACTGTTTAATTTTTTTAATTGTCAGGCATTTGCGGAATTCGACCCTTGCCTTTTAAGAAGTTACTGGAAACATATATACCGTTAAAAAAAAGAAATTCATTGACTACTTGATTTTACAATCCTCTTAAAAAACAACGCGCTGGCTGCTGACGAGGGTCCCCGTAATTTTAAACTACAATCAAGTGACGAGGACGACAACTGAACTGGTATCCCACTCTCGTGACTTCCACGCGTTGACACAATCGGTATTGCTCCTGTCGAGTTCTGATGCTGCTAAAAACCAGCCGAGTGGCTGGGCTGACGCACGTTAAATATGTTGGCTCAAAGTCCTCCAGTATTTTTAAATTGTTTTTACTTTAAAATAATTTAACAAGTGTTTGGCGCAGCTTAGCCTACTTTGGCTCTTGCGCCATCAAAATCCACGGTCACTCTCCAAGTCCTCCAGTGAGAGGGGTGTGGAAGTTTGAAAAGGGAGGATACAGCTCAGGTGCCGCCCTCGTCTCATGACTGAAGATCAAAATGACACTCTCCATTTTCAATAGCCTTCATATTGCTTCTCAGTGTGATGTTAATAAGCAATAACCATCCATGCATTGTGATGATCGGCGCTATTTCCACTGAACCGGGGATTCGAATCCTAATGCCACATAGAACACGCCGTGTAGAAGTGTCGACGTATATTAAATATGTTTGGCTCCAAGTCCTCCCGTGGATGTGGTGTGGAATCTTAGAGAAGGAGGTTCCAACTTATTTGTCGTCCTCGCCACTTGACCTAGGTTCTGAAGGATGTGCTCAGTCGTCAATAGCCCTCGTGCTGCTTCTCAAAAATCAATCAATCAATCAAAATCGAATCCTCACTTTTGGATCGTCTGGAAGTTTGGAGAGTGGGACTCCAGCTCAAGGTCTTCCTCGTTACATGACGAGATCCGTCGCCAATAACACTTGTGTTGTTTCTAAGTGTGAAACTAATGGGCAATCAGTCAATAACAGCTCATCATATTTAGAGATTTTTTTTCCTCGTCAGAGGTTAGTCAGAATATAAAAAAAAAAATGTTTTTATTATAAAACAAATAAATATAATTTTTTTTAAGTTGATTCCTACTTAGGTCAACAAAGAAAGCTATCTACAACGATCTACACGCTTCCACTGACGGTATTTATTCCTAAATTTATATCCCGCTAAATATCTTATACAAGAGAATTTTTTTCTCCCATATAAAACTACAATTAATTTTATTTGAAAATCAAATAAAAAAAAATTATGCTTCGACGAGATTCGATCCGAAGATTCTACGCCAACTCTCTACCAATTTTGCCATTGCAAAACAAATGATATAGTAGAAGCATTGGCTTATGAAATTATGCTTATCCGGTCTTAATTCATCCGGTAAATTAAATGGTTGGAATGCAGTTTTGCCCAACCACCCTCGGCGACAGGAATTATTTAACGGTATTTTGCCGAATGTGGCTACCCTGGACCGTTTCGCGGACTTAAACGTTCAGCCAAAAAAAATCGCCAAGTTTTGCAATTTTTGAAATAGCGCCAAGCGGTTGGGCTAAACTGCATTTTCTCCAATTAAATTTAATTAATATTTGAAAAAACTGTATTAATATCAAGTGTCATTCACTGCAAGTTTATAAAAAAATGTATTCGAACTTGAGTGGATGAATACAAAGTATTTTATTAACGATTGAAAATTTGAACAAGATATACATAGGGAGAGTGTGAGCTAATAGTAGGAATTTAAAAAAAATATATGTTTTTAATATAAAAAAAATTATAAAATAGAAGTATTATCGATGTCCGAAATAATCTATAAATTCAAGTATAAAAATATTCATGATCATCTGAAGTATTGCGGATCATTCGAGTTCGAAGTGCGTTGTGGTGGGAAGCCCGAGGATAAATTACTGAACCGACGGAGAAATTAAACGTTTTTGAATGCGACAGTACAGGGGAAGTACACTGGCCTCAAATATTCAAAGTCGACACACGAGTCATTGTACGCTCGTTCCAAGACAAAACGCGCTGTTGCGAAAGAGAAACAACGCAGCGGAATTTAAAATTCAATCCAGCAAGGATTTTTCCCCAAAAAACAAGAGTAAACATGAAACCTGACTCGGAATAACCGAAACAATGTCGGGCAGTTGAAACAATTCATCCAGTCGAATCGCCTTTTTTTTTTTTTTCTCAATCAACTCAATGAATTAGAATTTCAAAATTGTAATTTTTCGCTGTTCGTTTCCATTGCCCAAGGATAAAACATTTCCAATTGTATAACATGAAAGGGAAAAAAAAAATATATACTACGTGAGAAAGAATTGCCGCGACCTCCGATTTTGGCAATGAAATTGAAGCAGAACAGACTTCATCGTGAAGGTACCCTCCGAACAAAACAGAAGCGAACCTTGCCCCGATCATTTCGATCTATTAACGAGGAATTTTAATTATCTTTTTTTTTAATGCATTTCCGAAAAAGTGACGTTTTTGTGCTTCTAGGGATGGCCGCACGGACCTATTTGGAATGCATAGTTTCGTTTTCTGCGATTTCAGAATGTAAGTTGGAAAATAAGGAAACTCGTCATCCTTATAATTTATAATCTTATTCTAGTTATACCATTATCATAATCAAATGCAATTATAATTTTATGAAAGACATCGAGAGACTCAGGTTTCTAAAAAAATTAATCTTTTTTTAAAAAGGAATAAGGTTGATTGGTTTTATTAGTTTAGTTTTTATTAACGTCGCACTAGAAGCAACACGAGGGCTATTGGCGACGGACCTCGTAATTTTGAACCACGGTTAAGTGACGAGGACGACACCTGAGCTGGCACTCCCCTCTCCTAACATCCACACCACGCCAACGGGAGGACTTTGGGCCTCGAACAGATTTAATGTGCATCAGCCCCGGCTACACGGTGGGTCTTTGGCGGCCAAGGATCGAACCCGCGACCGAACGAAAAACGCCAGCCGCTAGTCCACGACCTTGACCACTAGGCTACCACGGCCATTGATTGGTTTTATTAACGTCGCACTAGAAGCAATACAATCGGGATACCCAAGGGGCTTAGGGCTACAAATCGGACCCCCAGGAGACAATCACCCACGCATTCACCATTTATTTAAAAAAAATTGATGAGGGCTATTGGCGACTGACCTCGTAATTTTGAATCTCAGTCAAGTGACGAGGACGACACCTGAGCTGGCACCACCCCTCTTCTAACTTCCACACTACGCCAATGGGATGACTTTGGGCCCCGACAGATTTAACGTGCATCATTCTCGGCTACATGACGCATCTTTAGTGGCATCAGGACTTGAACCAACGACTCGACGAAAACTACTCCGCGACAATGACTACTAGGCAATCGCAGCCACAAAAATGAACAAGAAAACCCTTTTTTCCTTTTCTTTGTCGATTTTGTTCGGTAATCAAGGGTACTTGCTTCGGCAGTACGTGATACGAATTGGAATGATGCAAAGAAGATTGTAATGACTCCTGCGCAAGAATGACACGTGAAATCATGAAATGTTCCGCGTTTTATCATCATCGCAGTTTTTTTTTATTTTAAACTAGTCTGATTGGGAGGGGGGGGGGAGGGTAACTGCATCTCAACTTGTCCGCATTTTTTTTTAAATTTTAAATAGGTCTTTTACGCCCTATTTAAGAATTTTAACCTTTCAGTTTTACATTATTTTTTTCTCTGTATGTTTTTATCTTTTTTTATCTTCATTTGGCTTTAAAAAAAATTACGGTATTTTCGGCAAATACTTGACACAGCTAGATTGGGCACTGTAAGCCCACAAACATTTCTCTCGGGCATCAACTCTTATTCTTCATTCACAGTACAAGGGTGAGTGAGTAAGTGAATGTAAAGCTTATTGGCGCAAGAGCCAGATACGGCTATGTTGCTCCAAACAAGATTAAACTGTAGTCTGGACGAGAAGAAATTGAAAAGACAAATTGGTAGACAAAGAGGATCGAAAACAGAAGGATCGTTAGGGTACCCCGGAGGCGCGTCACCCTTGTTTACCAAAGACAGTAAACCCCATGGCAGTTCTAATTGCGACACATGATTTTTTATTTCCTCGGCAGGCCATTAGCGGAACATAGTGGCATCAACACACTTTCAGATTCACGGGTTTGCTTATTTTAATGGATAAATATTCCTTAGTAAATAAAATGTTCTGCTCTGAGTTATATGTGTAATTTTTCACCCCCAAACCCGAAGTTAATTGCATCAAATATTAAAGTCAACCGCTTATTTCACAGATACGGGGCAACCACTCATACACCCCCCAGCGACCTGAACATTGCAATGTTAAAATGTTCAGTATTTGTTCTATTTGCCGCAAGAGCCATATTTTTTTTTATCAAACGGCGGCAAACAGCCTTTATTTTGTAAAAGGGAAAAAAAAAAAAGTAAATCTACAATCTAGGCTAAATTTTGTTAAAAAGGAAAAGGGAATCGCAAACATAATTTTCACACCACGCCAAAGGGAGAATTCGACCAGATTTTACATGCATCAGCCTCTTTTTCTCATCTTCCATAGAATTTGTTGACTTTTGTAAATACGGATAACGCTCCCTCGGGAAGCCCAAAATATCCCTCTCTATATTCGACGCCTCTTTGTTATTGTAACTCCATAGCACAAAGCTTGCTTATATTTATACAGGCTCTATATAATGGGTTTTCTTCTACTCACATTTTGTCTGGGTCAAAACTTTGAAAGCTTTTTTCTCACATTTTAACGCGCTCAGTTGCTGAAATTTTTACACACGATTGTTTTGATAGATAATACGATAATTTAATTATAATTAATAAAAATTAATTTATTAAAACTAATTATTTAAGAATTAAATTTTACGCCAAGTTTCTCTCCAAGTCGCCATATCTGTCGCCAGGGTGAAAGGGTCATTGCTTAAACTCTCTTTTGTAAACTGATGACATCTCTGTAAATCCATTTTTTCATTTATAAAGGAAGCGTTGCAGGGAAGCATCAATTCATGTCCGTAACATTGTTCCCCATCTTCAAGACGGGAGAATGTTACTGAAAAAAAAAAAAATGTTTCTTAAAATTCAAGGTATAAAAAAATTATGTTACGCAAAGTGCGGAAGTTTGAAAGAAAACCCGTGTTTAAAAAACTCGTTTTTACCGGTGTTATTTAAATAAATTAACTAATTTTTGACGCAGTTTGGCAAAAAATACGACTGTTTCGCAAGTAAATTGAGCTGTACAACAGATGCTGGCGCTTAAGCCGCTCGGATGCGGTAATAGGTTAGTAACCCACAAAATGAACTCCAGTGCGGCATAGATTAGCATCTCCTCCTTCGAACGTGCACGAAAATGGTTCAGTCACCCCCGATCGTTCCCAGAGGATCGCGCTCAGTGAAGTGTGTCCCCTCGGGTCAGGGGTCGGCCGTTGATGGGTCGCCAGAGAGGAGAGGGGGCGGAGATTGAACGAGACAAAAGAAAAATTTGTCTCATGCGGTGGCAGCAGTCCACAAATGCTAAAATTCAGTAAATTGCGGCCTCATTTCGTGGGGCAACAGCGTGGCGAGAAACATTATTCTGTCGAACCGCTGCGAATAAATAACCGGGATAGAAACACAGTTGCGATTTAATCTGAAACGGGAGTCGTGCAGTTTTCTTGGAATTATACTCAGCATAGAAATAATCTTTTTGAATCTAACGCTAAATATTGTGTACGAATGGTTCAAATTATAGAAATTGTCCCTCAAATTCTTGTCGGGGCCGCTGACTCGCTGCTGGCGGTTTTCGTCGAGTCGCGGATTCGATCCTTGATGCCACTAAAGACCCGCCGTGTAGCAAAGGCTGATGCACGTTAAATCTGTCGGAGCCCAAAGTCCTCCCATTGGCCTAGTGTGGAAGTTTGGAGAGGGGGTGCCAGCTCAAGTTGTCGTCATCGTCACTTGACAGAGGTTCAAAATGACGAGGTCCGTTGCCAATAGCACTCGTGTTGCTTCTCCGGGTGAAATTAATAAACAATCGCAATCAAACGTCACGGAATACAAGTCTGTCATGAATCAAAAGGAGGACGTATAAGACATTTGCAAACACTTGAAAATAGAATTGAAAAGATTCCTTTTCTTTTGAAGTATTGATCATTTTTAAAACGTTTTTCTGAATTTCACTTGGTGTGTGTGTGTGAGTGTGTGTGTGTCATCAAATTTTCGATCGTTAATTTAACCAACTTCCCATCAAGCTAGAGCTCTGAAATTTTGGGAATCGTTCGTACTCGCCTAACAATGCAATATTCAGACGTTTGTGACAAGTTTTAACTCATATTTCAATAATTTTAATAAGTCAGAATATTCTTTCCTCTCGGCGCTTTTAGGATTGAGGAAAAAATTTCTTTCCCCCTCTGGGAGCACCGGGCACTCCCCACACCGCATGAGGTATCGTAAACCTTTTGTACTCACAAAGGGGAGATACTATCTCCCCTTTACTATCTCCGAGATAGTAAAAGTTGCTGACTTTTAGTCAGTGATCATTGGCAAGAAAGAAAGTTTCCAATATTTGGCGCCGTGTCTTATCACAATAATTTTTTCTGAATTCTGGTTCCCATTTTTTTTAATAGAATGACTTACAAACTTTCAAATGCATGTTTTGATTTTATGAGTATTATGAATTTTTTAATACGCTCACAAATGTCTCTTTTTAAGTGAATTTTAAAGTTAAAAATAACTAACAGTTTTAACTAATATTTCAATAATTTTCTCTAATAAACTTTGCCACCGTATAAAAACGTTGTTTTTAAAAACGTTGGTTTTTATATCGAATTATTATATATCTAATACTTTTTTGAAATAATTGAACCCGACGGTTATTTTGTATTTTTATCCTTTCTTTAATTCATCGTTCAAGCATCATGGACTCTCTTCGATCACAACATTCAGTGTCTTTTCTCTTTCTCTGCGATGCCTCGCGAGATGGTTGTGCAGGACCTTGGAAAAGAATTACCCATCTTTTCGTCAAGCCACAGTGACTTTTGTCAAATCCCCCCTCAAGGTCGGAGTGAACGGAATCAGAAAAAGAAAAGAAGACAGGGGCGACTTTTGAATGGGGAGGAGCTCCTCCTTATCGATGGAAAACTCCTAAATCCATCATTCGAATTAATATTCTGAGCGACGCCGCAGAAACGCTGACTAACGCTCCATTCTTTTGAGACTTAATTGGAACAAAGGGACGTGATTGTACGGACGGTAAAGTTACGGAATAGTCAGAATTTTTTTGGGTTCGAGGTTAGAATAATAGAGGCTGTGTAGTCTATATGATAAAAGGACTTCAAGGCTCAGAATCATTTCTTCAAATGCATCCACATTGGTCATGGTCGCAAGCTTGTGATCGGCGAGGTTTCAATCGAATCTTGGGTTCGAGTCCCGATGTTCAGTCGCCATGACGCTGGTGCTGCTTGCACCAACGTCAGAGATGAAATAATTCGAGATAAAAAAAACCAACGTTTTTATATGGTGGCAAAGTTTATTAAAAAAAAATTATTGAAATATTAGTTAAAACTTGTCTCAAATGTCTAAATATTGCATTGTTAGGCGAGTACGAACGATTCCCAAAATTTCAGAGCTCTAGCTTGATGGGAAGTTGGTTAAATTAACGATCGAAAACTTGATGACACACACAGACACCAAGTGAGATACATAAAAACGTTTTAAAAAAGACGTTGGCAAAAATAACGTCGATGTCGCGGGCTAGGCTCGAACACTTCTTCAAAATTGAAAATACTAGTGAAATAAAACTATTTGATTTCCCTATTACATTGAGTTAATGCGTTTTGTTTAATCGAGAAATTATTCGATTCTTAGAAATTCAATTCGTTAAAGGAACATATGATATCGCTAAAGACCCGTGATAGATCGGGTTTGAAGCTTGATGTCTCAAATCAAGCCTCAAACCCGATCTACCAAATGATACCTCGTTAATTTGGGATAAATTGTGGGATAGGAGAGGAGAGCTGCAACTCAGAAGTCGTTCTTGTTCTTTGAACGCGGCTCAAAATTATGAGGTCGGTTACCAATAGCCTTCGAGTTGCTTGTGAGTGCGACTTGACGAACAATCAATCATACCACAATTGGCGGTGGTATGGAATTTTGGAGAGAAGGGTTGCAATTCAGAAGCTGTCCTCGTCACTCGAAAGAGGTTCAAAATTACGAGGTTCCCTTCCAATAGCCCTAGTGTTGCTTCTCATCACGATGTTAACAAATAATCTCGCGTTAATAATCGATCATGCATGATTATGGCCGCCACGGTAGCCAAATGATCAAGGTCGACGTATCACGTTTGCTGATGTTCAGGCTCGAGCACTGAATCAACTAAAGACGGGCATCACTCACCCGAGATACCCTATCAGTTTTTTTTTCTTTACCGTGGGGTTTAACGTTTTTGGTAAACGCCCTCGCTAGATACTCCAGTGATCATTCTCTATTTCTGACATTCCTTGCCGAGCAAGCTTAATCTTTTTCCCATTTCTTCAAACATCTGGATCACAGTTACATCTTATTTGATTTAATTTAGTTTAGTTTTTATTAACGTCGCTCTAGAAGCAACACGAGGGCTATTGGCGACGGACCTCGTCATTTTGAACCACGGTCAAGTGACGAGGACGACACCTGAGCTGTCACTCCCCCCCTCCTAATTGCACCTTATTTGGAGTTACATTGCCATATCTGGCTCTTGTGACTCATTAAACTTCACCATCGCTCACTCTCTCAACTAAAGACCCATTAAACGGAATATTGGGGGCTGTTACCCGTTCAGGAGCTTTTCACCTAATGTTGAAAAATGGAATGCAAACTTAGAACATTTTTTTTAAATTAAATAATACTCTAAAATTAATGTCATATTCCGATTTCTCTTATGCAGAGAGGGGCAGATTCTACTATGCTTCTCATTTCTGCTCGAATGATTCCATATTTTTCCTACATGTCCCATACTTGGGTCTGAATGCTAAATTTATTTTTGGCTTCGACAATTAAAATGAAAAAAAAAAAGGGCACATATTTTATGAGCTATTTCTAAATTTTAAAAATGCGGTATGGTGTATGAACATTCGTGTTATTAGCACGAGAAATTATTAATTTTTTTGAGATTTTTTTTCTTCCTTCTGTCTAAAAATGTTTTCCGGGTTTCTGAACCTACTTCGTGAAATAGCACCTTAAATGAAACTAAACCTTCGTACGGTGTGATTTGAAAGTGAAGAGAGTGGGGTTCCAGTTCAGGTGTCGATCTTCTCATTTAACTTTGGTTCATAACGACGAGGTCGACACCGATAGCTTGCGTGATATTATAATGCATTGTTTCCATTGAGTTGTGGTTTCGAACCCTAATAGAGCTAAAGACCCACACTAGGAGCCTCGACAGATTTATCGTGCATCAATTCCACTACATGGTGGGTCCCCAGTGAAATCAGGACTCGAACCCAAGACTCGACGAAATAAAACGCCGGCAGCGAGTTCTGGCAGTTATATAAAATACATATTTTTTTTAATTTAGGAAAAGACGTACTTTAAATAGAAATATATATATATATTTAGTTTATATTGAAAATTTTCGGGTTGCCCATCATCTCCCGAAGCAGTAATCCGATAAATTTATCCAATGTGTCTCATCGTTTCGAAACACCATTAGATGACGAGGTCGGTACCTGAACTGCCATCCTACTCTCCACACCAAAGAGAGAACCTTAAGCTCCAAAAAGATTTAACATGCATCAACCTTTCAACATGACAAATCTTAAGTGGGAATCAAGACTCGATTTTATCAACGTTTCAAATCAAATTCGTTAACATTTTCAAAATTTATTTTTGGATCAATTTTTCTTTGACATATATATTTTAAGAAAATGTATTAATATATTTTGAACTAATACTGTATTTTAAATGTTTTTTATTGTCTTACAACTCGAGACTGATCTTTTTACAGATTTAAAGGTAAAGCTTACCATCTGTATAATATTTCAACCAATCATTTTATTTTGTTTTTAATTATGTGAGAAAGGCATTATGTAGGGAATTGCTTAGTGGTTGCAATATTTAAACAAGCTTGGTTGCTGGGGTAAAAACGAAAAAGAAAGTTCTATGCAAAGTTTTGCAAAGAACAGATCTAGGAACACTCAAGGTACGCTTTTTTTACGTAATTATTACTAAATTACTCAAATATAAGAATTAAAGTGATTGACGAATTATGGAGAAATGGACAATAGTAGACTTTTTCGAAATAAAATTAAAGGAAACTATAAATTATTAAATTGAATATTATATCACCTACATGGAATTAAAATTAAAGCAAACGATAAATTATCAAATTGAATATATGTAAGCTAAATGTAATTAAAATTGAAGCAAACGATAAAAAATAATAAAGGGACCGATGAGCCAAAACTGATCCAACGAAACAATAGCCCCTTGGGTGGCAAATAAATACTTGTGACATTAAGAAAAATATACTGTATTTTTTTTTTTCTATTTGTAACGCCTAAAAATTTAACCGCAATTTTAAGTACACCAGAGCCTTAACGATGCTACACTCTCTATTTTGTCTAATTAACCTAATTCTTTAACAACTCGTAACTGCTTCCGAGTTAGAAAGCACTTGTCACCTTTTAATTGACTGTCTGGGTAAATAATAAAGAAAAACCCGGCATTTTGGAGCGTTTCCCCGTTCGTTCGAAAACGATCTTGTACTGCAAAATACGCTGCACACGATCCACTTGAAAATGCTTCTTTTCCGCCCTTTTTGGGGCCGGTCGTCCTTCGGGGTCCGGCCTCGTCAGCTTCCTCATTAGCCAATAATTAGCTCATTTACAGAGACTGGGAACGAGAATAAGGCTTAAGAATGTGGAACCCTCGATGTGTTTACTTAAAGGAATGAATGAGAATTCCTATTACATTCATTTCATTCGCACGTGCCGAGTTCGGATCAGTGTTTATTCTTTAAAAAATAAAAAAAACTTTCGGCCTGTGTTGGGCTAAAGAGAGTTTAGATACAACACTGACAATGAAAGACACAGGGGAAAAAAAGTAGAATGATTAATGTGTTTCTATTTATAATGGAGACTTAACGGTAAATCAGATCATGATAAAACTGATTGCGATTAAAAATATGCCTTTTATAATTAAAATTATTGAAAAAATCGAAAATTCTATGCAAAGTTTCGCAGGGAACAGATTTATTCACCCAAGGTGCGCTATTTTTTATGATTATTTTTAATTATTCAATTAAATATAAGAATTAAAGTAAATAATGAAAGATCGAGAAATGGACAATAGATATTAAAATTAAAGCAAACAATAAATTATTAAATTGAATATTTTTAAGCTAAATGTAAATAAAATTGAACCAAACAATAAATTATAAAATTGAATATATAAAAGCTAAATGTAATTAAAATTGAAGCAATCGGTAAAAAAAATAGAAAAGTGATCTGGTACACCAACTAAAACAATATCTCCTTGGGTAGCTGATAAAACTTTGCCTTAATATACGACCAATACCGTTTCCCCCGAATAAATCAATTTAATCCTTTTGTTTTGCGTAATCGTTGCAATTCGCAGCCGACGAAATGTAAAATGGTCTAATGCGTGAAACTTTTTTTTTTTTAGAAAAAAAAAATTCGCTTTTAAATAAGTACTTTTATTTCCTTTTTTTTTTTTTTTTTTTGGGGGGGGGGAGGGGTGTATGCATGACAACGGAGTGATGATATTTTAAAAAAATCTTTTAAATTTTCTTTTATTTTAGAATAGCTTTGATTTATATTACTGTTTCAAACAAAATTTCTTGTTTTGCGAATATAGTTTTCTTGGATTCTTATTTCTTCAAATATTTGTTTGTCGATATCTCTGATGTGTAAACGGAGCTGACTGGAAGGTCATGGCCGGCGTTGTTTCCGTCGGGTCGTGTGTTCGAGCCCTGAATCTACTAAAGACACTCCGTGTAGAGGGACTGATACATATTAATTCAAAGTCTTCGTATCGATATGGCGAGGATATGAAGAGTGGGGTGCCAGCTTAGATATCGACTTCGTCATCTAACCGTAGTTCAAAATAATACGGCGTATTTGGCTGTGGTAAGAGGATCTTTGTGACGAGCTGAAATAATGAGCCGGCGCGAGCTTGCCAAGATATGCGAAAGACTCATTTCAATTTTATTCCATAATCTTAATTATTACTTTAATCATTTAGCTAATGATTTAATGATTAAATTATTGCGTGAAAAACTTTTTTATTTAATTTATTTCACTATACTTTAATGCAAAATATATCCTTTAATTTTTTTCACTTTTTTAAAATTCTCCCCTCCCCCCAAGTTGTTCTCTGAAAGCACCTGATTTAAGTTAAGCGTAAATATAAGTTTATTACCTTACTAAAGTAATAAATGGTTTTAAATCTGAAAGTATTCGAAACAGAATGAATAATAATAAAACAAATGAAGGGGGAAAACATTTTTTTATTTTTTATTTTTTGAGTTATAATATATTTACATAATTAGTATGAAACGATGATAAAACTTCACAAATATTTAGAGAGAGTTTTTCATATAAAATGATCATTAAATAGAATATAACTTTGTATTGCCTTTGAGTTAATTTACAGGAACATAAATAAAAAGGGTTTATAAAAACCGTTTCAGATTGTTTTATTTTATTGCTATAGAAAATTTTAAATAAATTTGTGTATGTTACGATACGAAAATTTTTATATTTCTAGATTAATTGCTTCCACTTAAGTTAAAAATAATTTCCAGAATTTAAAATATTTATGTAGCTTATTTTAAAGGGAAAGTAATGTCTTAAAAATTATTTGTTGCTAAAATTAAACTGCGCCTGTTATAAGGAATGATTCTTAAGACTCAGTCAAAAAACAGTCTATTTCCTTCACTATTATTTAAGTTGGGATAAAAACAGCTGGGAGCAAATCCACGTACATTTCAAAATGAAATGAGTGTGTACCCAGTATTAATATTTATAGATCGTTTGTTGCTAACATCCTGTAACAGCGAACCAGGCAGTCCTGAAAACGACATTTACTACCATAAAATATAAATAAATAAAAAAGAACATTTTTTTTTTCCGGCACGGAATGCTATCCTGTTAAGTCAGTCATTTGCATTCAAACAAATATGCAACAAGATCATAAATATTTTTCTCCAGATGGGGAACAACATCTTCTGCATCTAAAATTTTATTTATTTATGTACTTTTTTTTTTTTTTTAATATTTTGAATGAAAAAAGTGGGTCGGCCAGTAAGAGCTCCAAATCTCCTCCTGTAATCCAAAACATTTCTGTCCCAGATCCTTCGAGAGCGAACAAAGAGAATCACGCGCGGGAAAAAACAGCGCAGACGATATCATTATTCGCTCGGAGCATTCGAAGCGCTATTTGCTCAGCCACCTCGATTAACGTTTTTCGGAATAAAAGTAGATCAATCAAAAAGCGCACGGATAACCGGGTCAAAGTGAAAGCTGAAACCACTTCTTAAAAAAGTTTTCATCCATGTTTGAGAAGATTATTGAGATGCGTCCAAAAGATGGATTAACGAGCGTGGATTGCAGGAACTCTTTGCATGTTTTTCTTTCCTCCTCTTAATCGTTGAAAATTATTTTGTTTGTTTGAACGTCATTTAACTGTAATTTCTGTCTGTTTTCCTGAAGAATACGAGAATAATAATAGTACACAACGCTTTAATAAATATATAAAATAAGCCACATATCAAATTCGATTAATTTTGTTTCACTTTCCAAACTACTGAGTGACAACAGGTCATAAATAAGAATACTTGTATTCGTAAAAACATTATTGCGCAAGAATTCTTTGTAAGAAAAAGAATCCTTTGTTTGTTGTTTAATTTTTTTCAAGTAATTCTCTACAAGAATGTTATTTTCAACAGGTTCTTACGATTCGGAACTTTCTTAAAGAAATTAGCTGTTTTATTTTTTTTTCTTTGATGGCTATTAAGGTTAAGCTTCAACGGCAAAATATATAAGCAAAAATATAATAAATAAAGTTCAATAGAATTACAAAATAAAAACATGTATATAAGCTAATAATACACTACACAATACAATGGCAAAAATAAATTAACCAAATTTAAAGCATAAAATTAAAACTAGTAAAAAATGCTATTATTACTAAGTTAATAAATAAAAGTAGAAATGCATCATAAATCAATGAAAGCTAAATGATAAAGTTTAAATAAAGGGATCAAATTGAAAATTAAAGAAGACCCACACAAAAAATTAAAAACTGCTGAAGTAAAATATAAATCCAATACTATACAAGAATACTTAATAAAAATGTACATAATCTAATAATAAATTACCTGTCTACAGCAGTGTAAATTACAAACATTTAATATTTAAATTAAAACCAATAACATAAAATTATTAAATTAAATTACTAAAATATACAATTACTTTTATTCTGACAGAGAAAAATAGTCATAATATAAAAAATAAAAGTATAAAATAAAATAATAAACAATAAATAGTCATAGTAATAGTAATAATTTTAAAAATTTAAAATTATTAAATTAAATTACTAAAATATACAATTACTTTTATTCGGACAGAGAAAAATAGTCCTTAAACCTATGAAGCAGAAATCAGGAACAAAAGAAAAACAGGACAATAAAATTAAAAATGAAAATAAAGTAATTTTAAATGTCTCAGCTTTTGGAGTGGGAATCTGTGTTTATACCAGTATCATGGATCAAACCTTTCACACTCAACATAATTATTTTATGTAACAAAATGATAAAATAAAAAAATAAAAAAATACTAATAAAAATCCTTTTTCAATGCAGTAATTAAACCGGAGAAATTTAAAGGAAAAATAAACGAAAGGAATCAAAATTAATTTCTGTCAGAGTAAAAAATCCATTAAAAATAAAATTTACATATTTATTCATTCCTTAAAAATCACGGAACTTATGAAATTTTTACCAACCTCAAATCATGAGATCAAATTAATTTGCAAATCCAATATGGTGTTACTGAAACCTATTTGACTGATCGATTAATTTTATAACAGGATCAAAAATCTATTTTTACAAATATATGTATATCTTTAAGTAACCGAAAAAAACTTATAAAATCAGCAAAGAGTTTATATATATATATATATATAAGCTATATTTTTTAATTTATTATGAATTTGTATACGCTTTAAAAATTAAGTCTATTTAAAATTAATAAAA
>BMAW01053949.1:169127-227978 GCA_019974015.1 Nephila pilipes
TTTCCGCTGCAGAAGTAAAATTCCGCTGTAGAAGTAGTTTCCGCTGCAGAAGATGGCGCACATCTCCATTCCGTATCATCGCGCTGCGTTGATACTGGAGGGGGAGTATTGCAGCGACGCTCTTCAACGTAAAAAGGCCTTACTCAACCAGCCCGGAGAGATATCTTTTCGGCTTGGTTGGTAGGCCCGTCGCCTTCGGATCCCTTGGACCTGGGTTCGAATCTGCGCTGCCGTTTCGCGACCGCCACAAGTGGTGACCCCGGACAAGAACACTAGATGGCAGCACGACTGCCTGTACCTACTGATTGCTTATGCCCGACGATCACCGTTAGTGGTGACTCAGGGCTTGAGCCCTAGGTGGCAGCACGGCCTATGTTTGCATATGTTTCGATGCAAAAAACACTTGTCTCTGGTGTCTTAAGACAAGCGCAACTAGTAATATTCCGGTTCTGGCGCCTTCTGAACAAAATGGCGCACGTTTCGGCTCCTTCTGACAAAAAAGACCTTCTGAATAAATTGGCGCACGTTTATCTCCATTCCGTATCATCACGCTGCGATGATACTGGAGGGGGAGTGTGTAGCGACTTCCTTCTACATCAGCGCCACTGATTAAAAGGCCTTACTCAACCAGCCCGAAGAGATATCTTTTCGGCTTGATTGGTAGGCCCGTCGCCTTCGGATCCCTTGGACCAGGGTTCGAATCTGCGTTGCCGTTTCGCTACAGCCACAGACATCTGCGTTAGCACACCTAGTACGGGCGCGAGCTCGCAGCCGTCGTTCTTTCCGTCGAGTCGTGGGTTCGAATCCTGATTTCTCTGAAGACGGCCATATAATGGGGTTGATACACGATAAATCTATTGAGGTTCCTAGTACGAGCGGGTCTTTAGTGGCAAAGGGCTGAAACCCACGATTCGACGAAAAAACACCGGTCACGAGTTCATGACCAGGCTATTGCGGCCATCGGCAGTGCTATGAAATGTATACAAAAAAAAGTAAGCATGTATTCAGTACGTATGTTTTATTTTATTTCCTTTCCCCCCCCCCTTTTCCAATTAATCGGGATTTTCGATGTCCCGGATTGGCCCTGGTCCTAATTTAATCCGACATAACGAAATTTTACTCTACTTAAAAAATATGGCAAGGGATTAGAAGCAACACGATGTCTATTGAAGAGGGACCTCGTTATTTTGAACTGTGATCAAGTGACGAGGACGACATCCAAGCTGCACCCAACTCCACGAACTTCGACTCCATCTAAATATTAGGACATTGATCCTCGGCATACATAGCCCTGCAGGACAGCGGATCTTTAATGGCACAATTGATCCATTTATTGTTTATTAACGTTGCACTTAGAAGCAGCATGATGGTTAATGGTAATGGACCTCTTAACTGTGAACCTCGATCATGTAACGAGGACTATGCCTGAGCTGATAATTCCCTTTCCAAGCTTCTATGCTACGCCTCATGACCCCGAGGTACCCTATTAATGTATTTCTTTCTCTCGAGGTTCATTGTCTTTGGTAAATAAGGGTGACGTACACTCTGGATACCCTAGCGATCCATCTCTATTTTTGGCCATCCTTCTTGTCAACCAATTTTTTTCTTTTCCATTTTTTTTTCAAACGTGTAGATCATAGCTTTACACTTTACCAGCTATGCACTCACTCATTTACCTTGTTTGGCTCAGCATGGTCACATCTGGGTTTTCTTACGCCATTAAAAAATGCTACCACTCACACTCCACACTACGCCAACGGGAGGACTTAGAGATTAAACCAGATTTAACGGACATCAATCCCGCTACACGTCGGATCTTCAGTGACATCAGACTCGAACTCACGACTCGACGGAAATAACGTCGGCCGCGAGTTCACGACCTTGACCACTTGGCTAGAGGGGAGGGGGACATATTTTTAAGACTTTATATGGCATCATTAATATTGTTTTTTACAGGAAAACGGCTATTAAGAAACGACAGAGTCGCGAACATGTTCCAAATTAGATTGCTGCAATTGTTCGCCTGAAATATTTGAAATATTGTATTCAAAATTCCTTTTGGTATTTTAATGAATCATAATGAAGCAATACGTAAGGAATACGTAACAAAATTCAATGTTTGATGACTAAATGTATTAGAATTTTAAGTAGTATGACTTCCTAAAGGAAGGAATAATGTTAGAAATCGAATTTGTATACCTGGGCAACAGAGGAAATCAATCGTAAATAAATACTGATGAATTAAAAAAGAATTTTAAAAAGTTTACGTTCTGAATTTACCTATTTCACAAGCTTTTATTTAACTCTTTAGTTCATTTCTATGTCTTTCCAGTGCAAGATTTGTACTCGTATTTTAAACCACTTCCTATAATCCGATCGCGTCGAAATTCTGAATGCGTGCATAACACCAGAGACAATACGTGATATCTCAAACAGAAGTTGAGGTGCCTCAAATTCGACCAAAGGAATTTCGGCGCTGGACGGAAACATCGGGGGATGTTATTCTACCCCGTGCGCTGTGGAGGAAGAGAGAATAGTTGGTGGTGACCTAGATGCGACAGCTGTTTCGAACCCTGGCCCAGTGGGTCCGAAGGAAAGTTGACCGCTTTTTGTCATGCTCTAACCAACTAGGCTGAAAAGACGTCTTGTCTGGCTAGTTAGCAAGGCGTTTTAACTTCTGGCGTTGTTGTAGAAGAGAGTCGCTGCAGAGTAAAATCTTCTTCCTCTGTAGAATTAGTTTGGTTTTAGCTTTTATTGACGTCACACTAGAAACAACACGAATGCTATTGGCGACGGACCTCGTAAGTTTGAACCTCGATCAAGTGACGAGGACGACATCTGATCTGGCACCCCCTTTCATAACTACCACACCTCGCCAACGGGAGGATTTTGAGCCCCGACAGATTTAACGTGCATCAGCCCCGGCTACACGGCGGATCTTCAGCGGCCAAGAATCGAACCCACGACTTAACGAAAACCGCCGGCCACGAAACCGAAACCATGACCACTAGGCTACCGCGGCCTTCCTCTGTAGAAATTGTAACTCATCTGTTGTGCATCTTCGTTTCTGTCTGGGGCTTGCCACAGAGGATTTGATTAAGCATCCTCTTCTTGTCTTTGACTTCTTAAGTGTTTTGGGTCTCGTGGATCTGTTAGAGCCTATCCAAAAAACATATAGAGTTAACAACAACAACACCATGCATCAGCTGCGCTACACGATAGATCTTTTGTGGCATCGGGACTCGAACCCACGCCATTCGCAACCTTGATTATTAGGCTGAGTGAGTGAGTGAATGTAAAGTTTATTGGCGCAAGAGCCAGATATGGCTATGCTGCGCCGAACAAGATTAAACTGTGGTCTAGACGTGAAGTTGAAAAAAAGGTTGACAAGAAAGAGGGTCGAAAATAGAGAAGGATAGCTAGGGTATACCGGGAGTGCGTTACCCGTGTTTACCAAAGACAGTAAACCCCATGGGAAAGAAAAAGATCACTAGGGTACCTCGGGGTCATGATGCCCGCACTTACCTGAAGAAGGCAAGTCCCTGAGGTCCCCTGATATAATCCCCAGGGGCAGGGTGCCCGGCTATACCCCCAGACGCTGGGTACCCATTTTAGTCGCCTTTTACGACATGCATGAGCTACAGTGGGACTATTCTGTCATCCCCGGACACCACACGGGTCCGAACTCATGATAGAACAAGGAATTTGTTGACCTGTTCTAAAAACAACTATTCACCCCCTATATTATGAAGGTCACCACACGGGTCTGATTATTAGGCTGATGCAGCCATGATTTCAAATGAAAGGAGGTGTGTTAAACATGTAGTATATATACATTATCTTACTGCTAGTGTAAAAACAAGAAGAGCAGTTAAGAACCTTCCGAAAACCCGCCATGGCTGATTTACAAGCACCACGCAACTTCATAAAAAACGCCGTTTACAATACATTATTTTTAGTCTAAAGATGCTTCGAAACTTGTTTCTGAAAAGGGGAAACATTCGACATAAACGAGGCGCACGAATTTTGCATACAAAACTCAGGGAAAACGACGCCATTTCCAGGGTCCGAAAGTGTCACTCGGTTTCCTGCTAAACTAAAAAGAGTGATTGGCTCAATACGCAAGTGGACTTTAGAATACGCAAGTTTCGACATAGCGAGGCCTCCACAATGTCGTTACGAATGGAAAGTTCACAGGCGAAGCGGTATATAGATCTAGAATAATTACGTTTGTGTTCTAACGACTTGTTTATGTAGATGTCCGAGATTTCGATCTGAAATAGAAGGAAAGGCCGCGATTTACGGAGTCATTGCGGATTTTGCCCAATCTCGACTGTGAAAGTTAAATGGTAAGAGAATTCTGTCTTCAATATTCTTTAACTTGCGCTGACGAAAAGGATTATTGGCTAAGTATTCATTCAATTGCTTGATAATGGGCATTTTCTGAAGGAAAACGCTCAAAATTGGATCTATATTATTAATCAAATAGACCGCAGTAACGTAGGGGCTAAGGTCACTATCTCTCTTCGCAGAGATATTAAAGTCTAATCTTGAATTCATGTCTCGATTCCTCATTCATTCAGGATGCATATTTACATCTATTTACAAAAATTTGCGCTAATAAATCAAAAAAAATTCCTACAAGTATTCGAATTATACATAATTTAAATTAAAATTTTAAAAATACAATAAAATCTTGTGCCATACCTCCATTCCCATTCAATATTTAACAAATTTAGTGCAGGATAATTAACAGGGTACAGGAAAATACAGGATTAAATAGGATACAGGAAAGTTAAACAGAACATAGAATTTATTTAAAAAATTGAAGAGTCTCTTTTTTTTTTCTCGGTAGGTACCAAATGCATTTACCGAAAAAAGAAAGAGTGGTAATTTTTTTTTTATAATGCAATAAATGGTTTGGATATTTAAAATAGATTTTTTAGGAAATAAATGAGAATATAAAATGCCACATTTTTTCTTTAAAATTTTTTAAAACATTAAAAAGGTCGAAAAAATTTAGTTTAAGACTCCAGTTTACTAACCATTTTGATTTCGTGAACATGTTAATCTTATGGAATTTCTACTGCCGTTCTGAAGTCTTTACTATTTCATCTATTTAACCTACAGAACGCAATACAGTGCATTCGAAATAACAAAAAATAACGAAGGTTTCTGCGGAATTACATTTTCCCTCCAAATTTGAATTATTTTAGAATATTTTTTTTAAAGACCAGAAAAAACCCACAAGCGAATCATTAAAATAGGGGCAAACTATTTTTAAGAAAAACGGATAGAAAGTGTAATTCCCGCAGAAACCTTCATTATTTTTTGCTCTTTCGAATACACTGTATTACATTCAAATAGATTATTTGAGGTCGGTAACCGAAATTCCATAGGATTAATATTACGTTCACGAAATTGAAACGGCCGGTAGACGGGATCCTAAATAAACAATGATAATCACTCCGGATAACTCGGATTTTTGATTAACCGGATCGGCTATGGTCTCAATTAATCCAACTTATCGCGGTTTCACCTTATTTTGATAAAAATTAGTCTGTAGATTTCAAAGGAGGATATATACAAAAATAACATTGGTGCAATTTTCGTAAGTATTATTTCAAGAAAGATCTGTTAAAAAAAGTCACGTTTAAATTTGATTCGCCCTCGTTATATTATGATTGCTTTACGTCTCTCATTTGGTTCTTCGTCCCAATTAATATGGTTTCAAAACGCATACTAATTAAACCCGAAAGCATCCGATCCTCGAAACATAATTAAAATAATAGCCCTTCTACTCTGGTTACATAATCCAAATTGTTTGTGTGTGTGGAGCAAATTTCGCCACCGCCTCTTGAGAACGGATCGCTCGATTGTTCCGAGTAATTTTCAATAAAATTCCATTCTCCGAACGAGATCCATTGAAGTATCCGTTCACGCTCTGCATGTAAAAGATGTTTGCTAACAAGGAGAAAGTTCAAATCTCTCTCTCTGTACATCAAAGAATTTTTATTATTATTTAAAAAGAAACCTGCGCCGTGCAGGGTTTTGGAATACAATGTTGTTGGAGAGAGAATGGTTACAGTGTAATGTGGAATGGTTCCATTGAAATCGGACAACAATGAGTTGATGCCACCTTCAATAAACTAATTCTCGTATCTCTTTTGTGTGTGCTCCGTGATGCGAGACGCTGGGAGGAAAAATGTTTGCGGATAATGAGGTGTCTTCTTCGCGTTTTGGGGTTGATTTTCGTTTCGATGCTGGAGATTTGGATTTCCCAAAGAATGGAGAAATTTCGGGGAACTCTTGAGGAATAATTTTCTTTCTTTTTCTTCCTCTAATGTTCTGCTGTTTTGAAATATTAAAGAAAATGTTCTCGGACGCTGGAACTGTAGGAGTAAGAATTAAGGGTGATGGATTGAAAGAAATTTAGTATTTGATGTGCAAAAGTAACAAATTAAAAATCAGCATTTTTAAACTGGCGACTTTTCCTAGCTGAATCAGGGTAGAACTAATTGTTGTTTAGAAAGTTCCTTACAAAAGGTTATTTAAGAAAAAATTGGTGGCCGCGGTAGTCTAGTGGTCATGGCTTCGGATTCGTGGCCGGCGGTTTTAGTTCAGTCGCGGATTCTATCCTTAGCTGCTAAAGACCCGTTGTGTAACCGGGGCTGATGCATGTTAAATATGTCGGGGCCCATAGTCCTCCCGTTGTCGTGGTGAGGATGTTAGGAGAGGGGGGGGTGCCAGCTCAGGTGTCGTCCTCGTCACTTGACCGTGGTTCAAAATGACGAGGTCCGTCTCCAATAGCCCTCTTGTTGCTTCTAGTGCGACGTTAATGAAAACTAAACTAAACCTCTCGAGGTCTAAAGTCCTCACATGGGCGTGGTATGAAAATTCGAAGAGAGAGAGAATCATTTCATCGTGGTACAAAGTGACGCGTTTCGTCACCAATAGTTGTCGCATTACTTCTCCGTGTGAGGTTAATAAACAATTAAATCAAACGAGAGACACATTTTTGTGCTGAAGTTAACGAACCATTGTGTCGAGCAGAAAGATTGTGTGAGTCGATAGGAGGGTTACGAATTCTGATTCCTCAAGACACATAATGTAGCACGTTAAATCTAATCGAGCTCTAAAGTCCTCACGTAAAGCGTCGCGTGGAATTTTGGTCAGTGAGGCACTAAATTAGTTGTCATCCTCATCACTTAACCGTTGCACAGAATGACTAGAAACATCGCCGGTAACACAAGCGTTGCTTCTTATTGGTCGTTAATAAAGCAATCGAGTGATCAATTGGTTAGGAATAGGTAGTCGGAAGTGTTCAATGCAACATCTTATTTTACCTGGTGATATTTGCTAACATAGAACTGGAGGCCCTCCGGTTACCTAAGCTATTCTAGCTGAGTGACAAAAGTCATTATTATGCCACATGAATTAAACTTTGTCTGTTTGATCTACAGTGTGAGCATTTTAGAATAAAATATCATCTTAGGCCACTTAAATGGAATCCAGGGGTCTTGAGTTAGGTAGACGAACCGTTGGTCCTCTAAAGACAGTCGTGAGAGAATAATGGGGAGTGCTGCACGTTAACTGGAACTGTACTCACGCGATGGAGTGTGGAAATTAAGTAGAGTGATGGAAGCAATATCACAGCTGTTCTATGTAAATAAAATAGATATTTACGGAGGAGGATCTAATATAAAACAAACTTTTTTTAATAGTGACAGACCATTTTTATATATTTGGCCATAGCAACCGCGATAAGTTATTTAAAGTTTAGTCAATCCTTTGGCATCGTTTTATTCTAAGTGCGTTTATTTATTCAATCGCTAGCTCCCCTGAAAGACAACGGTCTGGTACAGAATGCCAAACATAAAAGGGAACGTTTCGAAAATCGTTTTATGGGGGGAAAGTTTTGGCTGCATTTTGGGGAGGGGCAGTGGCGTAGCGTGGATTTCTGCCATCCGATAAGAACCCTAAATTTGTCGCTTCCTACAGAAATGAACAATAACATCAGGAATGCATTGTATGAGCGTAAAATCAAATTACTTGGATTTTAACACGTTAAAACGAAAAAATAGCACTGTGTGGATAAAACAACAAAGTCATAGAAAATTTTAAAAACAAAACAAACATTTACTTTAACACTCCCGTGTATTCGAGGAATCGTATAAAACAAAATTAAATATGATTTTACAATAACTAACAAATCTAGGTATAGGTGAGACTTTATCAAAGTGTAAAATAAAACATATCAACGCTGCACCGTTCTTCTAAATCACTGAAAAGTTGAAGAAATTCAATGTCACCTGCTCACCATCACGACTATGAGTTGTTCAAGGACAAAAAGATGATAATTCAAAAATCAAAACGAACACACTAATTGCATTTGGTGAGTGGCAACAGCGGATATCGGCCGGGAGCATCAAAAAATGAAATTTATCTTCTTATTTTGAATAAATTATTTGACAAGTTTCCATTGAACTTCACGTAAATGTAAGTATATTTGTTTAGGTCAAGTCTTGCTACTCTATTTTGAGTCACTTCCAACCCTGATGCCATAAAAGACCTACCGTATACCCGGAGTTGGTGCACGTTAAATCTGTCGAGGCTCAAAGTCCTCCCATTGGTGAGGTGTGGAAGTTTTTAGAGAGAGATGCCAGCTCAGGTGTCGTCCTCGTCACTTGACAGGGCCGCAGTAGCCTAGTGGTCATGGCTTCGGATTCGTGACCAGAGGTTTTCGTTCAGTCGCGGGTTCGATCCTTGGCCGCCAAAGACTCGCCGTGTAGCCGGGCTGATGCACGTTAAATCTGTTCGGGGAGAAAAGCCTTCCCTTGGCGTGGTGTGGATGTTAGGAGAGGGGTTTCCAGCTCAGGTGTCGTCCTCTTCACTTGACCGTGGTTTAAAATTATGAGGTTGGTGGCGAATAGCCCTCGTGTTGCTTCTAGTGCGACGTTAATCAAACCAAACCAATCCATTGAATCACTTCGATTTGCCCAATTGCTTTGGAAATTCTGCAGAAGTATCCAATTAATTCCGAAGACAATAGAATTATCTGATCTAATGATCATGCCCTGACGCTGTAGACAAGATTAGCCAGCTCGGACGCACCCTGCCACCTCCCACATCTGTGCCGCCAGGGGCCATGGCCCCCTCAGCACTCCCCACGCTACACCATTGTTATATAGAAATTAAAAAATATTCCAATACGTTGGTAAAAATGTGCAGTACTTAAAAAGGAGGGTATATGGAAGTATAACATATACATTGGTATAGTTTTGACTGACTTTGTTTGGTGTTAGAGAAAATATCTCTTAAAAAAAGTCTCGTTTATTTTTGATCCGTCATCGCATTATAGATGACAGGTATTATAAATGTTTATTTTGTAAATATTAACTGTTCCATATGTGATAGAAGTTTTACTGGGACTTTTAGTCTGACTATACTGTGAATGTTTGCGTTGAAGGTCTGAAAGGTCCCGAGAACTTTACTACAACGCAACGGTCACGATTAAAATGTTGAAATTGTGAATCGTCAATGGTATGTTTTCGGATAACCAATTCATTCAAAGCGTACCTTTTTTTTTTTTTTTTATTGTAATACTTCATTACCACCATCAATGAAACCGATTTATTTTGAATAATATGTGGATCACCGGAGCTCTGAAACCAGGTTTCTTTAGCTCATTGGCCTGGTGGCAACACCTCAAAGCTTTAGGACAACCAAATGATTTAGATTGTGTATTCCAAAAACCTTATTCAGCGAAAAGGTCAACCCTCCCTTCCGGCAAAAGTGCATTTCATTTCACTTCATTAATTCGTGTTTGTGGCCCAATGAAAAAAAAAACCTGTTGATGTTTTCGCGGTCGCACTCTCGTTTTACAAAACAGACCCGCCGTCCCTGTTCGGAGCCGATTGACCAGAGAAATATTTGAATGGAGTCCAAACGACGTTTTTCCTTTTGCCGACCCTGAGGTGTGAATAAAAAAAAAAAAACGCGCCGAGAGAGAAGAGAGCTGACCTTGCCCTATAAATTCGGGCGATTCCGTTAGGAAGAGGTAGGCAGCGCAAAATCGAACGTTTAAAAGAAAAAAAAAAAAAATAGTCTGTATCTCTCAAGTTGTACCCTCTTTCGTAACCTTCTCACGCACTTAACGGTTACAGTCACGACCTGATTTGCGTAATATTCGGTTTCGATCTTCGATACCTTTTCATTGGCGAGTGTAGGTTGTTGTTTTTCGAATCGTTTGATCATTTTCCCCGCGTACTTAGTTTACATGCATATATATGTGCGAATAACATAAAAAAATCTATTTTTGAGTTGTTTTATCCTTCCCTAAATTTCCACGTCCTTCAGGGACTGAGCATCTTTATGTGACCCTGAAGCACTCGAATCAAACTTCCTTCCTTTCATAGGGTGGGGAGGGGAAAGGGCACTGTGAGCCTAGCGGTAATGGTTGCGAACACTGGACCGGCGTTGTTTCTGTCGAATCATGAGTTCGAGTCCTAATGCCCCTGAAGACTCGCCTTGTAATGATGCTGATGCACATTCAAACTGTCGAGGTTTTAAGTCCTTCCGAAGGTGTGGTATGGAAGTTTGGAGATGGAAGTACCTATTCAGGTGGTCGTTCTCGTTACTTGACCGGGGCTTAAAGTTACAAAGTCCCTCGTGTTGCTTCTTAGTGCGACATTTCAAAACAATCAATCAATCAAAACTCTCCCATGGGATCTTGGGTTTCTCTTTTGACCAAACATTGACGTTAGCAACCTCTTTCGTAGAGTTCGGCGAAATTTTTTTTCGAATTGTTCTAATTTCGGTCCTAATATTCCAAATTTTGTAAACACGGGTGATGTACACCCGTGACTTCCAAGCAATTTTTCCTTATTTCAACGTTTCTTCCTGTTAACTCACTCAAGGTCTCACCTTTAAGTTTTCATGGGAATTATGATCTCGCCGTGCCCTGGATATAATTTTCTTTCTCGTGGAGTTTGTTGTCTTCAGTGAACACGGGTGACGCATCCCCGGGGTATCCTAATGATCCTTCTCTATCTTTGACACTTCTTATCTACCAAAGTTTTCCTTTTTTATCTGTCCAAATAAATATTTGGTGCAGCATAGCTAGATCTGGCTCTTTCTCTGTAAATTTCAACATACACTCACTCTTTTGTTCGTCCAATACATATACTTATCTTTTTTCAACTTCACGTCTAGACCACAGTTTAATCTTGTTTGGCGCAGCATAGCCATATCTGGCTCTTGCGCCAATAAACTTTACATTCACTCACTCGTCCAATATATTTACCTTTCTCTTAAGGCTCCCGTCTACCGGCCATTTTGATTTTGTGCATGTAATGTTAATCCTATGACATTTCTACTCGCCAAATCTTTACTATTTTATCCATTAGAATGTGAAGAAGTGCATCTGTAAGAGCAAAAAATAATTGAAACTTTCTGAGAATTTAAAATTTCCCTCTGATTTTAAAGATATTTTTACCCCTAATTTAATCATTCGTTTGTGTGTTTTCTGGTCTTTAACAATCGGGGAGAAAATATAATTCTTCAGAAACCTTCATTATTTTTGGCTCTTTTGGACGCACTTTTTTTGTATTGAAATAGATAAAATAGTATAGATTTGAAGATGATAGTAGAAATTCCATAGAATTAATGTTCACGAAATCAAAATGGCCGATAGATGGGACCCTTAATACCTTCACTTGATCATCGATATACAGTAGCAACAATTATTAGCACGATAAAATTAATAATTATTGTAAATCAAAAAGCTTTCCCAAATAAGAACCTTGTTCAATGAACCAAACCAATCAATCAACGCTACGAGAGTCTTAGAGAGGTTGTTTGACATAATTAATAGAGCAGTTTCCTTTATTCCGTTATGCTGTCACTTTGTGAAATCGGGAATCGAACTTAATGCTCGACTCGAGCTCGTTGCTTGCTTCGAATGCCACGTCATGTAATTATTACATTTATTGATATCTGTTGCACAGTTTCTTTGAAATTTAAAAAAAGCAATCAGTAATATACATTTTTTTTCCCTCCATTTTCATATCTTAAATTGAAGAAATCATTTGCCATTAAAGCTATAAGAAATGAAATACAGAATTTATGAGCAAAAAAAAAAAAAAAAATTCATGAAAACACAGAAGTGGATAACATCACAGTGAGGCAGGATGCTCATTAGATGAAGATTGTAGCTTTTTACCACGCGAATCCGTATGTTGAATTTTGTTCTTATCCTTATCCATACGGAGGCAAGCCAAATATTCTTGTTTTCGATTGCCGCCTTAAAATTTAGGATTACTCTTTATACACATTTGCTTTGTAACCTATTACTTTTTTAAACCTATATTACTATACGGATAGTAAAATGTGGCCAAGTGGCCATGATCGGGAGTTATTGGCCAGTTTAGTTCGAACCGCATATTCGAGCCCCAATTCCTCTAAAACTCTGTCATTAAAAGGGGGATAAAACTATCTGAGGATATGACGGGGATGTTAAGAATAGGGTGCCCGTTCAGATGTCCACCGCGTCACTTGACCATGGTTCAAAATGACGAGGTCCCGTCGCCAATAGCCCTCGCGTTCCAGCTACGTTCGAGGTTCTGAAAAATAAGCTTCAAACTTCTACACCGCTTCAACATGACGACTTTGAATTCCAATATATTTCACGTACATCGTGGACTCGACTGCACCTCGTCAGCCTTTCGCTGGAGTAGTCTAGTGGTCATAGTCCCAGTATTCACAGGCCGGCGTTTTTTGTCGGGTCATGGGTTCGTGTCTTGATGATACTAAAGCCCCGTCGTGTAGCCAGGGATGATGCACGTTAAATATAGTCGAGGTACCAAGTTCTCCCATCGGCTTGTGGAAATTTGGAGAGACAGGTGCCTAGCTCCTGTGGCGTGCCCAGAAAATAATTTTGGGGTGCCATGACAAAAGTAATTTTTCAGTTTAGAATTATCACTTGGTAAAAAGTAAATAATACGCTATATCAGTCTTATTTCTCTTATTTAAAACTGTTTCAAGTATTGATATAAATTTTATCAACTTATAAAAATTCGAAAAGTAAAGATCATTTAAGAAAGATAACTAACATACCATGAGAATAAAATTTGCGTTTTTGAGGGGAGCATTTTTTTTTACGGATGCACCATCTCTCTTCGTCTTCAAACAATGAATCAGAGACACTCCTTCACAGACAGCAAAGACTTCTATTCTTTACTCAGGAATTAGCTTCGTTGAATTTCTTTTTTCTCTTCACAATGAAAAAAAATTTAAGCATGAGGAGAAAAAAAAGTTCTTAAGTTTAAAATTTAGACTATCTATAACAGAGTATAATAAAAGAATTATTCAGAAATATTTCAATTTCGAGAAAAATCTTGGGAGTTGCATTTTTCCCAATGCGATCCCCCCCCCTGGGTACGCCACTGACCAGCTCAGGTGCCGTCCTCGTTCTTTTGACAGAGATTTAGAATGACGAGGTTCGTCGCCAATAGCCCCCTCGTGTTGATTCTCAGAGAGACGTTGATAAAAAAAAATAACAGAATCACAATCTCCTCGTCAGCCCCGACCTCACTATTCTGGTGGTCGCCACTTGGTGTGGAGTAAGTGAATATGAATGTTATTGGCGCAAGAGCCAGATGTGGCCATGCTGCGCCAAATAAGATTTAAGTAAGGTCTAGACGTGAATAAATTGGGGGGGGGAGACAAAAATTGGTTGACAAGAAGGGAGGGTTAGAAAATAGAGAAGAATCGCTAGAGCTACGTTCATCATCCGTGAACAAATACGGGGGTGCATCACCCGTGTTTACCAAAGCCACTTGATGTGGAAGCTCAGAGAATAAGGTATCAGCTCAGTGGTTGTTCTTCACTCGATAGTATAGCAAAACGGCGAGTCTCAACGCGTACAAATACTCCGCGCGAAGGCAGAGCGCCATTAAATTAATAAATGGCGAAAACCCACGACGTTGCAATATCTAGAAAGTATCGGAATGCATTTTCGAATGACAAACGATCGGAAATCACTTTTTCGATATGGAAAAGGAAAAGGCGAGGTCGGCCTGCTCCGCTTTCGCTGCCTACTCCCGGAGTTTGACCATCCCCGTCCGCTCGACCCCGCGTGGGTCGCTCGAACGCATGACCTTCGATGCGACGCCCACGACCTCTCGGCCCCCGCACGCATTCCGGAATACGTGGTCAGAGACTGCCGCTTGACTCATGTTTTGCGGGAATGTTCGATGTTTTGTTTGTGTGTGTGTCGAAACTAAATATTCAAATAAAAATGTTCTTCGTATTCAAAAAACGCTCATCTTCTTCCTGCTCTCCCCCCTCCACATGTTTTAATATTTTTTTTTTTTAAATACCGACCGGAATTTTTGTCTTATCATCAAACATCTATCACTGTCGATGATAACTCCGAGCTGAATGTTGTTAGTGTCAGATTTTTATAATTTTTTTGATATCCCTGAATGGATTAGATTTGTTTCTTTCTTTTGAATTCCTCTCTCCTATATTTCGAACATTTTAATATAAAATCCCGATTATTTCTCTCTGCATTTTGGTGACTGGGATATTTGGATCAGATTTCTAATTTTATGTGATTTATTCGACACTGTCTATTGCAAAAAAGGAGATAAAAAAAGATTTGAATTTGAGCTTCTTCATTCCCACCTCCTCTACTATAGTAAATATAAACAGTACAACAAATATATTCTTTGCGAAAATGATTTTGAGGCATTTTCATTTAGATTTATTTACCCTTTTCGTCTAAAATTCATTATTATTACGTACATGTATATCCAAAATCGAGGATGCGCTAAATGAAAAATATACGGGGGAACCTAGATGAAAAGAATGAAAGTTGTATGGAAATTGAGTGCTTTATATTAAGAATTTATTTTATATTTTAAAGAGCAATATTGTGATTTCTTTACCGCATTTAAGCATTTGCAAATTATATCACTATAATCACAAAAAATTAATCAAATTAGAAGGGGGAGGAAGGATACATTCTTTTACTTTCCCATTCGAGGTTGAAAAGAAAATTGAATTTGTATATTAATACGTACATATACTATTTTTCGTATATTAATTGGAATAATAAGCAGTATTTTATGCAAATGAATAAAAAAAAAATTCATATAATTTTGCCATAAAAACAGTAAAGTCAGCGATCTCCGTGACTCAGGTGGCAGAACTTAGGACTAGAGTTCCATCCGTCCGGGGCTCGAATCCTAGGCATAGTATTTTCATCTAAAGACTGGAATCTTTATTAAAAATACTATTCATTATTTATCTAACATCTGCATGATTCTAGATCTTGTATTAATGTTCAAATTGGATATTTCTCGAATATTCTCTGTGTGTAGAAAGACTTAGTCCATTCGGTTGTGGGCAAGTTGTCAGTCCTGTGATGTTACTCTGTTCTAGTAATAAATCTAATTGTTTTCATTAGTGGTGCAGTTCTTTGCATTTTCGCGACAATATTTTTCTAAAACATACTTTCAAAAATTAAAATAATTAAAAAAAATTGTGCTTAAATTCTCGTTCTGGTTCTTGCCAAATTCATTCTAATTTTCTCTCTCCAGCGAGCAAATGAACACAATGGATTGTAACAACTTCATTATTGCCTTTAATTTCGTAAGTAGATAATCCATAGTCGAAAGATGCCGAAACTTTATCTGGTCCGCAATCTGCTTCGCTTTATTTTACATTTTTAATTGGAATAACCTTCGAAAAAAATTTAATCCCCAAAATACTGACAATAAACAAGGTGGAAAACAAGGAGACATTAAACAGAGTGGACTCGATTCAAGACGAGTCACGTGACAATCATATGTTTTCCGTTGAAGTCAAAGCTGTCGTCAATGTTCGTGCTTGTAAATTCCATTTATAAACTTCAAAATTTAACAATCATGTAATGTTTGTGCTAACATTAAGATTCTCGCAAAACAAAAATATTTTTTACTTATGTATACCATGTTGATACTTTTAAATCAAGTGCATTTTTAATATACGAGAGCCAATATTGCCAATAAATATGTATTTTTTAAGAATGTTTAAGGAAGAGACACACAGAAACTGGCAACAGTGAGTCGCATCAACTGATTGCACTTAAAAATAACATGAGGGCTATTGGCAACGAGCCTCTCTATTTTGAAGTTAGATCCAATGAGGAGATCACACCAATCTTCTTACCTCCATACCCTTCCTACGTGAGGACTTTAAGCCCCCTACAACTCCGCTACACGATGATTTTTCAGTGGCATCATGTCCTTCTGGATCTTACCTTCTTTACACTGCGAAAAACGGGTATGCAAAATCGAGTAGAAAGTGCTCACTTTTGAATACTTCACATACTCAAAATGGCTCCGATCCCAACGTATTCAAATTTGAGATTCGCACATACTCATTTTTAGTAACAAGCACATACTCAGAATGGCAACTTCACGTACTCACTTTTGAATACGTCACATACTCAAAATAGATCCGATCCCAACATACTCATATTTGAGACTCGCACATTCTCATTTTTGTACGTACTCAAAATGGAAACTTCACATACTCATTTTTGAATATAATCTTGTATCAATTATGAGTGTGGAATAGAAAAATGAGTGTCATGTATTCATTTGTGAATCTGTTACTGCATCAAATATGAGAATCAACTGTAACAAAACTGTTACTTTTAGAAACAAAAATGCAACTGTTATGTGATCATAAACTGTAATTTGAGCTTATACCTCAAATTTAAATCAATTCGAGTGGTTTAATAAATCTTAAATTAACGAAAATCGATTCGATTCAAGAGTTAAATTCTTTTCAAAACAAATGTGTAAGGAATCTGAGCTATTAGTTACAGAAGCAATTCAGTTCATTAAGAATTATATTTATGTTTTTAGAAGCAATTTATAGTTTGTTTCCTATATGTGCAGAAAATAGAGTTTTATTTAAAGTCCAGTCACTTAATAATAAGTTATTAGAAATATCTTGAAACATTATGATGAATATTAGATTTTCCATTATAAAAAACTTAATATTTTTTTTCATGTACATTGTTTACATGTGTAAAAAATGCTGTACATTATTGTGTACAGCATTTTTTTCCCCCTTCTAATATATATTTCCTTTTGAATTATCATCATAACTAAACTAATATCTAAAATTAATGATTTGCTGTACACAGAAAAAATAAAACCGTATCATATTTATGAAAAATTTATTCTGAATATCATGCACATAGATATCGGGTATTTAAAAACAAAACATTCACGATTTTGAAACAAGAATATTAAAAAAAAAAATATTTTAACTCCTGCAGATGAAGGCATGTCGCTTATAAACACTGCTATCTAATCCATGCTATATTCCAACTCTATCCCCATTCGTACAACATTGCTTATGTTTTAATCTAGCTTACAATGAGGTCTTTAAAATATAGGAAGTTCTCATATGTAAAGGTAAGCAGATTTTTTACTTCTTTCAAAACAACATTTTGTCAGGTTACTAAACACGAGTGAAAATGCTTTTCAAACAATGCTGTTTCAAATAAATATACTATTTTTGCATTGTTATTATGTAGACATTCTTTAATTTTTCGACAGAGAAGCAAGTCATCTACACAACCATATAATACAGCTATATTTTTGGAATATACTTAACCATTATAGTATAAACTATTACATGTAAGAATTTCTGCTTGGTCTGTGAAACCATCCATTCTATAAAGCAGTTCTTGCTGCTTTGAATTATGAACTTTGACACACTTAGATCCCAAAACATGTGTTATACAAGGAATTTTAAAGTTTTTTTTTCTCCTAAACACGTGTTATTTTTAATTGGTGTTAATGGATTAAAATTTACTCGGACAGAGCTTGTCTCCTTATGACAATTGATATTTTTTATAAGATTTTTCTTAGAAATATCACAAGTGTTTTCAATTAAAGCATTTTACGATACGTATTATACAATAACATAAATCTAATTTAAACAACATGGATCAGTTCATAATTAAAACAAAATATACATTATGCATTAGTTTGTAAATACATTTAGTTTTTATACATAATGTCACATATTGTAAAGAAATTTTGGAATATAGAATAATAAAAAGTATTGAAACTGATTAACATGTTTCATTTTGCCAATTGATTATGTTCATTTTGTAATTTCTGTTCTAAAAAAAGTATTATAAATTTTACACCAAATTACTCTCTTAGAAAGGTTAATTGCATACAAAAGTTTTTTGTAAACCTGCCTATTTCAAGACTTGTAAGCCATTTTATTGGTTAGAAACCTTTAAAAGCGGAATTTTAAATTATGTGATTTTAGCACTTTTATTTTTGTCATGATAAACATAAACTTTTTCAATTTTGTTTTGACCTACATTATGTTCTACTGCAACAGCCACTGACATAATGTTTTGGTGTTGCTTAAAATTGAGTTCATTTTTGATCTGAATGAATCAAATAGTATGACTTATTAGGTGTCTAAGTAAATACGTAAAACTTGCAACACAATATTTTTTAAATAATGTGCCAAAATGAGGTGAATATTTATTACATTCAGCATATAATTAAACTTATCATAAATCATTCATAGCAAAAAATTAATAATTTTACCGACATATATGTCTACCAAAACAAACCTATGTGGTATGCGTTAACATCGGATTTCTCTATGAGCAAGCTGTTTACGTCTTGTACATCAGTTTTATTTCAATTCATATATTCAATACAATTCTCACATTATTCAATTATTTACATTCGAAAGGAAATAATCTGAGTATGTTTTTATACATCTATAGACTTATGCTCGTTTAATTGTGTAGTTAAAATGTTGCTCAGTAAGCCTATTTAAACTTGCTTCTGGCATTTGTTTGTACACTTCCAATATAAGTTTTAAATTATTTTCTGCCTTAAACAGATGTATTTTTGAGCTGCTAACGACTATTCCAGTCTTTTGTTTTGATTAAGCTTATTTTGTATTTCAAATTATTTCATGTTTTAATATTGTTATTCATCATTAGATCATCAGTTGATTCTGACATGTTAAAAATAAGGGCCTCAATATTTATTCTAGTATTGTAATTATTTTAAACCCTCTGAAAAATACATGTGAATACTTAAAGTGTAATTACGCTCTTCTGAATTATAGTATATTTTATATATAAACACTTTATATTTATCAGGCTGCTTGTTTAAAAAATAAAGCAATATTGGATTAAACTATTTTCTCATTTAATCAGGATAAATAATTAAAGCTGTAACAGTTATATAACAATTTATGATTTAAACGGGTGCAATTTTGTACCTTGAAGGGTTTTTTAATGTGTTTTGCAAACAAAATTAATTTAATCATAAGTTGATTATAATGTTTCAAATAGGTTTCAACAGTATTTAAGAAAAATATATGTGAATATGTAAATTCTATATACAATTTCAAATTTAATAATATATATTTAGCTAGCATTAAATTCTTTTTCTCAAAGTAATATTTATTAATCAAATACAATTTTTACTTATATGTTTTAATGTAAATGAAGAGAAATTTTAACTATTGTAAACAACAAGACACATACCTAAACTTATATTAGTGATAATCTGATTTTTAAAAATATGTATAAAATGTTAATTTTTAAAATTATATTTGAATAGGAATGATACAGTTGGGGATAAAAAACAGAATTTTGAGGAAATAGAAAATTTTACATTCTATAAATCTTGAGTACTGTTTAAGAATCTGTAACATTGCCTTGTCGTGCAAATGTCATTCGTGTTTCTTCCAACCAACACCAGAACAAAGTAATTCATCTCTGCACAAGCATATTAACTTTAAGAAATGCATGAATAAAGTGGTTAAATTGTGTAAATAAAAATACAAGTATCAACATATAAAAGGGGTAGATAATATGATTGGCCCTGTACTAAGGTGAACATTTATAAGTGTTTTTACAATTTATAATGAATTATACATATCTATAGTATTTGTGTCATGTATCGAATACAAAAGAGATTGTTTTATTTATTCAGTGTGCATAAAGGTTGGAGTTCATGAATAGAATAAAATCTGAATATACTGCACCAAATATTTATTCAAAATTTTGCAATAATTTTGGGCCACATTATTCTGTGTATAAACCTTAATTACATAAAAATCAAATTCTTAATTACAACACAAACAAGTAGTAGTTTCTAACCCCAAGTCATAGGAGTTTAAATTGGATTACTTAAAAAATGTGAGACAATAGTGATGAAACACAAGACAATCACTTATAATATGATGAACAATGAGACATAACAGGTAGGATGCCTGATTAGATTGTGAAAATTTGGTTCCAAAATATACATTAAATTTGAGTTTAAATTAAAACCATATTCTTTAAAAATATATATATTCTGAAATATCTTACTCCTGTCATAAAGCATCTAAAATTTACTTCAATTCATAATAAAATTAATCAGGAATAAAAACTATTTTTGTCAACATTTTATTCTGAAGTATCATTTCTAACTTTTTTGATTACCACACAGTATTATTGGAACAAAATACGGATGTACAATTCTTCGAAAATAGTAAAACCTTACATACAAATATATATCTTAAAACAAGATAAAAATGTATAATAATTTCTCTGCCAATTAAAAAAAGAGTTTCCTTACACACTTATGAAGTGAAAAAAAATGGAATTCTTGTGGAGAATCATCGCTGTATAGTCATCGATAAAAAAAATGGCTAAAAATTTTAACAACACTGCTTTTTTTTATTCTATAAAATATAAGCTTCATACACAAATATTTACTTGTATGAGAATAATTTTAATGCAAATTAATGTAAGAAGTCACTAAGCTACGATTACGATGTGAATACAGACAAAAAAACACCTGTAAAGCACAAATAACTACTCACAGAAAATCATTTTCAAATCAAAAAATCATGATCAATAACAATTCAACATTTTTATATCTTAAATAAAAGAATCTTTCTCATGAAGTATATATTCCGTGACTGAGACAAAAATGTAAACAAACACAGACGCGAAAATGAGTATGCGTATTCTACCGCGTGTAGCGTGGTAAATACGAAATATAGTTCGAAATATTAAAGCAAACCATATTTGTTTTTGAAACCCACTTTGTAAAATACGTAGTCAGTATATAAAAGGAACTCTTATAGTCCTTATATCTGTAATAATTTTTTGAGAATGCTGATTTCCCATTTTTTTCTGGTTTTGAATACTTGTAATGTTCACATTCGATAAAGGTATACGCTCAAATCTGATACAAACATACTCATTTCAAAATGAGTACGTCTAGGTATTCATTTTTGAGTATTTCTTTTTTCTCCGTGTAGGTTGTGGCCGCTGTAGCCTAGTGGTCAGGGTCGCGGCTCTCAGCTTTTCTCGAGTCGTTGTTTCCAGCCTTGATGCCGCTAAAGACCCGCAGTGTAGCCGGAGCTGATGCACGTTGAATCTGTCGAGGTTCAAAATCCTCTCGTGGCGTAGAAGTCAGGAGAGGGAGGCGCCAGCTCAGATGTCATCCACGTTACTTGACTGAGGCTCAAAATGGCAAGGTCCGTCGCCAATAGCCCTAGTGTTGCTTCTAGCACGACGTTTATAAAACAAATCCAATTCACTCTTCTATAGGTAGGTTCGGACATCGTGACCCCGAATTACCCTAGAGATCTTTTTCCTTCCCATGAAGTTTATTGTCTTTGGCGAACACGGATTGCATGGGTTGATATTTCCTCTCCCCCCTCCCTCTATTATTGATAACACGAAATGTGAAATAGATTTTCATTTTTTAGTTTACCTCCATCCATGGTCAAAAAAATGCGAGCACGCATTTATCACAATTATCTTATTAATGTTCTTAGAAATTCAATGAATTTTTTTTAAATAAAAAAAAAAAAGAATCTGGAGGTCAAATGCAAAAATCGCTGAAGGGTTGATGAAATAACTCTTAAGTAAATTGTAATTTTAATCCGTTTGTAATTATTTTGATTTTTAATGAAAGTTGAGAAATTTTCTTTCTTTGTTGCGGCTTAGTTCCCTTATTGTGTTACTTTCAATCCAGACGATTTTATGGCTTTTGTTTTCATTTTCGGAGTTCTTAAAAAAACATTATTCTAATTTTTAGGACACTAATAAAGGTGGGGTTTTAAATATTTTTTTAAGCCACCCAAGGAGCTATGTTTTAGTTGGGGCGTTTTGGCGTACCAGATGCTTTTAAATGTTTTTTTATCGTTTACTTCAATTTTAATTATATTTGGCTTAAATATATTCAATTTAATAATTTATCGTTTGCTTTAATTTTAATTTCACGTAGCTGATATAATATTCAACTTAATAATTTATCGTTTCCTTTAATTTCAATACCGGAAAAGTTTACTATTATCCATTTCTCGATATTTTATTGTTTACTTTAATTCTTATATTTAATTGAGTAATTTAATTAAATTATTTAAAAAAAAGCGCACCTTGGGTGGCTCCATATATCATTAAGCCAAAGAATCAATTAATCACTACGTTACCTAGAATCGTGTCTATTTCTATAGAAAATCGCATCAAATCAGTTCTCAAGCTATTTTTTTTGTTGTTATCCACATTCTAAATTTAAACATGTTTACAAAACGATAAAAGGACCACCACACCTGAAGCCACAATATTTTTTCCTTATTTTTTCAGCTTCGATTTCTTCTTTTTTTGGAAACTTCTCTAGTCTCTTTCAGACGTATGATTGAGCGAGTGAAATTTGAAATTTATGGAGCAAAAGCGAAATCTGGCAACTTTTAATTCATTCATGCTGCGCCAAACAATGCGCATGTGTATTCTAGATGTTTGGGAATTAATGAAAGATTAAAGTTGGTTGCCAAAAAAAAAAAAGTATGGAAAATACAGAAGAATAACTAGGATATCCAGGAGGAAGGGGGCATCGCGCATGTTTACCAAAGACAATAAACCCCATGGGAGAGTGAATGCGTGCTTGTAGTTTAATGGCATAAGATCCATATGTGACCATGCTGCGTCAAGCAAGGAAAGCTGTGTTGTAGACGTGTGAAACAATTGAAAAAAAGATAAAAATGGGTGGGCAAGGAGGGTCGAAAATAGATAATTATCGCTGGGGTATCGGGGGGTGGCGTCACCCGAGTTTACCAAAGACAGTAGAACCCTTGGGAAAGAAAGATATCTCTAGGGTGCCTCGGAGTCATGATGTCGGTACCTACTTAAAGGAGGCAAGCTCCTGATGTTTTTTGATATAATCCCTAGGGACAGGGAGCCCGGTTGTACCCCCAGATACTGGGTACCCATTTTAGCCGTCTGTGACGACATGCATGAGCTACAGTGGGACTATTTTTTCACACCCGGTGACGACTAGAGACCCATGGGTGAGAAAGAAAAAAGACCGACAGTTTTCTGCATTTAAGATTTATTCAAAAGGTGTTTGCTGGTTTTTTTCCGCATTTTTCTAACAGTTTTACAATCTCTTATCATCCCACTAAGCATGAATGTTTATTCGTTGGAGCTTCCATCCAGTTTTCGCGACCAAACAAACACGCAATCGTACGAAATTTCAAACTTTTTTTACACTTCAGGAAGTGAATGGGTAATCGATTGTAAAAACTCCGTCTCCACGAACACAAAAGAAGTGAAAAATAAATAAAAAAAAAACGTGTAAAAAGAGAAAAGGAACTATTACCATCTAATCCAGACGTCTCTTATCGAGTCTGTTTATCCGACAACCTTTCCTCGACATAAAAAAAAAAAAAAAAGCAACACGTCCGGGGCTGTCGAATTTTCCTAGAAGGGGATTTACGACGACGATTAGGGTATTTGTCGCGAGCAAGAGAGAACAATACGGTTTTCAGCGACAAAGAAGATGGAAAACGGAGATAGTCGCAGAGTTCACGGACGAAGGGGTGCGTCCGTGCGTGAAATTGCTCGACTTTTGTCTCCGAGGGGAGAAAGCGGGGTTGGTGGACCCGAACGCCAGCGCTAGGGGTGAAATAAACTTGCGGGATATCGTTTTGAATGGGTTTAAAAAACGAAATCGGAATATCGAATTTGGTGGAGAAAAAGTGAACGCGTCCCGATTGCACATAATGGGTAGTGCATCTTTTTTCTCTGTAATGCAGATTGGTTTCTCGGAGTTCTTAAGCCCTCCGGGCTTTTATCTACGATCTGGCTGAAACGTGACGTGAGACTATATTTAAGATCTATACTTGCCCAGGAGTGAATTTAAATTGAGGGAAAATAATTTAAGTTACTTAAACTTTTTTAAAAACCTTATGATCAATATTCAATGTACTCAATACTTGAAATTTCAAAAATTTGAGGAGATAATTTAAAAATTATTAAATGCGAAAAAGTTGTACTGCTGTTGTCACATGAGATGTCTGTACTTCTTTTCAATACAATCTTTGCTTGATACCGAATATGGGAGCATTATGTGTTTATTAGATATACAAAGATTCGAAAATATTCGTTTTACTTATTATCTGAGAGAAGTACAAGTTGTTTTTTTTTAAGCTGATTGAAGCGATATTGAAATTTAATGGCGCAAGAGCCAGATGTGGATATGCTGCATCAAACAAAGTAAAGCTGTGCTCTAGACGTTTGAAAAAATTGAGAAAAAGATGAAAATGTGTTGAAAACAAGGAGGGTCTAAAATAGAGAAGGATCGCTAGGGTATGCCGGGGGCGCGTCACCCTTGCGTACCGAAAACAGTAAGCCCCATTGGAAAGATAAAGATCACCAGGATACCTTGGGTCGTGATGCCCCGATCAACCTAAAGAAGGCAAACCCTTAAAATCTCCCAGTCTGATGGACCAGTCCCCTGATTTAATTCGTAAGTGCAGGGTGTCTGGCCATACCCCCAGACACTGGGCACCCATTTTAGTGGTCTCTTACGACATGCATGAGCTACAGTGGGACTATTCCTTCCCACCCGTTCACAACACGTATTATTTCACTATAGAATCTGAGAGAGTATTCGTTTATACAGGAAGTTTGTACATTAGGAACTGTCAGTAGAATAAAGTTCTATTCAGCTGGCCATCTGAACGATTCATCGGCTCGATTCAGCTGGCCATCTTGCAATCTGAACCATTGTAAGGGGTGTGATTGTTTATTAACGTCGCACTTAGACGCAATACGAGGGCTATTGGTGACGGACCTCGTAATTTTAAACCTTGGTCAGGTGACGAGGACGACACCTGAGCTGGCAATCCACTCTCCTAATTTCCACACCACGCCACGACAGATTTAGAACAGAGGAAGGAGTTCGATTCAGATGACCATTAGAAATTGATCGGATGTTTATTTTCGTGGCATTAACTGCTTGGAACTAAATATTATTAAGTTAGACAAACAAACAAAATATATTGTTAGCTATTTTTTTTACGACAGTGTATGTCAAATAATTCGTTGTACGAGGATTGTTCAATAAGTTCTTAGAAACCGAAGATATTGTGCACTTAGAATTGAAAATGGGTTTTTGTCTGAATCCAAACTCACCAGACCGTTGTTTAAGTCTCGGTTACTCGTATTCGTGATCGTGACGCCTTTCGCACCTCGAAAATTCTTCACCGTTTCTTTTCTGGCCCGATGAGACCATCTTCGCCTTTTTGTTTGGAAATGATTCACCGTAAGCGACCCAGCATTTTGATTTTTGCTTCATTTCTGGTGCATAACGATGAATCCAAGTCTCACCGACGGCTACAGCGCGACGGGAAAGGACGTGTCGACCTCTCTAAACGGTAACAATCAAATTTTGAATAAAGCGAACGACAACCAAATCAAAACTAACTTATGAATCAATGTCAAATTCGTTTCGGTTCCGTTTAACAGACGGCAGCACACAATGGTAGCAACAATTTACCTTAACGATGCCATCTGTCTTCAAATACAAATACTTTTAGAACCACCCTCGTATTATCGATTTGTTTGCCTACGATTTTTACGTGATTATTATTTTTCGGATATTGAAAGTCAATCAGATGTATTATATTCAGTCAGATCTATTTATTTTTCAGATCTTCATGGGCAGTGCTCATTTTCTCGCGTTGGTCACTTCAAGGGGTGGGGTGGGGGTTCTCTTTTCTGGGGAACCGATGTAATGATTCTAAGCCCTTTTAGAGGGAATCTTATTGTCTTGGGCTATTTTCTTGCTTCTAATTCCGACGTCCATATTGAATCAATTCTTCCTTTTTTAGAATTCTGAGTGTAAGCATTAACTCGCTGTCTCTCTTTAAGGATTAATAGTTGATGCGTGCGCACGAAAAGAGATTGTCGCTGATTACACTAACTATTTTAAAATTGCGCGTAAAAGCGCAGCCAAAAGAAAAGAACGCATATCGCGAGACATTTCGTCACCCAAATACCACGCGGTGCTAGCCAGGCATCCATTCATTATAGACCCGAGAAAGTTCGACAATATTGTTCCAGCTGCCAGCTGATGGCAGCTACCGACGCGCACGTACTCTCCGTGGAATCCGGCGCGTGTTTTTCCAAGATGATATCTTTCGCGTGTTTGGATGACATTTTCTGCGGGTTTTATGTCCCCAGGCAGAAGTTTTATATTATAGAACCGATGCATGATGTTTTTATATCGTAAATGGCAGCTGTTTCAAAATGGGAAGAAGTAATAAATCTATTATTGTCCGTTCTAAACAGGACATTGTTTTTGGCCGCGTGCTTTTGTAAATGGTCAGCACTCTCTACCAGGATCAGTAATCAAGTGGGAGCCCTACTAATAAATATCATTTAATCTACCGACGTTCACAGAGGTTCAAAATTTATTTTGCATTGTTTCTACCTCGAAATTACTTTTTTTAAAAAAATAAATTGCAAAGATTTTTTTTTAAAAAAAATGTTTCATTTGATTTTTTGGGAGAGCGTCAGTTTACTAACAATTCCGCATGAAAGAGATTTGAATAATCAAGATGAAATCAGCAGAATTGGGAAAATTCTCTGAAATATAACAAAGCATACCGCGGTGAGAAAGAAATAACTTATTTTTCTGCACTTTTCTTGTATTGTACGTACGGGGTGATTTGGCACTCGTGGGCAAAAATTTAAGAGGTGATAAAAATCATCTAACCAAGCAATTTTCACACGCAATGCATGGACAGAGAACAAGCGGGGAACCATTAGACGGTTCTGTAGTGGAAAGCAAACAGCGCGACTTTTCTTACACATCGTCATTTCTACCTTGGGTTTCAGAAGGCATGGTGACGTCCAGTAATTAGGAAAAGGCCATGCTTCCTGAAACCCTCAGCCTGTGTATTAGCCGCGATAGACTAGATGTCATGGCTTCGGATTCGAGGCCGGTGGTTTTCGTTCAGTCGAGGGCCTTGGCTGCCAAAGTTCGGATCCTTGGCCGCCAATGACACGCCGTGTAGCCGGGGCTGATGCACGTTCAATCTGTCGGGGGCCAAAAGTCTTCCCTTTGGTGTGGTGTGGATGTTAGGAGAGGGGGGTGCCAGCTGAGGTGTCGTCCTCGCCATTTGACCATGGTTCAAAATTACGAGGTCCATCGCCTATAGTCCTCGTGTTTCTTCTAGTGCGACGTTAATAAAAATTAAACTAAACTAATCCTTTTATGTATTGTATGGTAAAAATTCCACGTTTAGATGCTTTTCTAATATCCCTTAAATTTTTGACGACGAGTTTCCAAATACACTGTATTGCAACGCATACGACGACGAGGAAGAAAAAATTCCATTTCTGCTCTCCATTTAGATTATAGATCAATTTTTATGCGTTTTAAACCAATTTCAAGCATGTTGATAAACCCATGCAGGTAAAGATATTTTTTCTGAAGTTCTCATTCGCGTTATTGTTTGCAATGGGTACTTATTAGATTGTACAGTTACAGTTACAGGCATTTCAAGTGATGCATATAAATAAAAACATGCATGAGTTTTGAGCTTTTATTATTTCATGTCACTAACAATACAGATATTTTGCGTATAAAATCTTCTTTTTTTTTTATTTCAATGTTTTTCGATCAGAGTTTAGAATCTTGAATCAGAATTTAGATTTTTGAATTAGAATATATTGATGTCACACACGAGAGGACAGAGTTTAAATTCTCTTTATTATGTAATAATATTTTTTTGCTGAATTTCGTTGACAGATACAAGATTAATATTTCTAGTAGTATAATATGTGTAATATGCATTATTTGTAAAAAAAATATCTCACTTTCCTTTTCTTTTGTAGACCGAATGCAGGATGTCTGTCATCTGCCAGACGTTCGTGCAGAACACGTGGCGGTCTGATCTCTGCTCCAACTGCTTCAAGTGTCTTGAAGAGCACTCTGGCGGAAGGGGCGCACCTGCGCCGCCCCGATACATGCCCCAAGCACTGTACCAGGTAAGACAAATATTCCCAAATACAAATAATTGTGAATCAGAAGCATTTTTTATTTCAGTGCTTACCAATCGGGAACTAAACATGGTGCGGCGATTCTCTTCTACAACAACGTTAGAAGTTAAAACTCCTTACTTAACTAGACAGATGAGACGTCTTTTTAGCCTAGTTGGTTTGGGCATGACAAGAAGCGATCAACTTTTTTTCGGACTCATTGGTCCTGGGTTCGAATCAACGCTGCCACTTCGATGCGCTTCCACCAACCAGGCTGTAAAGACGTCTCATCTGGCTAATCAGTGAAGCGCTTTAACTTCTGGCGCTGTTGTAGAAGAGATTCGCCGCATACTCTCCCTCCAGTATTATCGTGATTATACGAAGAGAAACACTGGTATTTTTCTACAAAAGATTTTTTTTCCCAAAGCCATTACTGCAATTGATATACATTCCCTCCCTGTTGAATTGAGTTTTGCTTGGGACAGTTTTCCATTTTGAGTCATCGACTGTCTCATGTTGAGTGGTGGGTTCCTTCGACACATGCGCTAGAGCCAGAATATCACTAGTCGTGATTTGTGTGCACTTGTCTTAGTTAGACATACAGAGGCAAGTATTCTGATTCGGAGGTATATGTAATCAGAGGTATAGGCTGTGCTGCCATCTAGTATTCAAGTCCTGAGTCACCACTTCGGGGTTGGACGAAGCATCGGGGGATGTTATTCTACCCCGTGCCGGGGGAGAGAGTTAATGACCTTGATCGAACCTGGTCCAGAGGGTCCGAAGAATGCGCTCCTACCAACCAGGCTGAAAAGACGTCTCATCTGGCTAATCAGTGAAGCGTTTTAACTTCTGGCGCTGTTGTAGAAGAGATTTGCCGTAATAGAAGGAGAATGGACTGGTGGTGGTTGAAAAGAGAACGAACTCGAAATTTCTCTTCGCTGAATCGTATTTTTTGGCAGTACCTGTTGATTTTGCTTTTGGGGCAGGTTTGAACTCCCAGTCTGCAGATCCGCAGACATGCGCTCTAACAAACCGAGTCAGAAAAGAATTATCTCCCTGGCTAGTTAGTAAGCACTTTTATTCATGTCATTGTTAATTTCAAATTGCTCGAGAGGAGCAGCTGCGTACACCCCCTCATAGGGAGGAGAATCTTGTTATTGAGGAATTATCCGTAAGAAATTTTCCAACCATTACTGTTGTGTTGTCGTACGTTCCTTGCTGTATTGAGGATAATTGACATCACTTATTCGAAAGCACATGCGCCGTAACAGTGGACAGTTTTTGTTTAACTTGTGATGTAGAGTCGTCTTTGGAACCAACTTCGGTAAAAAGTGCTCCGGCGTTCCCGTGATTTAGCCCGACCTGGTAAAAAGGCTCGCGGAACACTGAGCAAGCCATCATGTTCAGACAACAGATACTCTTAAAATTTAATTTCAACTTAAATTTTTATTAAGGGCTATTGTTATCTAAACCCTATAAATTGGCGTACCTGACCACTTTTCAAAAATTTATCTTGTTTTTGAATTTATTTTTTTATGTCTGCTTTCACCAGTAACGAACTTAATTTTCAAAAATGCGACGTGGTAAATTTCTGCTGAATTTTTTTTCATTGGATTGGAATGAAATATATGCAATATACGCCTGATACCTGCTTTCGCCATTTATAAACTAAATTTTCGAAAATATGTTGTAAGAAATTTCCCCCCAATTTTTTTTATTGGATTGAACTGAAACAAATACAAAAATTAAGTATTTTATTTACTTATCGATTTATGTATTACTTAAATCATATGTAAACAGGAATCGAGATATGACTGAAAATAAATAACATTATTCAGAATATTAAGACAGCTGTAAGATAGCTTTAAGGCAGCCACCCAAGAAGCTATTGTTTTAGTTGGATCACTTTTGGCGTACCAGATCACTTTTCAATTTTGTATCGTTTGCTGTAATTTTAATATCGGAAAAGTTTGCTATTGTCCATCTCTCGATATTTCATCGTTTACTTCTAATTCTTATATATTTAATTCAGTAATTTAATTAAAATTACAAAAAAGCTCACTTTAGGTGGCTAAATCTGTTCTTTGCAAAACATTGCATAGAACTTTTAGAAATTAATTATAATTATTAATTGCTGAACTTTAAATTATTTTAATTTTTTACAATTGCTATGTCTTTCGTGTTATGAAAGTAGCTACGAGGGTCGTTCAGTAGGTCCTTAACAAAAATCCAACTGATGGCGCTCGTAGATTTGAAAGTGGTTTGTTTTTAGTAAGCATCATGACTCGCTAGACAGCTATCTAAGTCTCAATTACTCGTATCCGTGATCATACATCACCTCAAAAATTCTTCACCATTTTTCCAGTTTTTAAATATATTATGGGAAACGAGTTGCCAGATAATGTGAAAATGATTTAAGAACACTACAACTGAAGGGTTGCCAGATAATGTAAATATCTCCCGAAAATGGCCGCCAAGTGCTGCCTGAACAAAGAGTAGTCCAATATAAGAAATACAGTAGTATCATATGCGTGTATTTATAATATATTTTCTCTCTCTTTCTATTACGCTAATTGAATTTCAATTAATTGGACATTTTTATAATTTTATTTGTGTATTTAAAAAATACTGAAGATGCCCCCACTTCGCTGACAAAGGGATCTTCGCAACCAGAAAAAGTTAAGAAAATTTCTGGTGTGAACAGTCTTTTCTTTTTCCAGAGTCGCGGCATCTCGAGCACTTTGAAGTGGCGCCTGAGCGAACCCATTTATGAGAGAGTTGCGCGGAGGGACTTCGCCTCCCAGACACCCCCCAAGAACCCGAATCCTCCCGAACAGAGGAGCAGGGGCATTCTCATCAAGGAGAAGAAGATACGAAGGTAAGAAATGGCTTCTCTATCGAGAGTGCCTTACATGCATCCATATGTAATTTTAAAACTCATAGCACACATAATGTATACAAGCTTTTATTTATTGATGTGAGGCAAAACAAACAAGGGGTACATGCAATACAACAAAATAAACAATAAAATCAAAAATACTAATTTCTAAGAATATAAATATTATTTTTTAAAGTTACGCAAAATATATAAGAGGTATTTGCAATAAGAACAAGGAAACAATAATAACAAAAAGTACAATTTGCTTTATTGGCCTTTTGCTATATAAACTATATATTTCTATATAAACCTTTTGCTATTTTGGATAAAATACTTATTGGATAATACAGGCGTAGGTAGCTTCCACTTTATAGGATTCCGATCGAATTTGCCACCCTTACATTTTGCCGCCTGCTTTAGCGGGGAATTCGCTACATACTTTCCAAGAACGGGAATCCTTATATCTATTTATAAATCCATGTCTTTAAAATTTAGAAACATTCCATAAATACGTAATTGATGCTTTTTCATTTTACGTTCTTGTCTTATTATTTATTTTTTACAGCGCTTTCTATCAACAAGAATTCCAAATATTAATTTCCAATAGCAAATATTAGAAGTTCCATTCGTATCCGTTCTATAGAACTTGAGCTACGGGTTTCTGAGTGCATTTAACTTAATTTAAATCTCCCTGTTCTAAAAAATATGGATTGATTCATATACAAACGAGTAGATTAATAATTTTTGCTGCTCATAGCATATGTAAGGAAGTTGGAATATAGTATCAGACCAGTAGCATTTTTCCATCTAAAAAAAAAAGATTTCCACAATAATTCTTTTCTTTAACATTTGCGAAGGCAATCTTAAGGCTCCCGTCTACCCGCCATTTTGATTTCGTGGACTTAATGTTAATCCTATGGAATTTCGACTTTAATTCTTACATCTTTACTATTTGATCTATTTGAATGCAAAAATTGCATCTAAAAGAGCAAAATAAATAAATAAATAAATAATGAAGGCTTTTGTGGAATTACTTTTTCCCTCCTATTTTTAAAAATATTTTTACTCCTATTTTAATGATTCGTTTGCGAGTTTCCTGATCTTTAAAAAATATTTTTAAATACTTTGAAAAATCAAAGGGAAAAAGTATTTCGGTAGAAGCCTTCAATATTTTTTGCTTTTTCGGATGCTTTTTATTGTATTCAATTAGATCCAATAGTAAAGATGTAAGAATTAGAGTCGACTTTCTATAGGATTAACATTACGTCCAATAAATCAAAATGACCGGTAAACGGTAAGTAAAAAAAAGTAAAGTAGTATCAAGTAAAAAAAAAAGTAAATATCTTTGCGTATTCACTATTTCTTTACAGTTTTGGACTGCACCGTACAGTGAAGCTAAACTCACACAGACCGCATCATAACACCACAGCGGCTGCAAAAAAGTGGTCAGCGAAGCGATTTTTAATATACATGGAAAAGTAATAGTCAATGCAGTCCGATAACCCCCTTTATCGATGCCGACACTAATGAACGATATCCTACACACACACACAAAATGCCGCCGGTGGCGACGCACAATTCACACAATACGTCACGCCAACCACATGGAAGATTTGCAAAATACACCTAATTAGTAGAAAATGCACAAGCCGCGTAGTGAATCAAGACAGTACACTCGAATTTGTATGTGGTAGTGTGGTTTAAAGTGGTCAATATAGACTTTAAGCGACCACTCATAAATGGTTGGTGTGTAATTGATTCCATCGACAACATTACCACACGTAACTTAAAAATTATCTCTAGCTTATGGTCCATGTGATTTTAGCTTAATAGTTAATTCTTACTCAGTAAAAGATTTTTACTTTCGTGGCATGATGAAAAGGAATTTTCAATTACTAAAAAGTCTATTTTTTTTTATTTCAGTCGCCCAAGCGTGGATTTTGCATCGGAAGAGGCTCTGATCATCGGCTATGGCGGCCACGATTACGATTCTGACCAGTCTCCCTGGGAGATGGCCTCGGACGACGGATCGGTGGACTTGGACTTATTGGACGACACAGATGAAGACCGCAAGATCACGCGCATCACCCGCAACAATACCGAGTTCAATTCTTCCAACAAGAACCTGCTGGATAACGCCAAGAACAACAACAACAACTCGCACTTGTTTGGCAGTAGCAATAACATTAAGAACAACAGCAACAACAACAGTCCTTCGAAATCTTCCGATAAGGCGCTCTGCAACATTACTTACAATGATATCCAACCCCAAAAGCAAGAAAAAAAGCTGAATCAGTACTACTTCTCTTCCCCTACGACGACCATGGAGCCGTTGAAGTCCTATCTCCACAACGGTCCTGCCAACACGAACGTGTCGAAGAAATCTTCCGACAACGCCAAGGTCGAGAATACTAAGAGGTCCGGGAACGATAACTGCCAGACTCTTCTGAGTGACAATTTCAGTCCTTTGAACACGAGAACGTACTCGTTCGTATCCGAAGTTAGCAAAAACAACATCCTGAGCTCTGAACACAGCTCGGACTCGGATTACTCCACATGCAGACTCACTGCTGGAGATTCTACAGACTCTGAATCCTTTCAAGATGCCGAAGATTCCAGGATTCTGCCTTGCTCCTCATTCCTCCACGGGAATTATCCTCGGGGGTTGTCTCAGCCGGCTCTCAACAGTCTGGAGAACGACAAGAAGTACGACGGAGGGTCTTCCACGTCGGGAGATGTTTCCAACCTCTCGGATGACTCTGATTGCCAGGACAGAACACCGTACAGGACGAGAAATGCTCGAGTGACGTCTTCAAAACATTCCGCGGGAGACAACAAGGGGTCGCCCAGCAAAGACAGTGCCGAGAATAAGGTCGTGGCAGCTACGAATATCCAGTTCCATGAACTGGTTTGTAAAGAAATTTCTAAAAAGGAAAACGAAGACAACTTATGCAAAACTGTACAAAGCAACAGCGAAATCTCAACGAAAAAAACGTCCGAGAACAGTAAAAAATTAGTCGAGAACAATGACCAAAAAAGTAATAACTCTGAGGACGCTGACGACAGTTCTGCTCCCAATTCCTTGACTAGCTCCGGAATTGAAAGCCTCATTTCAGAACCTGATCCTAATCCACCCTTAGATATAAATCTTCACAATATCATCGCTGTAAGTGTATGTTCGGCCAATTCACCAGCAGATGTATCATCTCCTTGTGGTGCAAAAGTTGAAAAATCGCCACCTTCTGCTAAACTAGGTGAAAAAGGAAACAATACCCAACAGAAACCAAGTCCAAAGCCTTCTCCGCCTGAGGAACCTAGATCCAAGCAGGTTCTAGATCATTCTAATGATGTTCCAAATTTCAACAAGGAACCTTTAGACGATGATAGCTATGAAAGGTCACCCGAAGCCATCAACAACAGGCAGTCTAAGTTGGCAGCCTTGGCATTGGAGTTGGAATTGGCGAGGAGAGATTCAGCCATGAGGAGTGCCAAAAATTCTATACCCTTTTTGACAGCCCCTCCAGAGATCAAATCGAAAATCAACAGTCCCCCTAGCGAGAATTATCCAGTCATTAAGAAAAACCCGACGTCTTGCATTTCTAGACTTGCCTCGACCAATACCCTGCCAGACGTCCAAAATGACACTCCCACCAAGACCAAGAAGAACCGATTCTCTCTCAAGAAACTTTTGAAGAGGAACAAAGACAGTGGCACTTTCACCCCTGCTGGCAAAGAGGTGAACCCCAAGGCGTGGAAAAAACAAACTTTCGACAGGAACCGACTGAGTTTGGAAATAGTCCATCCGATGGACATGACCAACGATCCAATGACCAGTGGAGATAGCACTCCTACTGAGGAGAGTCATTACATGGTGTCCAACCACCCAGGGTACAGCCGGGCCAGGAGTCTGTCTGCTTTACCTCAACTGTCCGGGGACTATCAGGACTGCACACTGATCGACTGTCGGAGGGTGGACACCCTACCTACCAGAAAAGCTGGCACTGTGGCAGAACGAAAGAAGAACAGGGTAAGCAAAAAGAAACATTTTTTCCTCATCGAAAACTGTGATCCACAATTCTGTTTAGCTTCAATAACATTCCTATTTCTGTAATTTTCAGTGAGTTCATTGTTCTCTCCTAGTATAATCACATAAATAAAGAGAATGGTGATTTAAACAGATATATATATTTTAGTTTTCACGTAACTGCGCATGAACTCTCCGAGATTCGGGTTCAACGTGCAACCTTCTTTATTATTCGATTCGAGGTTTTTTGTTGAATATTATGTGGTACTCCTCATGACAGTCCCTATAGAATCCTAACAGTTCATATCGAGTACAGACGATACTAGTGATAATCAACGATATAATCGATTATTTTCGATTTTCTTGATTAATGGTGACTAAGAAAGTGTATTACATTAAAATTATGTTATTACAAATTAATAAACGTAATTACTGTATTACATACTTAAACTACGTCAGCATTTCTCTCCTAGTATAAAATACTTATGGATAAATTTCAAGTTCAATTAAGTTTAATATCCTTTTGATATATGTGACTGATTTGTTGTCTGTTTCTTTAAAATGGTGGTCACAAATGATATTTAATTAGTAATCATCCCTAAATCGTCTCATCTTTCTCGACTTCTGTACCGAACATTAATCTTAAATCACATCTCCTTCCTCACCTCAAACACTTTTATAATCTCAGATAAGTAAAAAAAGGAAACGTTATTCGAATCGCATCCGTCTTAGACGTACCCATGGTAACGAGAAAATAATTGCAATAGGAAAGGGCTACAGGATTTATCGACTCTTTGCAATGAATTTTTGCACTTTTCAGCCATCGCTTGTGAGAACTCCATCTTGCTCTGCCTTGCCGAACCGACCTGCGACTACAGCGACGAAGGATCCTCCGCCTAAGCCACCCCCTCCTCCCAAATCCAAGATCATGCACCCTCCTCCACCTCCGCCTCCACCGCACGTGCCCAGAATAATGAAACCCAACGTCTCGTCTCCTGCTAGACCACCCCCTCCTAAGGTACGTACACACTTGAAACGTTTTTCGCGCTCGTAAAAACAGCAATTGCGAAGGTGCTGTTCAAATAATTGTTTTTTCTTTTGTGAATGTTTGAATTTATTCTGGTTTTTGAAAGCGTAGATCAGTACTACGTCGATTAAAAGCATGTCCGTACTCGATTCACGTATTGGTGGTAGTAATATTTCGGTGTTTTTCGCGTGTTGTAGGTTCTTTGTTTCATTTTCTGAAGACTCGTTCACTACCAGATACACAAACTTTAGTGGCTAAAGTTTTTATTCTTTTGTTAAAGCCACACAACACACACAATTAATACAATATGAAAATTCACTAATACTAAACATTTGGCTGATGTTTCATGCCATTTTGTTCGTCCAGCGTCAAGCCGCCATTCTTCCTCTTCTCTTGTTGTGGTTTCCTCTCTCCTCATATCGATGGCAGCGCCACCTATATTGTTTTTCTTAGTCCGGTGAATCTTACAGTGGTTAAAACTGATTATCTGATCAAATTCTGCTCTTTCTGAGAGTCTCTTACTCAGATGATACGTAGTGAAGCCATTTTAAAAAAGCTGGCCTAAGCATGTAGTGTGGCCATGTTCCTCCATGGCCATAACTTTTATTTGTTTCCCGATTTTCACAATTGTTGTTGCACCTGAAAGCCACTTGCATCCACTATATAACACACTATTTGACATATACCTCAATTATTCCATGCACTCAATTATTCCATGTGTGACTAGTCGGACAAACCTGTCGGAGAGGAATTCCGTTGTTTGTTGTCAGCAACGAGCTTTAACGGCAGCTTTCACTCATCGTCAGAGTGAAAGAAATGCCCTGAACTGCACTACTTTATCTTTGGAAAGAGGTGACGGTAGCAAGATTGGGTGCAATGTCACCTTATGTGTTTTAACCTCGTCTCCTTCTGTGTTTTTCAATTTTTAGCACACCAACGACATCTGATAACAAAGAAAACAAATGCATGGCGTAGAGGACACATGTAGCCTTAAGTACAACAAGAGTTTTGGAAATCGGGTGACAACTAATTAAGTTCTGGCCCCCTGGTGGCATATTTTTAAACAAGCTTCACATGTTCACAGAGAATATAGAGCCTTCTGTTCCAAAAGGAGTGTGGTTCCCAAAGCGAGTGCCGCGGAATATTGTGAAAAATTTCCAGATTATTAATGGGTTTTCTTTAACTCACATAATAACTTTGTCTGGGTCAAGACTTTAAAAGCTTTTTTCTCACATTTTAAAACGTTCCATAGAGCTGAAATTTTTCTGTACACAATTGTTTTGGATGACATTTCGATAATTTAATTAAAATTAATTGATCAAAACTAATTATTTAAATAATTAAATTTTACGCCAATTTTCTCGCCAAGACGCCAAATACGTCGCCAAGGTAAAGGGGTCATTGCTTAAACTCGTTTTTGTTAATTATTATTTTGTTAAAAAACTAATGAAAAATAAATTTTCTTAAAAAGAATACATTTATTTTGACTTAACGCTCCCTTTTGCTCTTAAAATTTGAGGTATAAAAAAATTATGTTACGCAAAGTGTGAAGTTTGAAAGAAAACCCATGTTCAAAAAAACTCGTTTTTTACCGGTGTCATTTTTAAACAATGAATTTGTCGAAAATACAATTATTTGAGAGGTTCATTATAAGTCCATTGCATTTTTTTTCTGGTGGTATACATGTGTTTTATTTAATTTATATCTCTTACTAGATTAGTCATGCTTTGTTTTAGGGTAGGGCAGCGTGAGAAACCTTTTGTTCAAAAATTGTACCATGAATCGAAATGTTTGGATACCACTTGCCGTAAGGAATAATTCAACACATTGAAAGAAAAAAGATGTTGGAAATAATATTATGCGGTTCAAGTGAAGTATCGGGTGTTCACTGTCGATTGGCGACTTTTGGGTGCGATATTCATTTAAATGTGGCGATCTAGGTTATGCTAACCCTTCATTACTGATCACTACTTTGGCATCCATTTTCTAAATCGGCGTTTTATCCCGAAAGTCGCCAAGGGGCACCCGATACTTCACTTTAACCATGTTACAAACAATTAAGGACTTTTCTCGCCTTCGAGAAAGATATCGATCGAAAGATTTTTCTAATTCTCTCTGTTCATTAATTTTATCTTTTTAGATCCCAGAATCAAGATCTAGATCTGAATCTGGCGACTCTTCAAAGCCAGAGGCCCGAGATCCGTCCAATGGGGACAAAGAATATGCGAACCTCGGTAAGAAAAAGTTTGAATTCTATTTCTCGGTGGCTGTTCTATCGTTAGCCTGCAGCATTTCACTTCATTACGCTCACTTTCTGAACATATAGCATCAAGACAAACAAGAACTCCTTAAATTTGAGTTTAGTTGCATCAGAACTCTAAGCTCGATGCTCGTTAGTTCTAAACTCTCCGATTTAAAATCTATAACTGATGCTAAATTCAGAAACTCATTCATAAGTCTATTTAGACTTGAAGGAGTCCAAGGTGTTTTAAACTCTGTGCGTTCGTTGCAGTAGAATGTTACAACACAGTGATTAAAAAAAAAAATTTCAAAATGCGTCACAAATGTGAGGGTGGTTCAAAAAATATCTGTGTTTGAAGACGGATAGCATCATTAATGTAAGTTGTTGTTACCATTGGATGCTGTTGTCTGTTAAATGCAGCCGAAACAAATTTCAGAATGATTCATAAGTTGGTTTTGATTGGGTAGTCATTTTCTGCCAAATCAGAATTGGACTGTGGCCGCGTCGAGTTGTTGACGTTATTTCGCTTCGATTGATCACAGTCGGTGAAACCTGGATTCATTATTATGCACCGGAAATCAAGCAAAAGTCAAAATAATGGGTTGCTTCCGCTTCTGCCTCAAAGAAGGCGAAGATGATCTCAACGGCTGGAAAATCTACGACAAAGAATATTTGAGAGGCGAAAGGCGTCATGATCACGAATACGGGCAACTGAGACTTAAACAGCTGTCTAGTGAGTAATGAGGCGTACTGAAAACAAACCATTTTCGATGCTACGAGGGCCATCTGACGGAATTTCTAAGGACTTACTAAACGACCCTCATAAATCTGCATCACAGTGATTTAAAAAAAATCAACTATAAAATACCTCGCAAGTACTAGAAGTATTCATTTTTTCATAAATCATTCTTTTTTTATTATGTTTAATTTAATTTCTTGCTAATCCTGGGTCCATTAGACTGCAATTCATTGGTTCCGGATATTATTTAATGTTATTACATTTCTTTAATTAAAAATCGGTATTTGTCTGTTATAGCGACTCCCGTCAAATTATGATTACGCCAAGTCGTCGCCAAACTCGTGAAGCCTATCTTTTAATACAACCTACTTGGCGATATTTGTTAATCGCTTGGCGATTAATCATCGGGTGCCGCTATAATAGACAAGTACCTAAAAATTCTTAAATAATTTATCTAATTATGTGCTTTACTAAGAGTATCGTTTGAAGGGTATTCGACAATGACTATTGCATAATTAGTGATATGCCGCTTCATTGTTCTCAGGTGACATCCGTTCGCTGCTGACCCCCAAGAAGCCCCAGCGTCCCTCCGCCTTCTCTGGCTCCAGAGTCGACACGGAGGACAAAAGGCCAGAAGACATCGACGAGACAGAAGAGGAAGACCACTACACCTACCTGGACGAGGTAGCCTTTCCTTTCTTTGTAATTTTCTTTATTCAAAGTTTGTCTGGATTCAATCTGAGCTCGCGATGAACTTAGCGAGACAACCTATCGAATCTGTAGGCTGCATGCGTATTATGCTTTTGTGATCAGAATGAGCACGCCCTTCATCATTTGGCTCTCGTGTCATATTTCAAATATATGGTTGATTCCGAGTTTGATGAGACCACTTGTGTGTGTGTGTGTGTGTGTGTGGCGAGGATATTTTTATAGGCAATTTATCGCCAAATTTGTTACCATTCAATTTTTGGCAACCCTGTAAATTTCTCTTCCAGACATGACGCCATGTTTGTAGCGTTCCTAGCAAAATTAGATTTTGAAAAACCCGTTTTTGGTGCCATTTTGGCGCGAATTTAAAAATTCACCAAGTGTTGCCATCAAATTAAGTCTTTACTTAATATATTGATCAAAAACTACTAAACTCCAACTAAAGACACGCTAGAACGAAACAGATTCTTTATTTACTACCACTACAGAATATATAAGGTCATCCTCTCTAGAATCTCAACCTAACTCCTAATCTTAATTTTTGAAGCAAATAAGAAATGTATCTTACCAGTTCAATCGTTCTTAATTTCACAACTCTCTTGAACAGTAACCAATTCGCTTAATACTGTTAGTGAAACTTTCTTGTCTTTATCCTCCATCTCCTTTCACTTTCCATTAATTACATATCATTCTTTATAATATCTAAATCACTTCATTTTACTTCTATCTTCATGTAATTTACCTAATAACGTTTCATTTTGGTTGTGAAGAAATTATAATCTTATGCAATTCAACTCGATAAAATTCCCCGAGGTTAGTGAAAAGAAAATCGCGTATAGTTCAACGTCACAAACAATAATCTTACATCAAAAAAGAAGTAAATTTTTAAGCCAACGTTGGTGAACAGATTGGCCCTACTTTGGTATATACCCGACCGCCAACCTTCGTTTTTTTTTTCGCCAAATCGGGCGATTAGGCCTAACATGGCGACCAGTCAAACCGCTATTTGGAGAGAAATGACTGGTCGCCAAAAAAACAAAATGGCTGCTTTTGGGCATATAGGGAAGTTGTTCCAACAGATTTCCTAATCAATAAAGAGGAGCTTTAAAAGAGTTCGAAAAGAATTGCAGGGTAAGATTCATGCCTCAAAAAGACTCAAATATAAATTTCTGTAGCTACTCAGACGTTGGAAATTTAAGAAGTATACATGAGAAATCTAGAAAGCTTTTTATTTTCTCATTTGTATACAAATTAACCCTTCGTTAAAAAGCAAGAACCCATCTTGGTGCATTGTTTTCAGAGACACAAAAATGGTCTACACTTTTCTCCATCTTCAATGATACATAAAAACAACATATTTTGATGCAGTAATTTATTCAGAGTTATCTTATACAGAGTTATCTTATCAAAGTATATTTGTCTTTCTGAAATTAATTCGTTTTTCATGTACAGGGCATATTGTTACGAATTTCGTAAAAAATACTCAAGTACGCTTCCAAATGTAAATCTTTGGATGCAAGAAAATTTCTAATGAACGTAAAGCCTTTGGCTGAATAGTGTATCATGTCTTAGTATGGGGTTCTATGAATAATCTTTCCAATTTGGCGGAAGGTCTCTAAGGCGGTAGGATTTTGGCGATAACTAGGCGATATTTGACTTTGAGAAAGTTCACAATTTTGTTTTTTGTTTTGTTTTGTTTCTCTTGATGTTTCTAGTTCTGGAGAAAACTTGGCACCCAACTACAGAAAAGACGAGTAAAAGAGTTAGAATCGGGTTTTTAGTTTGAACGTTGAACGATTAAATTGTTTGAAGATTTTCCTTGACTAATATTAACTTTATAAACTTATTTACTTGAATCAGTCATGGAATACCTTATACGGCCTTGAGGCACCAGAGCTGGCAGCCGCTGTCTTGAAGGCTTTTGGGGACATTTGATATTAATATTGCTCTTTAGTGCTTGATGTTTTTTGTGATGTCCAAGGACACGAAAACAACATCAACAGTAATGGAATTTTATCAGATCTAAAGAAAAAGGCTCCGTGTTTGGATCCTACTCTAAAATATTACTCGAAAACCTCCTTAAATGGTCGTTTTTGTGTTTCCAAAATGTATTGTTGCAATCAGGTGACAGATTTTAGTTTCCTTCAAACCAAGTACCATTCGTAAAACAATGGTTAAATCCTGTCTATCTCATGCCTTGGCAACGGAAAGCGAAAATGTCACCAAATCGTGTTTTTGAATGGCGACTTCGGAAAGAAACCGACGACTAACAGGAGTGCATTACAAGGTTTGCCAATTTGGCGCATCTACATTTGTTTTTTTGGCACCATTTTGCTTTCCATTGCCAAGATGTGGGCCAAAATGGGATCCCACTAAAACATTATGAATTCAGAATCTGAAGTTGTACTTTCTTCTCCAGGTGAAGACATCCAAAAGCGTGAGCAAAGAGTCTCAGCCCAGCAATCCCCAGAGTGCTTGCAGCCGACCCTGGCTGGACCTGCAGACCAGCTACGCGGCCATTGCGGCGGCCAACTACGAATCGCTGGCAGAAATCATCACTTCAGTAAGCTCACATTTCTTTCACTGACGTCACCCGCAATAGCGACTGGAGACGTTGCTATTTTTTTTTTTTTTTTTTTTAATCCCGTCACATGTTCTAGTTAAAAAGGAAAAGAATTTCAAAGAAATCCTAAATAACCAAAAATTCAAATTTACCTTTGGGTCAGAACTAGGGATCGACATTATTTCATATAATAGGATAAATAACAGTGTTACGTGTTTCGAACGCATTCTGTCAATAATATATCCCATGCAAAAACCTATTAGTTTTGTCACTTCTGATCAGTGGTGCACACAGAAATTAATTTTGAGGAGTACATATTGTCATTGCCATGAAAGAAGTAATTTAGAACTACTGTCGCGTCCGCGAGAAGAAGCTGCGAACTACTCAACTTGTTAAAATAGAATTTCAGTAGATTCGCCGGCGCGCTATTTTTGTAGTTGGAATTTATGAAGACAAGCGAATAAAGTTTATTGCTATTTGTATTTTAGTGAGAATAATCCTTCTTTTGAGTTATTTTATTTGCCTAAAAACCATAGATCATATTTTACGGTCAAAGAATCTGAGCATCAAGCATTTAAAAAAAGTTCTAAATATATATTGTTTTACTAAGTGCCGATGCAAATGCAACAAAATCAAAAGTATACGCTACATAAACCTTATGTCTCCACTGAAAACTGTTAAAAAATTGATAAAATTTTTAATTAGTTAGCAACACAACATAAGAAAAATAATAAAGATATCGTGAAAACGAAAATTCCTTCTAACCAGAATATGTAGAATTTAACATGATTGAAAAACTGATAAAAATCAATTAATGGCTGATTAAACGGTCACAATTCAAGGAATGGTTAAAAGGGTACGAGTATAGCGTGAAATGAAAAATTTCTACACATATTAATTTTTTCAAAGTTGTATTTATTTTCCGTTTTTATTCTTGTAAAATATTTAATATTTCTTTTTTCACCTACAGATGTATGTATTTTTACGTATATACGTAAAACAGAGTCCATTTAAACGTATTTCAGAAGTGCTGTTTCTTAAGTAGTATTTTAAGCATTTCACAGGTGGCAACGATATTTCAGCTGCACATGCACAGGCAAAGGCAAGTAAAAATTTTAGTGCTTTATGGATATTCGGAAAAAATATCCACGTTGTATTCCTGCAATGCTTAGGGGAGAACATCGTGAAGTTACAAAATTCTGTGAGAAAAGAGCATTCAGTGTGATGCCCATTATGCTTTTTATAACCCTTTTTCAATCATAATAGTTATAGAAATTAAATCGGCTTTTGGAAACCATCTACTTTTACGTCAGGGCAATAACCAACAACAGGATCCCATGTGACCGGAAGTGAAAATGTTAACGCGTTTTTCTTTGAGTTCTTCGGCGAAATGTCGCTCTTCTTCGATAATATCAGAGAGCGCATTCGAACAAAAATTCTTTTCCCAAGCAGAACTTGGAGAAATCTAGGTCGTTTGTGCCCAATTATGACTAAAACCCTGGGCTACAATAAACTTTCGAAGTTGAAGCAACAATCTGATTAAAACCAAAAGAACGGGGAAGAGCTAAATTATAATTATTTCTACAAATTTCGTATTAAGGCTCCCGTCTACCCGCCATTTTGATTTCATCAGCTTAATGTTAATCCTATGGAATTTCGACTTGAATTCTCCTATCTTTACTATTTGATCAATTTGAATGCAATAAAATGCATCTGAAAGAGCAAAAAATAATGAAGGCTTCTGTGGAATTACTTTTTTCCTCCGATTTTTAAAAATATTTGAAAATATTCTTCAAAGGCCGGAAAACTCAAAAACGAATAATTAAAATTAGAATAAAAATATTTTTATAAATCCCAGGAAAAAAAGTAATTCCACAGAAGCATTCATTATTTTTTTGCTCTTTCGGATGCACTTTAATGCATTCAAATAGATCTAGTAGTAAAGGTTTGAGAACGGGACGTAATATTAATCTTACGGAATCAAAATTCCATAAGATTAACATTACGTCCGTGAAATCAAAATGGCGGGTAGACGGGTGCCTTAAGGTATCGATAGTTATTGATTGACTGAAATAGATTCTATCTTTTGCAACATTTCCATTGCATTCTTGTCTCTTTTTTTAGTCCATGTATGGAAATGGAGATAGTTTTCAGAATGGTGGAAAAGCTCTCAAATGGAAGGAATTCGTCCTGGAATCAGAAACTCCCCAAGTGACGCTACAAGACAAGCAAATCTTCAACGCCGTCTTCCGACCGCAGGAGAAGGAGGTCATGCTCTTGGTAAGAACTTGATCGAAGCTAGCATGTCAATGCTAGTATCTCATAATTATGATTTTATGAATTTGCATAATTAATTGAGCCCGGGCCGCGGTAGCCTAGTGGTCAAGGTCGTGGATAGCGGCTGGCGGTTTTCGTTCAGTCGCGGGTTCGATCCTTGGCCACCAAAGACCCGCCGTGTAGCCGGGGATGATGCACGTTAAATCTGTTCGGGGCCTAAAGTCCTCCCGTTGGCGTGGTGTGGATGTTAGGAGAGGGGGGTGCCAGCTCAGGTGTCGTCCTCGTCACTTGAACGTGGTTCAAAATGACGAGGTCCGTCGCCAATAGCCCTCGTGTTGCTTCTAGTGCGACGTTAATATAAACTAAACTCAACTAATTAATTGAGCCCGTCGTACTGGAGATTGCGAAATTTCAAAATAAGAACAAAAACCCATTCTATTTTGTGTGTGTGTACGTGCATATCGATTCCTGGCAAGACTACCCATGATTCCTTTAACCGAAGCCGAAAAGAGGAGAAGCCATCAAAAGATCCATTAAAATACATACAGAATTGTTACAAATGAATTTTCTTACGCATGTATGGCTATTAAATAATGTGAAACATTTTATTTTGAATTCATACACATTTACTTATTTTCACCTTCAATATACACCCCTCCTCTATCCCTACAACGTTCCAAGCGGATCTTCCATTGCTCGAAACAGTAGTGGAAGCTGCATCAGGACGCGAGCGGCTTTCTCTTTCACAGTTTCAACGGACTCGAAATCTTGTTCCTTTTCATGCAGATTTCCCCTCGGGAAACAGACAAAAGTCGCATGGCTCCGACGAATAAGGCGCGTGGTCCAACACTGGGATGCTGTACTTGGCGACAAACCTCTTGATAGACAATGCGGAATGAGCCGGCGCATTGCCTTGGAAGAAAAATTTGTCGATTCCTACAGTCTCAGCAATCGAACGAATACTTGATCCACGGTCAGATCGAGGTACATTACCGATTTTTTCGATATTGTCGTCCGTTTTTGACGTGGAATTGCGATCTGGGTGAAACAATTATTTCAATTCCATTGATTGATTGTTTATTTACGTCACACAAAGAAGGAACATGAGAACTGTTGATAATGTACCTCAAATTTTGAGTATCGGTCAAGTAATGAGGGTGATACCTGAGGTGGTATCTCCCTCTCCAAACTTCTACACTACTCTACGAAAAGACTTGGGACCTCGACCAGATCTGATATGCATTAGCCCCGCTACACGGTGAGACTTTAGTGGCATCAGAGTTCGAAATCACGACTCGGCAAAAACAACGTCGATTGCGAGTCCTCTACCATGACCACTAGGCTGCTGCGGCCACTTCATTAAATTGGCATAAATTAATTAAACTGATAGATTAAGTTATACCTTATTCTCTCCTGAGCAAAGCAGATTATTTCCAAATGATAAAACATAGAGACTAGATACTTTTCTAAGATCTCGAGACCTGCTCTATGGTTATCAGATAAACATTTGTTCAGTTGATTTCTGTATCACTTATTTCTTTTTACAACGTTTTTCTGAATTTCACTTGGTGTGTGAGTGTGTGTGTGTGTCATCAAATTTTCGATCGTTAATTTAACCAACTTCCCATCAAGCTAGAGCTTTGAAATTTCGGGAATCGTTCGTACTCGCCTAACAATGCAATATTTAGACGTTTGCGACAAGTTTTAACTAATATTTCAATAATTTTAATAAGTCAAAATATTCTTTCCTCTAGGCGCTTTTAGGATTGAGGAAAAAAAAAATTTCCCCTCTGGGAACACCGGGCACTCCCCACACCACATGACGCCTCGTAAAACTATTGTACTCACAAAGGGGAGATACTATCTCCCTTTACTATCTCCGAGATAGTAAGGGTTGCTGACTTTTAGTCAATAATCATTCGCAAGAAAGAAAGTTTCCAATATTTGGCACCATGTCTTATCACAATAATTTTTTCAGAATTCTGTTTCCAATTTTTTTTTAATAGAATGGCTTACAAACTTTCAAATGCATGTTTTGATTTTATGAGTATTATAAATTTTTTAATACTCTCACAAATGTCTTTTTTTAAGTAAATTTTAAAGTTAAAAATAACTAACAGTTTTAACTAATATTTCAATAATTTTCTCTAATAAACTTTGCCACCCTATAAAAACGTTGTTTTTAAAAACGTTGGTTTTCATATCGAATTATTATATGATATTTTCCGTTCCATTCATAACATAACCGTTTCGTATTATACCATTAGGTAACACCCAGAAAACAAAGCACTCCACAGAATGCTCGAAATTTGACTCGATATCCAGTGCTGGCTAGCTTCACCGACAACCTGCCCAAGTGCCACAACCCGAATCCCCCCAGCCCTTACATGGACTGGGCTTCGATCTACGTGCTTCAAAGGTCAGCAATCTCTACTGTTCAGCAGTTCGCCGAGTCCACTTCCCGGGATGGAGGTAACCAGCACATCCACCTGCGCAACTACTGTTTCGTGCTGCTGCAGCTGATCCACACTCTCAAGACCCTGCAGGCGGATGGCATCGAAGAAGTGAGCTGCGATCTCAATCGACTCGTTCTCGTCACCACTCAAGAGGACAAGCCCCCCGTATTCGTCCTCTTCCCAGAGGATAAGACCCATTTGACCCTCTCCGACGGTAGGAAGACGCTGTGCCAAGCAACTCTGTCCACCATGTACCACTTCTTGGGAATAGGACGAGTGGATGACCTTGATTCTTGCCAGGTCAACGGAGAGAGGCTCGTGGCTCCTGTAGCCCATACCTTCAAGGTCATCGCCAAGGTTCTAATGGAAGAAAAGGCTTCCTCTCTCACCCAAGCTAAGGGATTCCTCGAGTACATGTTGTGGGGACCAGTGGACGTGACGGAATGCCAGAACGATCTGGAAACTGTCTTACAGAGGTGGCTGGACCTTCAGAGGGCACAGATGGTGAAATCGACTATTTCGAAGCTGCAAAACTCTCGTCTTCACGTCTACGAGGAGTATCAGTTGGTGTTCCTCTTACAAGCTTCTATCAAAAGTCTGAAGAGTGTAATATCCAAGTTGTAAAAATGAACTGAACTGTTTGCTATCAAAGGGGGCCAGAGCCTCTTCCCATCACTGCAAATCATTTTGAAGCTGTAGAATTCTAATCTCTGTGAGGAAACATCATCAAGAATTCTAAAGGTATTATATCCAAATTGAATGTGTGGGTACAAACAAAAATATCCCAATCGACCCTTTTCAACTACAGGACGAGTTTAGAGTCACCAACTTTGGAATCACTTGACAGAAGGCCCAAACAAGTAGTTCTTAAAATGCACGTGATTTAGGTGATTTCTTCTTGCAACTGAGGAGTTCGAATTTCCACATTCACGTAAAATACCAGATGATGTTGTTACTGCGTGCATTCATCGTTCAAATCAAAGGCACGGGATTGCAAAATGGGCCAGTCATATTACTCTGTTGAAACACTAACTGAAGTGAGAGTAAGGCTCAAAATTTCTACCGATCTGTGCTTCCTTCTGGGATTCCTGAATTATTTTCTTTTCATCAAGAACTCTATTGGGGGTCGTCAGGAATTCCAGAATTGCTTTCAATGACTTAAGAAAGAGTGGGAAAATACGTCTAAAACAGAGCTCCATTTCCGGATTGAAACTTCAACACCCGCTGTTTGAAAAACATGAAACAAAGATAACATTTCTTCTTGTGTTGTATCAGACGGATTTTAGAGGCCAACTGTTAACTTTGCACAACTGCATATGGGAATGAAGAGTTTGAACTCTAATATGTGAATCGAAAAAAAAAAAAAAAAAAAAGTGTAATATTTGAAATTATAAATAATACGTTGGGATGATGAAATAAAAGTTTATTAACTTGTTATTTTTTTTAAATGGCGTACATTATTTCACACAGCTAGAAGCACTAACTTTAAATAAAATAAGTCGGAAAGTAAATGTAATGTCTGTAATTTTTGTCTAGCAATATTTTGTGACTTTACAAATATTTTTCAAAGGCCACAGAAATTATTTATTAATATGTTTTTTTTTCATGCATGGATACTATCGCATTTAAGTAAAAGTTCAACTTCTTTGAGTTGCCGGATTATACACAGAACGAGCTTTTTCAGTTGGAAAAATATTATACAAAACACTAACTAACTTGATATTTATAAAGATGCTCATAAAAATCCCTGATTATTTACCACGGCAAAAACCTGTCGTGATCGAGTATACATTTTACACATCCAATTCGTTTTGGTGTGCAGAGTGTTTCCAAACTCGTGGGCAAAAATTAAGGGATGAGAGAAAACACCTAAACTAGGAATTTTTATCACACAGTACACAGCCGGAGAGTAAGCGGTGAACCGCTAGACGGAGCTGTAATGAAAAGCATAAAGCGCAAGGTTTCTTACACATCGTCCTTTCTATCATGGATTTCAGGAGGCATAGACTTTTCCTGATTATTATACGTCACCATGCCTCCTGAAATCCACAGTAGATGTGTAAGGAAACTCGCGTTTTATGCTACCCATTACAGCGCCGTCTAGCGGTTCACCGCTTGCTCTCCGGTTGTGTACTGTGTGATAAAAATTCCTATTTTAGGTGTTTCCTCTCATCCCTTAAAGTTTTGCCCGTTAATTTTGAAACACCCTGTAGTTCGGTCGAGTTGTGGCCATATTTGACCTGGATATCCCCTTGTTCGGATAGAACTATTGTTATGTCAATTTTTTTTTATGTCCATGATTCACCCTGCTACAAACAGATCCATATAAGCCATTATATTAAAGATATTCAGATCTAGTAAAAGAGATTTCTTTTTAAAATTTAAAGTATGATTTATCTAGATTAACATAAATGCGCTTACTAAAGAAAGTCATGATGTTGTTGCATTGAAGGTTGCTGCACTCCGATCTCTGACAATGACTACTACATTCTACGCATCAGCCAATAGCGTTTAAGTAAACCACACTCCTAGATTCTTGCTCAAGGCATTAGGCGGGAAAAAGGCTGTTACCATGGCCTTCAGATAATATAAGATTCTTAAGGCTCCCGTCTACCTGCCATTTTGATTTCGTGAGCGTAATGTTAATCCAATGTAATTTCTACTACCGTCCTCAAATCTATATTACTTTACCTATTTGAATACAAAAAAAGTGCATCCGAAAGAGCAACAAATAATGAAGGTTCCTACATTTTAGGAATTTTTGTTTAAAGACTGGAAAACTCGCAAACGAATTATAGAAATTCAGAAGTAAAAGTATTAAAAATCGGAGAAAAAAAGTGTAATTGCACAGGAACCTTCATTATTTGTCGCTCTTTCGGATGCACTTTTTTTCCAAACTGATTTTTTCAAACAAGAGGATTTTTCATGAATTATATTACATATTTCCCATCATAAACATACAACTGGAGGTGCGCAGGTTCCAACTACACTAAGGTGACCCGATTTTAACATTCGAAAAGCGGGTCACCATTGACAAGGGTGGATTTCTTGATTAAAAATTTGGAACCTAAAAAATACCTACCTTTGGTACCTAAATAAATTACTTACCTAAATCACCTAAATAGTATGTTTGCTGACATCACTTGTTTAACGAGCTCTAGCACGCAGTACGATATTTATCGCATGAGAGACGGTTACAAAACTTAATAGGCGAAGGCGTTACTTCGTGGACCACCCACAAACTCCTTACACCCTGACCCTTCTCCTCTCTAAAATTCCCCTCCGTTTCCAATTTTTGCATAAGATGTAATTCCTTTGCAACAACGTTCCAAATGATACTAGATCGCTAGTGAACATGTCGCCACAAGAATAAAATCTGCGGAAGTGTACAAAGTTTTCTCTCTTCATTTTACAGCTACAAAATGTTTTCGTCGCTGCCAATGCCGAAATATGCCACTGTTCATCAAGTCCAAACAATGGAGGTCGAATTCTAGCAACTGATCGAGGCGAACTCTGATAAGCAGTTCCCGATAATCAGTTCTCAACAATTATTTTTATTTTTAAAGTTTAACAGTATAAAAATTACAAAAGTAATAGAAAGCTCATATCCTTTTGAAATAGCTACATGGAAAACGAAAGCCGTATATTCCCTTCCCATTCTCCCGGCCGTTCCTTAGCTTGTCGTGCATTCTTTCTTAAAATCGGGCCGCGGGATAAATTGTTAAGATTCGGGACTGTCTCGCTAAAAGCAGGACGTCTGGTTACCTGGACCAAAGGGGCCGTTCTCGAGTCCAAATGGCATTCAAAGTGGTCGAAAGGATTCAACATTGGTGATGAATAAAGCATATCTTTGATTATTAAAGAAGATTAATTTGATTGAAAGTCAGGTTCAAGGTTATCTGAAAATAACCCTTTGACATATCTAGCACACTGATGAACTTTACTACAATAACTACTTTGATCCGATCCTTGATGTTAGGTGTAGGGGAAAATTGTGTCTGTTATTTCTTTCAGCTTCCTATAATCAATGCATCGTCTGGGATCCTTTCCAGAAAATTCGACTAAGATCATTGGAGGTGGAAAATCAATATCTCCAATTTAAATGATTGTGTCAATGCTGCATTTAAAAAAAATCTGCCTTCCTAGGAAACATTTCCTGTGGTTTTTCAATAATCACCTTCACCTTTAGTTCTAAGTAAATTTCCTCCATCTTGGTTACTCCAGGAACATATGAGAAGCAACGAGACAACTTGCACAAAATGTTACTTCACCAACTTACTTGTGTTTTATTTAATCCGGATTAAAAAAACTCATCTGCAGAACCTTTTCAAGATTGAAAATATTTGGATCATTAGCATGAAAGAGAATTCTTCCTCTAATTCTGCAGCAAGATCTAGTAACATTTAAATTACTATAATTATATATTGCACCACTTAATTAAATGTGTTTTGTTCAATATATATTTTCCTCTATCGCATACTATGATGTACTGGTTGGCGAGTCTTCAATTTATCAAGAATTCTACTTCTTGTTTGAGGAGTGGATGAAATAAAAGACCTAGATTTTTAGGGGAGTCAGTTATAAACTCTGAAGAGTATGCTATCAGACTCCTGCGGTATTAAATGTACTTCTGTTATTGAATGATGCTGATGATTTTACCAGGTCGCCAATTAAGCGTTAATAAGCAAAAAGAGTGAATGCGAATGTCAAGTTTATTGGCGCAAGAGCCAGTTAAATGACGCATAAAGTTTAATGACGGGCTATGTGATAAAAATATTAAATTCAGAATTAAATCTTCAAGTCCAAATAAATTCTAATATATTGTGAGAAATGTTGCGTTGAATATTAAATTTTTTTCTCTTATATAAAATGCTAGATTCATTCGTATGTGTTAGGGGAGTGTAAATATTTCTGGGAAACGATAATTTCATGAAGGATATCTTTATGAAATTCAAGCATTGAATTGACATTTAATGCATTTCATGCAGAAATCTTGCCGGATCAAAATTCTATAGAAGTACATTAATTCTATAGTAGTATATTTTGAATATGAAGGTGATCTTAAAAGTCTTATAAATTCTAATGAATGAAAGAAGAATTTAATATATGTCATGACGTTTGCATGAGTTTTTCAAAAAGGACTAAATTGTTTTTAAGATTGTTTTAAATTGTGAATTGTTTTCAAATATGAAACTGGGTATACCTAATTGGTAAAAATAGGAAGAATAAAATATAGTATGATACATTGATTTATCAATATTTTAAATGTCAGGGACGCACATTCTCACACCTACACTTGTGAATGCAAATTTTGAAAAAAATTTATTCGGTTCTGAAACAGGACAATAAAAAAGCACATCACGTCACAGTGAGCGAAATATGTCGAAATTTTAAAAATTTAATTGCGTACTCTTATGATGTTGAATTGTTGCTATTCGGTAACAACCTAGTTAAGAATATTTCAAAACGGTTTCTTTCAATAAAATACATCAAACCTAGCAATAAATTTAGATGTATTTAAAGAGAAACAAGTAATGATTGTGATTTCGAAATTATATTTCCATTTTAAATATGATATGTAAAAGATTGATAATGGATGGAATGATATGTACCCATAAAACATAGATTATTTTCGAGAACGAAAAATTACTTTCTATTTAGAAGTAAAAAAGGAAAAAAATAAATAAATAAAAATATTTCATGACATTTGAAGACTTTTTTTTTTTTTTTTTAATGAGAAACTGATCAGCGAATGTGATATTTCTTTGTTAAAAAATTATTTTGAGGTAAATTGTAACAGTTATTCTATTCGGAAAGGTTCCGATGAAAAGAACTTCGTCGGTTTGAAAAAAAAAATGTTTTCAAAAATGAAATAAATAAAATTTATAGAAAGACCTTCCCCACCCCTCAAATAAATAAATAAACCCCACCAACCGAGATGAACATCTTATGTCTTATTTTCCTTAATTGCTCTTGACGGCAGGTATTGCTGTCGATGCATATTTACCACATGAAAACTTAAGTTGGGAATTTCTTACACACCAGAGGCGCAGCGATCGTAACATGCGATTGACCATGGTTACCTTTAGACCAGAAGTCAATCTGGCTTCCGCGGAACCCTAGGGTTCCCTGGAGCTCTAATAGGGATTCTGCAAATGATCACTATTTGCTTAATTAAAGCGCCAAAATTTTAGAAAATTTTTAATTTTTTATCAATATTGAATCCTTCAAGGCAGTTTGCTTGTAGAAATAAATATATTACGGATAAATAAATTCTTAAATTTCATAAAAGCCAAGTGCTTGAAATACATTAATCGATATGATATATTTTAGGAACATATTAGTTCACACATTAGCAATAAGATACATTAGGTATATATTAGGTCATACATTAGGTCACCTAAGTCTCCATTCTTTGGCTTAGGTACAGAATCGCCCACTTATTTCACTATTTTCAAGAATAAAATAAAATTTAAGCCACCCTTTTAAAAACTGAAATTTTGGGCAAATTGCCGTTTGAAAGATAATATTAAATGCTTTGCTAATTTGCATAATATTTTCGACGGTATACCGGGTAGAAATGTAAAAATTAGTTTGGTCCTTCATTTACTAGATCTGCAAAAGTCATTGCATATTTTGAATCATTGAATATATTGAAAATCTTTAATATTTTTCTATTCAAATAGAAAAATTAACTTGTATTCAAAATGCCTCAGATGTCGTCCTCGTCACTTGACCGTGGTTCAAAATTACGAGGTCCGTCGCCAGTAGCCCTCGTGTTGCTTCTAGTGCGACGTTAATAAAAACTAAATTAACCAACTTCCCATCAAGCTACAGCTTTGAAATTTTGGGAATTGTTCGTACTCGTCTAACAGTGCAATATTTAGACGTTTGCGACAAGTTTTAACTAATATTTCAATAATTTTAATAAGTCAAAATATTATTTCCTCTCGGCGCTTTTAGGATTGAGGAAAAAATTTCTTTCCACCTCTGGAAACACCGGGCACTCCCCACGCCGCATGAGGTATCGTAAAACTTTTGTACTCACAAAGGGGAGATACTATCTCCCCTTTACTATCTCCGAGATAGTAAGGGTTGCTGACTTTTAATCAGTAATCATTCGCAAGAAAGTTTCCAATATTTGGCGTCACACAATAATTTTTTTCTGAATTCTGGTTCCCATTTTTTTTTAATAGAATGACTTACAAACTTTCAAATGTATGTTTTGATTTTATGAGTATTATGAATTTCTTAATACGCTCACAAATTTCTCTTTGTAAGTACATTTTAAAGTTAAGAATAACTAACAGTTTTAACTAATATTTCAATAATTTTCTCTAATAAACTTTGCCACCATATAAAAAAGGTTGTTTTTAAAAACGTTGGTTTTTATATCGAATTATTTTTGGTAGAGTTCGACCAGATGTGAAGCGATAACGTGTTGATTCGCATATAGGTGCGAGATCCAATATAGTTCAGAGTTAATAAACAATTATTTTTTGTTTAAATGGTCCGACGTAGTTAATTGAGTGAACTTTAATTACTTTCAGTGATAATATTTTGGTTCGCCAACTGGGAGCCTGCGACCAATTGCATTTTTGGATTATAGTGTTCCATATATGAACGTTAGCACGTTAAATCTTTGGATATTGGTGTTTTCGCTTTGATGCCCATTTCACTGTTTCATTGCAATTACTAGTGTGTCTTCAAACGTAACTACTCTTAATCGAAAGAAGGGCAATGTTAAAGCCCAGATTACAAAATTAAGTAATTGGAAGGAAACGAATGATCCAGCGGATATTGTTGCTCATTTAAGCATGCTTGAGAAACTTCAGAAGTTCAATGACCTCAAAACTAAGTATTTTGAATCTGCAACGGATGAAGAAATTAATGAAATTGAAATTTCATTAGCTGAGGTGGACTTGGATATACAAGATTTACAAACCTTACTTAAAATTCAAATGACAGTATTCATTGTAGTAAAAGTTCTGAAAAAACAGAAGCCTCACCAAATGTAGGAATTAAATTGCCAGAAATTCCACTTCCTATGCTTTCTGGAAAAATTGATGAATGAATTCTTGATTAAAAATTTGGAACATAAAAATATCTACCTTTGGTACATAAATAAATTACTTACCTAAATAATCTGAATAGCTTATTTGTTGACATCCCTTGTTTAACGAGCATTAGCAGGCAGTACGATGTGTATCGTATGAGAGACAGTTACAAATCTCATAATGCGAAGGCGTTATTTTGTGCACGACCAACAAACCCTTTACACCCTGACCCTTCTCCTCTCTAAAATTCCCCTCCATTTCTAATTCTTGCGTAAGATGTAGATCCCTTACAACAATGTTCCAAATGATGCTAGATCGCTAGCGAAACAAATCTCCTGAAGAATTAAATCTCAGTAACTGTACAAAGTGTTCTCTTCTCATTTTGCAGCTACAAAATGTTTCCGGCGCTGCCGATGCCGAAAAATGCCACTGTTCATTTAGTCCAAACAATGGTGGTCGAATTCTAGCAACTGATCGAGGCGAACTTTGATAAGCAGTTCCTGATAATCTGTTCTCAACAGTTATCTTTATTATTAAAGTTTAACATTGTAAAATTTATAAAAATAATATAAAACTCATATCCTCGTGAAATAGCTACATGGAAGCCGGAACCCGTGTATTCCCTTCCCGTTCCCTAGCTTGTCGTGCATTCTTTCTAAAAATCGGTACTTTCTTAAGACCCCAATTGTTAAAAATCGGGGTTGTCCCTCTAAAAGCAGGACGTCTGGTCACCTTAAACTGCACCCTTTCGAATGGAAGAAAAATGAAATTTAGGGAATTCGAACATTTGATCTAAACTCTCCAATTACAATCGACTAGTGATAAAATATAAATGCAAAAATAAAACAAAGGTATTTAAAATACATGACATTTGTGGTTTCACCCAGCGCTATAGCGTGATATTAAACAAATAAATGAGAAATATTATCAATATAAACTTTTGAATTCAATTTCAAGACTCTAATAATAAATAAAAGCGTGTTTTCAAATTTATCGCTGTAGATTTGTTATCTTTAAAATAATGCTATGTAATCGCATTCACACTGAAGAATGGTTGCTTTTACCGTGTAATGGATTTATAATCAATTTCCCGGTATAGAATCGTCACATCTCAAATAAAACTCAAAGTTCATCATCCAACACTCAAAACATAAGAGTTTTAATTTAATGCTTGAAACATCTGAAGTAACGTTAGCGTATAATATTTATTTTAATGTACATTAATAGAACATACTCTTTCCTATAAAAATATAATAATTTCCAGCATTTAAGGCAACATACAAATTGATACCTTGTGATATTCACCTCAAGAAAATAATCATTCATATCAAAATTATATTCATTTTCCAATATAATGTTGGGAAATAGTGAGCATACGTTACTTAGACACGCAAAAATAAGGTACGTAACAAAATTCAAAATGTGGCACTTCATACACTCACAGTAAGATTTCTCTCTAATAAAAGCTATAATTAGATTATTCACTCTCTCAAAATAAGAAACGTAGTAATATACAAAAAAAAAAAGGAGATACTTCATATATACACTCACATATACTTAGTAACATATAGCTTGTATACGCCCACATATACTTTGTAACATACAGCTAGTATACGCCCACATATACTTTGTAACATACAGCTAGTATACACCACATATACTTAGTAACATATAGCTTATATACACTCTTGGACAAAAAAATTAGCGCACCAAGAAGGAGTCGTCAAAATGAAACGAAATTTTACATACGTAATGACTACTTTGATATAAGCAAATGATTAGATAATCAAAGAAAACGGACCATTTATTTCAGAGAAAAAGGCAAAAGAACGGAAGATTTAATACACGAACCCCCTGAAGCGCGAATAAACGATGCGATACGATCGGGCATTGAGGCATACAAATTCTGTATGATATCTAGAGACATTTTGTTCCATATTTGCTGTAACCTTGCCTCTAGTTCGTTCAAACTCGTGGGATGCCCAACTCGCCGTCCCAAATGATCCCAGATAGGCTCGATTGGAGACAAATCTGGGGATCGGACAGGCCAAGGAAGGGTAGTAACAGTGCGTAGACAGTCTTGTGACACTTTGGCCGTGTGATGACGAGCATTGTGTTGTTGAAAAATAGCTCCTGAGAGCCGTTGCATGAGTGGCAACACATGTGGTTGCAGGATGTCATGGACATACCGCTGAGCTGTCATGGTGCCACGGATCAATACTAGGGGTGACCGTATACTGTAGACAATGCCCCCCCCATACCATCACACCAGCTGTGGGAAGTGGTATGTCGCTGTAAAGCAAAGGCAGGATTGAGGCGTTAACCACGGGGTCTCCACACACGAACACGATTGTCATCACTGCTGAGATTGAATTTGGATTCGTCGCTGTATACGACCTGGTTCCATTCCGCTGCTGTCCAGTTTCCTCGTGCGCGACACCACTCCAAACGGAGGCGTCGTTGGGTGGGCGTGAAGAGCAGCATACGTAATGGGCTCCGAGATTCCAAATGTCCTTCAGCCAGGCGCCTTCGTATGGTTCGAGAAGACACAGCGGGCCCTAGTGAAGGTGCTACCTGTGCCTGGATGGTGGCCGATGAAGCATTTGGCTGTACGCGTGCATTTCTTACGATGTGGCGGTCATCTCGACGACTGGTCTTTCGAGGGCGTCCTGAGCCTGATCTTCGTGTAAATAACATTTCTCGGATTCACTGGTCCCAACACCTCCTCCCAACACAATCAGAGCGGCCTAATTGACGAGCTACTCGCCTAGCTGACCACCCAGCTTCCATCATGCCGATGATTCTCCCCCTCTCAAACTGCTACATCTGCTCATATTGTCTTCGAAAACGGCGTAATGGCATGTCTATCTCAGCTCTTCCTTTGTAAACGATTCAGCACACTCAAACAAGCTTTGATTACCTGTTTTATACTCCACGGAGAACGAAGTTAAAAGCCCTCCACCGGCTATACGTAATGCGCAATCACGCTGCATTTCTAATCATTTGCATATCTCTCCGACATGTTCCTTCATGCCAAGTTTCGTTAAGATCCTGCAATTATTTCTTGGTGAGCTAATTTTTTTGTCCATGAATATACATTCATATATACTTAGCAAAGCATTACAATACGATATTCCACGCTTCCAAAAGCAGATATTTAATCAAATGTAATCATGAGATAATTTGCACTCTCAATAATAAGATATTTAGTGGTATATTATAACCTGAGTCTTTTAAACGAAATATGTTCAAGTGCAAAAAAGAAAAAAAATGAATCGTAAAACTTCCTCCTTATTGGGAAAAAGAACATCAACTGAAACTCATGCGCTGGATGAAAATATCCGTGATGCATGCATAGTCCTTGTTAGTGATTTGATTTGGATTATCAATTTCAAAAATCGCATCAGATACTTGTTTTAAAATTGTGTAAGATCCGGAATAGGATGGACCAAGTTTCCTGGTACTAGAGTATTTGAATTCTTCTAACATCACAAAA
>BMAW01053952.1:9240-40896 GCA_019974015.1 Nephila pilipes
AAAAAAAAAAAAAAAAAAAAAAAAAATCAATGACACTTAACAACCAAAACTCTAAATTCACTAGAGGATTATTCTAAGAACTCGTTAAATGGACGTTGCGTTCTTTACTCCCAGTTGACTGAAACGCCTTCACGCTAAGCAATTGCGCCACTATCCAAGCAGGAAATAGGTTTTTCTTCTCTGTTTTAATCATTTCATGTTACATTGACTAGATCTCTCATCGGTGGGAAATCGAACTAACTCTCTTAGGTATATTTTTTCTCAACTCAAGTTTCTATTGATTTTCACCCCTATTGTAAATTTTTATTGGCTGGAATAGCAGATAAAAAATTTCAATTCAGTTTTATACATATAAATGTTTGGATGATCAAAAAAAATTTTTTTCTCGCCTCCAGATATTAAAAAATACCCTTACAAATAAGCATCTATGCACATGTATGAAAAAAGAATACATATATTTAACTTTTCAGCTCTTTTCAATTTAAACAGCAATACTTTTTCAACTTGGTACACATGATATTGTTTCGCGACCCAAAGAGGGAGGAGGAAAATTCAATTTCAGTTTTTGCTACCATGTTTCGACCTAGGCCATTGTTATAACTCTTCTTTTGTATTCCATATTTTTCTAGCTTTTCAAATGCAGAGTTGTTAGTAAAAGAGGGTGAATCGTGATACTGGATCTTTTTGGTGTTCCATGGGGCTAGTTAGTAAAGAAAGATGAAAAATGTTCCATATTACCTCCTTTCTCTGGAATTAAATTATTTGAAAAGCAGCGAAAAAGCACTACAATATTTTTAAATGCCTTTTTAGCGGGATAAACAGATTTGTAAGGTAATTTATTTTTATCATTTTTATTTTAAAGGGTTTCTTACTTTAAAATTTAATAATACATTACTATTTTTATGTTTAAGGTTATTTACGGTTTTTTTTTTACTCTATACGTGTATTATATAATAGAAACAAAATGATAAATACATCCTTTTGTAGTTGCATAATAGAATTTAAATGAAACTCCGCATACCGTAGATGAGCAAATCTACGAAAAAAGAAAATACTTTAGAATTAATAACACTTTTTGTTCGAATCATAGCAAATGCTTATCTTCAATCACACTTCAATGATGAAGCTTGAAGCTGTATTATTTCATTTATTTGAAGGAGAGATGGAGAAAAACTATTTACAAATTTCAATAAACAGGTGATTACTATTAGGAATAAACAATTCTTCGGAGATAGATAGATAGCGGCCTAATTTTATCCTATATCGGCTATTGGTGTTGGAAAACCTTCAACGAGGGCAATGCAGAGGAAAAGTGAAGCGGAAAAAGAGCAAAAAGTAAACGTCGCTCAGTTTTGTTCCGGCATAGAGGGCGCTGCGTCAGCTATCACGTGACGCTGATTCGTGGTGCCCTCTATCGAGTAACAGAGGAACTGGTTTTACAGTACATTTTAAAATACAATTAATTCTTTGATAATTAGCTGGGAAATCCTTCATAAATAATGTGAAAATAAATACATATAAAAAAAATTTGAGACCAAATTCTCTTTTTAATATCTCTATATTTGCTTTCTTTAATATACTTATTAAAATAATTTTTTTTTAAAATTTATCTCTTATAACAAATTATTCAGCCAAATATTTTCACTGCCTCTTAATTAGTTTGCAAATTTAACTTTATTCAACAGTTATTTCTGTTTAATATATTTGAATATAATCGAATTCCTTCTGAATTTAGATGTTTTTAAATTTTGTATATTCCATTGTTAAAACGGTTAAACAAATTGAGTTTTGTCACCTTTTAATTACTTCATACACCAAAACTTTAAAGAGATTAATAATTAGATCGTGCTTAGAACTTAATTATTTCCTCTTTATTAAAGTTCTACTAGAAAGAACAGGGAAATAAAACCAGATTTGAATATAAATGAAGTTTGGGATTTTGTAAGCTCTGATAAACTATTATATTTAACACAGATTTACAGAAATTGAAATGAATTAATGAATGTAAAAGTGTTTACTGAGTTCGTTCATAATTGACAAACTTTATGCGTAAAATATTTTACTGAGAATGATAATTTTTATTATATATTTGTATGTGATAAATCATTGAATTTTTTAAAATTTTATTATAATCAAATTTTATTGCACAGATTTATTCCTCAATGGAAATTTAATTAATGAAACCGCCAATCTTTATTATGATTTACCCAATAATGAAAAATTAAAGCTATATTTAAGGTGCAAAGTTGTACAGTTATAAAAAGATTGTTGTAACGAGGTTTTGTAAATTTTCTCTTCATCTTCCTTTTGAGTTACTTTCAGATCCACGCCTTGGCAATAAATTACGCCTTATGTAAATGAAAATTACTGTATGTATATATAGAAGCATAGTAATTGGAAGTAGAGGATGAAATAGTGATTGGACGTGTTAAATTAGTCACTGAAGATAGAAGATTAGCGAAAGTAGTATGCACAAATTTGGTACAAGGATGTTAAATGAAGTGCTTGATAGCTGAAATTAAACTCTGTATAATTATATAAGTATTGTTCCTGACTCGGAACCATGCTTTCGGGTATTGCAGTAAGTAGAAATTGACGCTAATTTTTTGTTTAATGATCCGAATTATTTAAGTTCCACATCTGTATTACAAACATTTACTTTTGATTATTATTATAAAATAATAAATATATCTAAAATATTTGTTTAACTAACAATTTTATTGACTGATTCCATATGGAGTGTTGACGGACAAGATCCTAAGTTCTGAAGGCTTGACGTCACAATGTCATTTAGAACTGTATTGTCAAATATTTTCAGTTCTTTTAAATACAGCGATTAACTCACTTTCCAGTGATAAAGAAATTTTTTTTTCTAATCAATTGACTTAAGAAGGTATTGTATAATCCTCCTGGTATTATAAAGTGATTTTGACTAGTATTTGATTAATAAAATTTTGTTTTGAGCTGTATTATTATTCGAAATACTGCTCTTAAAACTACCATAAACTCGAAACACTAAAAAAATGTATTTCCTCTGTATTATAAACTTGAATAGGAAATATTATTCGCAGAGTATATTTCTGTAATATGGGAAACGTAAAAAATATTATTTTAACATATACCTTCTCCTTTTCAATTTCTGAAAATGATTTTGGATGTATATACATTCTATAACTAACTATAAAAAACGATAAAACAGGAAGAAGTTGCCCGATGGTAATGAAATTAAAAGTTTAATGGCGTCATAAACACATTGGATGTTGTTTATGTGCAATAGATTCAATGAAACACATATTAAAATGATTTGGTAAATAGCCGCGTGCGTATTTCTTCTTTTGAGACGTTGGCTTATCTCACAATACTTAACTATAAGCATAAGCACGAAACTATAAGCACGCACTTGCGTCTCAGAAATCTAAATACACTCTGTAAAAATACGAAGCACCATGAAGGAGTTGCCGGTTTGTAATGAAATTTCCTACTCAAAGATATTTGGATCAAACATGCAAAAGATTAAAACTTGGTGCCCAGTGAATGAATAGTGGGAGCTACTGCGAATTGGTACTGCGCACTTAGCAGGAGTACATAAGAATCGATTCTCAATCTGATGGTCCAATTTTCTGTTACATTGCGAATTAGGATACCTTTCAACGACTGAAAAAACTCCTTGTAGCAAGATTCGAGACGAACAACTGTCATTCGTTTCGTCGTATCATTAGATCGAAAGACACAGGTTGAATCGCTCGTTATATGGGTCGAAGCAAAGCTGCAATTAGAAGATGCTGGCAAGAATGGATAGACAATGGCAGATTTCAGCGTCATGATGTTGGCGGTCGACCTAGGGCCACAGCAGATTGGAAGGACAGAATGATAGTCAGATCAGTTGTCACAGTGCCTCATGCATCGTTATTAACCATCAGACATGAGACCCGCACATGAATATCCACCCTGACCATTCACAGACGTCTGATAGAGTGAATTCTATACTCGTACCGACCATTACGCCACCTGCCACTCACGCCTGCACACTGTCAAATCGGATTACTGTGATCCTTGGCTCGGTCATGTTGGAATGATGCTGTCTGCTGACGTATAGTGTTTAGCGACGAATCCCGCTTCCATTAGTGTCCTGACGATCATCGAAGACGTGTCTGAAGACGATCAGGGCAGCGTGCCTATCCTGCTTTCCCTATTGCAAGCCACCCAGGCTTTCAATCAGGAGTTATGGTCTGGGGAGCCATTTCTCTTGAAAACCTAACTCCTTTGGTCACCATTACAGGCACAACTACAGCATAGAAAGCAAATGCCAGGTCAATACTGCACGTTTTACTACGAATTGTCTTACAACTTTTTAAACACTTCCTTGGCCATCCAGATGTCCAGAAATCTCTCTAATCGAACATGTCCCGGATATGATGGGAAAGCGACTACATCTACCAAGGAATGTTGATGACCTAGTCCGAGAATTGAAGCAAATTTGGCAAGAAACACCTCAGGAGACCGTCAGGGAGATTTATTACTGTATGCCACGTTGTGTGGCAACTTCCATCCAAGATAGAGGTCAGTCAACACCTTATTGAGCTCATTACTTTGTATCTACGTAACTCTCAAATAAATCGTTCAATTTTTCCGAAATTTTAATTATTTTCTCTTTTGTACGTAATTTTTCTCTCCGCTAATTTTTGCTACCATCGGGCAACTTCTTCTTGGCGCGTCGTTTTTTTTTTGTTATAGAGTGTATATATGAACATATAGATAATACAAAACAATAATCACAATGTAAAAATATTTACTTTTAAACATCACAAACACTATATAATCAATGATGAATGAAAATAATTAAACTGTTCGAATTATTTTTATATACACGTATTTTATCCGTGAGTCTGTATTAACTCTGTAGACATCTAATCTGCAATTACGCTCATTCGCACATTTGCAATTGAACACTGTCAAAGGTTCTTAATGCAACATCCATGAATTCTTTAAATTCGCTGAATATTTTGAAAATTCTGATTTATAAACAAGATCATAGATCCCACTAAAAAAAGAAATCATATGATGTAATATGAAGAGATCTTAATAAATTTGTGAATAAGAGTAAATTGTTATTTGCACATTATATCCAGAATTGTAGAATATCCTCATTTAATTATCTAAGAACACTCATTGCACAATGCGAATTGAACATTTTCTTTTCAAAACACAGTATTTATATACTAGACAAGAACTTGTAGTTAAATCTCGCAAATAACTCATCTTCCTATTATATTTTTTTCGGTGAAAAATATAGACTATCAAATTGTTTTTTTCACAACAGAACAAAAACTTCAGTTGAAACTCTTTCAGCTCCGCAGTTACATTAAGGTATGTTGAATATATATATATATATATATATATATGAGTGCTTTTGTGAAAAATGGAAAAAAAATCAAGTATCGAGCTGTCATTAAATGTTTGTTTTTGAATGGACTACGCAAATTAAAATTTAGTTGGCCACTGTGTACAGGGATACTGTAGTAGTAGTAGCTGAATTTAAACGAGGACGTACCAGTTTGGGAGACGATGAACGTTCGGGACGTTCAAAAGCTGCAACCAATGACGATAATATCGCTAAAGTTCACCAAATGGTGTATATGACCTTCTAATTAAAGTGCGAGATATAGAAGAGGTTATTAATGAGTACACCGATGTTATGCTGCATATCGAATTAATATTTAAGCATGGGAAACTATCGAAGCGTTGGTTGCCCAGTTTGCTCGCGTCAAATCAAAAATGGGTTCGAAAGATAATTTCCAATGCTTTATTGGTGCAACTTAGACTCAAGAAACTAGAGTTTTGAAGCTGATTAATTACTGTAGAGGAAATTTGAATTCACCATTATACGCCTGAAATAAAAAAAAATATATTAAAAACAGTGGACTACAAAGAGGGAATGATCTCCGAAAAAATGAAAAATAGATTTTTTCATCAGATAAAGTGATGATGAATGTTTTTTGGAATAGTCATAAAGATATCTTAGTCAACTATCTTCAATAATGAAAATCCATTACAAGAGCACACTATACATCATTACTTCACAAGATGAGGGCAGAAATTTCAAAAACCGGCCACATTTTCCTGAAAATTTTTTTTGTTTCATCAAGAAAATGCACCTTCTCATACCACAGTAGTTTCCATGCACAAATTCCACAAATTAGGACTTGAACTGCTGAAACACCCTCCTTATACTCCAGATCTAGCCCCAAGCTACAACTGTTTGCTCTTTAATCAAAAAATTTATCTTGGAGGAAAGAGAGTTTCGTGAAATGAGGAGCCCATGAATGTCTTGAACAATTATTTTGCACAGAAATACGTAGAGTATTATTTTGAAGGGTAAAGGAAGTAGTTTCACAAGGAGACTATGTAGAAAAGCAGAATAAATAAATAAAAAAAATGTCTTGTACTTTTGTGAATTCAAAAAAAAATTATAGACTACTATCGTATATATATATATATATATATATATATATATATATTCTCATCGCCATAAACATTTGCGCATAAAGAAGTCAAGGGATTAGTTTGAAACTTGTTGTGAAGGAACATGTCAGTCAAATATATTAATGATTAGAAATGCTGCTTGATTGCACATTGCGTAATGCCTTCAGAAGGAGTTGAATTTTATTCTTCTTGGATTATGAAAGCTGTAAACAGAACTTGTTTGCATGTATTTAATCCATTACAGAAAGAAGCGTTTTAACTAGAGATGCTTTTATTCCGCCATCGGAGACAATATGAGCAGCAATCAGAGTTCAAAAAGGGAAGAATCATTAGTCTGATGGAAACTGGGTATTCAGCTTGGCGAGTAGCTCGCCACCTAAGCCATATTGACTTTACTTAGAATAGGCGTTGGGACCAGTGGGAAGGAGAGAGGTTTGTTAAGCAGCGTCCAGTCTCAGGACGCTCTCGACTGACCAATAATTGAGAAGATCGTCACTTCATACGTCATGCACTCATAGCGCTGTCTCATGGTCCACCTTCTATATACAAGCAACAGAATCATTATGGGTTCTGTATTAATCCATACTATGGAAAGGTGAGAATGAATGATTGTTGCTATCGCGGCGTACATTATGTGTACTGCCATTAACACGCACTCACTGTTGCCTCCATTTGGAGTGGTGTCATGCTCGAAGGAATTGGACTAAAACCGAATGGAATAAGGTTGTCTTTAGCAACGAATCCAGATTCAATTTGGGCAGTGATGATAATCTTGCACATGTATGGAGGACCTGGGGTAAACGATTGAATCCTACCACAACTGTTGGAATGGTATGTGGTGCAATCGTATACTACCCATGGTCACCCTCAATATTGGTACACTCATCATGACAGCCCAGATGAACGTTCTTGACATTCTTCAGCCACATGTTCTGCCATTTATGGCACGGCTTCTAGGAACCGTTTTTCAAAACGACAATGCTTGCTCACACACATCAAGGGTTTCACAGGACTGCTTCTGCTAAATTCCTAGCCTTCCCTGGCCCACTCGATCCCCAGATGTGTCACTGATGGAACATATATGGGATCATTAGGCCGGCAAGTTGAGCAGCTACCGGTTTGGACGAATTAAAGGAGAGTTAACAGCAACTGTGGAAAGAGATGACGCAGGTTAACATACGGGAGTTGTATGACTCAATGCCTGAATGTATCATGTCCTGTATTCATGTCCGAGGTAGCTAACCTGAGAAGTAAGACATCCATTCACTTGTAATGTTTCCTACAGTAAATGATCATTTTACTTTGAATTTGTAATCACTGAATTACATCAACGTCGTACTTAATGTATGTAAAATTTTGTTTTATTCTGTCAACTCTTTCAACGACAATGAGTAAATATATATATATATAGAAGGGGAAAGTGAAGAACTAACGTTATTACTTTCTTTTCTTCTTTTTAATTCTCTTTCTTTTTTTAGACATACTTTTTCTTCATAACTCTAAAATAAATGCTACCATAACGCTTTCATGGACATATTAACTATAACTTTCCTTGTAGCTATAAAATCTCGGTATTGTAGAATTCCGCCTGTAATGCAAGAATCAAGATACATTCTTCACGAATATATATAAACCGTTTCTGGCTTTTGCAAGCCTTATTTTATCTCTCTGTTGTCGCTTTGCTGCTAATTGATATGTTTCGCAGCTTCAGCGGACGTTATTCTAACACTAATTTCATGTTTAGCATGTTCAGTTATCAAAATTTTAACTTCCTCCATCCCGGCGTTGCCTGTAAGAGACACTAAACAACAATTTTAAGAATTTTTAGATTCTTCAGGTTTCCGAAATTGGTTTGAAGAGATCTGGATGCTGATGTATCAGAAATTGATATTTCAGATTTTGAAAATGATGAAAACGATAATGTGTTAAGCATCCTTCATTTGCTACTCTAGATATACAACATGATTCTTCATCTGAAGAAGTAACAAGCGAAGAAGTATCAATAATTCCTGAAATTTGACACTTTTGGTTAACTTACCCCCCTGCTGTAATTTGTATATGGACCGATACTTCTCATGAGTTCCTTTATTAGATATTCTACATTACAAACATCATTCAAGGAACAACAATATTGATAAATAATAATATACCTTCCAATTTTAATTTCAAAGCGGACACTGAAATGAAAAGGCTAGATCGAGGATCAGTTCACGAAAAAGTCAAAAATGACGGGCAAGTCACTGTTGTAAAATGGTTCGAAAACTAATCGGTTGTGCTTACATCATCTGCGAACGGAAAGCATCCTTTAAATACATACAAAAGGTGGTAGAAGGAAGATAAGAACTACGTTTTCATCCATCGTACTTCCATAGTCAAAATAAAATTTGTGCATGTGTAGAGTTGATTTCTTTGATCGCGTTATAACCTTTTATCGAATTTGCTCTCGGACAAAAAAAAGTGGATCATGCGAGATATAATGCCCTTTATAGATTTAGCAATAGCTTCGAGTTGGATTGAATATCGATGAAACAAGGCAATGTCGAGTGCTCTAAAATCTGATTATCTTGCATTCAGAATAAAAACTCAAGAATATCTCTTTCACCAGTTTCAAAACATCGATGCAGAATGCCAGGCTACAAATCAAACTCAGCAAGAATGAGGTGCACAACATGCAACATTTTTCTTTTATGCAAGAAGAATGAAAATGTTTGAAGTTATTTAATTCATTATAAAAATATGCAATAAATGATATTTTATCTTGTTTTGAAGCTTCATCATGTTTTAATATCGTTTATATGCCTTAACATATGTTAAAAAGAAGTTTTACATTAATCTAGATAAGTGAGAATAGATAGTTACCTGTAAACGTGCAATTATATATATATATATATATATATATATATATATATATATATATATATATATATATATATATATATATATATATATAAGATAAATTGAAAAGTCTTCGGCCTGACACATAGATGGCGCTACTAGAATTAAATCCATTGGTTTTTTAGTTAGCCCTAACCCTCAAAAGATGCATGTATAAATTTGACAGCTGTCGGATCATTAGTTTGTGAATTATAGCATTTTGAGTGAAGCAATTTTTGTTATTGTGAGAAAAATGGTTAAAAAGGAACTTCGCGTGTTGATAAAATATTGCTTTTTGAAGGGGAAAAAATACAGTTGAAGCAAAAACTTGGCTTGATTCCGAGTTTCTGGACACTGCCCCAGGAAAATCAACCATCAAAGAATGGTATGCTAAGTTTAGACGTGGTAAAATATGTACTGAAGATGGTGGACACCCATAGCGCTATTGGATCGTTTGAAGGACGAAATCGCCGAAAAACGGCCACATTTGAAGAAAAAGAAAGTGCTGCTTCACCAAGACAATGCACCGTGTCACAAGTGAGTGAAAACGATGGCAAAAATCCATGAATTGGGCTTCAAATTGCTTCCTCATCCACCGTACTCTCCAGATCTGGCTCCCAGCGACTATTTTCTGTTCTCAGATCTCAAAAGAATGCTCGCTGGGAAGAAATTTTCATCGAATGAAGATGTGATTGCCGAAACTGAGGCCTATTTGGAAGCAAAGGACAAATCGTACTACAAAAATGGTATCGAAAAGTTGGAGGGTCGCTATAATCAGTGTATCACCCTTGAAGGGAATTATGTTAAATAAAAAAAAACTAATTTTGCCAAAAAAATGTTTTTTACTACGGTAGGCCGGGGACGTTTCAATTGACCTGTTATATATATATTATGCCATAATGTTGAATATCAAAGCATCATACATTTAATGTTGACTATTTTGTGAATAAGATTTTACACTAGGCATTAATTACTCGTCAAGTTATATTAATTAAAGTTTTTAAATTAACTTGGTGATGTCTCCAACAGGAAACACTGATTTACTCTAAAATAAAAATTAAGATAATTATTTAAACATTTTTTTCAGAACTTTTTTATGTATTTAATACCAATTAATATAAATAATTCTAAAATTTATGATTCAAAGTTAGCCTTGGATCTGAGGAGGATAAAGTTCCTAAACAATAATAACTAACATTTTTTCTATAAAATGAATGAAGCTCATTCATTCAACTACATTTCTTTACAAGTGATAGTAATGAAATTTTCATTTAGTCTCGTTAAATATGTTTATTATCGATAATAAAAGAGTTCTCACTGTGTGTTTAATCAGCTGTACCTAGGTATAACGGTAATACTCATTTTCTAGTACTCTCTTTCTCTCTTTTTCAGTCAAAATTCCTACAATTTTCTTTAGCTATTCTTACGCCATTAAACTGAATACCCCGGTGTAGTATATATATGTATATATATATATTTATATATATATATATATATATATATATATATATATATGAGTGTTTGTATGCAAGTATGTACGCAATTGCTTATGTTTGCGTTTGAATTAATTATTTTCTGATTATTGTGATGATATATAGATGGATATTTTCTTAAGATTCTTTATTTGGTTGGTTGTTTAATTGCCCAACTTTTTTTTTTTTAAATTATTGTCTGTATTGATATCTGATACCTGTTTCTTTTCTTTTTTTTTTAAAGAATAGAAATCATTCTGATATTTGAAGATTAGGAAATTTATTGCAAAAATATCTTTTTTGTAATTTGTTTTTTAAATATTCATTAAATTGGTTTCTAAGTAAATCTGTCATGTAAATTTACTTATATTTTTCGATAATTTTTATTCCTTAAAGCATAAAAACCCGATCAGTGTTTTTTTTTTTTTTTTTTTATGAAACTTGATTAAAGTTGTAGTGAAATTTTAACCATTATGAATTATATAGGTACTTAGTTAAAAGAAATAAGGTTGAACGGATGTGACTTTTGTTAATATTAATTTAACGTAAAAGAATGGGAAATGCATTCTGCATGAAGTAGTTTATAATTATTGAAGTGAAAACACTTGCAACTTTAATTTAATTCATAATTATGCAAAATATGTTGTTGTGAATGATGAAATGATTGATAAATTAGATTGTGGAAATTAGAAAATTGGGATTACTTAGATTAATAAATATAAATGTAAGAAAAATTGTAATAATATTGGTGTTACAATAAAGCCCTCAAGATAGTGTGGAATTTAATCCTCAAGTTAATATTGTATGCATATTACAAAGTTTCAAATTCTATGATAACTTTAAAATTGATAAATTAAATTAGAATACTTGTAATAATTGGAAGTTTAAATTCTATAAAATAATTCATAATGAACATTGTAATAATAATTCCCATTTTATTTCCTGTAAAACACATATTTGTAATTACTTACGTAATTAAAACAATTGTGAATATAAATATATTTCAATAAATTAATAATTAATAATCCAATATTGATATATATATATATATATTGACTTAGAAATGATAATTAATATTTTAAGGATAGTAAAAATTACAGTAAAATTGAAATTAGACACTTTTATAGACGTAGATTTGAAAAATGTAGAGTTACCTATTACTAATATTTTGCTTAACACTAAAAGAAGGTTATGGTTAGAAAAATTTTATATGTGGGATTTTAATATTTTATATTCTTACAGTCTTAATTTAATACATTTTTTACCCGAATATATTTAAAGAAAAATGTCAACAAAGAATATTTTTATAGAAATCAATGTTACATGAAGTTCAATATTTCAAATAATGTTAATAAATAAAGTGAGTACAAGGGATGAAATAAATAGAAAGGTTGGGTATTGGAAAACTATTAAAGAAAAATATTCATTTATTAAATGATAAATTTGGAAATGATTTCTACATTAACGGTGTTAAATACTTTCTTTTTTGGTACGAAGAAAAGAGCATTTAACATAAATCTGTAAAGGATTTTGTAAGTGAAGCAAAAAAAAAAAAAAAAAAAATTAAAGAATCAAACCTTTCCTGCATTTTATTAAAGATATATGTAACTATCTATCAAAAACATATAAAATGATAGTTGTAATATTGATAGTCAAAATGTAGAATATTGTAGTATTAGATTAATGAAAAAACTTTTGAGAAAATAATCTTTAATAAGGTTCTCAATAAGCATACATAAATAGTAGATTCCTTTTCATACGATATTAATGTTAAGAAACTTTTAAATTTAATAAAATGAAGAAACGTATATTATATAATTACAATAAATGTGAAGATTTACGGAGACATAATTAAAGTAACTGTAACAAATATAACGATTTTATTAATGAAGAATACCAACACATGATTACAGGTAATCTATATATTGTTAAGAATAAAATGTTGAGTGAAATTATGATTAAAAAAATAGTACAAGAGTTATATTTCTTCTAACAACAGTGATAAAAGTAAAGAAGGAAATTAAAGAAGTTGGTAATTTTTTACAAAATTACCGATGAAATATAATTTACCTATCGAAGTTTTAAAGAATATAATTTTTTGTTAATGTAGGATAAAAATAGTTGTTTTTTTAAATTAAGTGATATCATTAAATTAAAGATTTAAAATGTTCTGCTATAAAGGTACAAGATGAATTTTTCATTTCATTTATTGATAATTTTAAAATTTCCCAGCATTTTTCTAATTCCTTAATATCTTATAGATCTTATTAAATTTAGAACTTTAAGTAATGGTTCAAATACTTACATTATTATAGTTAGAAAAATATTATAATTTTTTTTTTAAAAAGTACTGCTTACAGTTTTGTAATGATTGCTACAAAAATAGTTATGAATTTATTAAATATGTAAAAGATAAAGACATTTACTCTACTTATAGTTTAAACTTTGAAGATTGGTTTAATACCATTGCTTTAGAGTATTTTTAAGGTTATTTTGGCTAATTGTAATAAATTAAAATAATAATAATTCTATATTTTGGGGAAAAAAGTTTAAAAAAATTTAACCCTGAGTAAAGAAAATTATTAATAAGATTTATAATGGAGAAAACTAGAAACCTCAAGGGAGTTCTTATAATAATATTCCATTAGTTAATATTTATCTGCATTTCTTTGATTATAAATTGATAGATAACAATAACTCCAAGACATTTAGATATATTGATGACTTGATTTATTTTCAAACTTTAGTTTTAATACACATATAATACTAGAATTATCTTTTTATTTATCAGATTTATATCTGATAAAAAATATAAATTATTTTCATGAAACAGATTTGTTATATGTTAATTTAAATATTGTGAATAGTGGGATTATGTTTGGAACTAAATAGATCAGTATTGTTTCCAGTTTAATAAAGTGTCATATTTTGAGAGTAACTTAAGTCTTAATATTTTTAGAAGTATATAACTATTTATATGTAACGTAAAAATAATTAATTTGTCAATGAATTTTGAAAGAAAAAAAAACACAAAATAATTTCTGTATTACCTGTGCAAATGATGGATATTCTATAATTTCTTAAAAGGAAAATTAAAATATAAAAATTACAAATGGATTAAAGTTTTTAAATTTTTCCCCCATTTTTATTCTTGTCTTCTGAATGTTGTACTTCTTTATTTCGCATTCTTCATTTTGTATTCCTTTTATTTATTGTTAGATATATATACTTTCCCCGTTTTTCTATCTGTTTCTTTATATATGTTTTTAGTTTTATTACTTTTATTAAATGTATTTGTTATTCCTTATAAACATTTTGTTTCTAACTGCTTTTTTCCCTTCGGATTACGACATATTTTTAGCGATCATTTGTAATTGTTTCCTTTTATATTTTTACTTTACTTTTAAAGAAGTTATTTATATGTTACTTTTTCGATTTTTAAATAACTTAAATATTGTTTTTTCAACATTTTTTGTAACTTTTTGCTTAATAATTTTCAGTAAATAATATTTTTTGTTCATTTAAATCAATCAAAATATTTGTATGGTTTTATTTAACTCAATGAATCAGTTTGCCGATGAATTCTTTCATGGAATAAAGAATAAATATATATTGGTATGAAATTGCGAGCAGTGTTTCATATGCTTCAAATTGTTTTACAACAGTAATGCTTGTTTTTTTGCAATTCGTTCAAGTATTTTTGGATTAGTTAATTCCTTTTCTTTCTTGTGGTTTTGACTTGCTTAAAAAGCTTAGATATTTTATATTTATGATGACGTGTGTCATTGGTAAATATATTATTTTAAATTATGTTTTAGTTTGCTTATCCATGTGATTTATTTTAACTCAATTACTATTATTCTTTTAAATTAAGGTTTTTCTAAGTATTGCAATATTTTGGATGATTACTTAAGTTTAAATTGGTATTTTGTAATGCATTTGATTATGATTACTATGTTTACCTTCTTTCTTTTCTCTGGTTAAATTCTGAATATCTTATTTTTTGTTTGTTGCTATTTTTTTATAATGTAATCTATTGAACTGCGATGGTTTGATCATTAATTACTGGTATTAACACACATTATTCCATTCCAGAGTATGGAATATTATTAATAACATAATTTCTTTTTTTCTAAATTTTTCTTTTCTGTTATTTTTACTTTTCTTTCTTTAAATAATTTGGTTCTTAAATAACTTGTTTTTAGTTTTTCAGTTTGATATTCTTAATTATTTGACTATTTAAATAAATTTTTATATGATTTGTAACAATATTAATTTATGTTTTGGGTAATTACTTAAATATTTAGTTATTTTCTGTTAGTAGTTATGCTTTAGTTTTGGATACCTTCTAGAAGAATTTATGCTTGAAATATACTTTATATATATATATATATATATAAAAAATCTTCTTACCAGTTTTCGAGTACCTAATGCTGTATGACATACCAGAATCTTGAAGGTTGAGAGAGTGATTTGAGAGACAGACTCTGGTAAAGAGTATAGGTAATGTCCAAAAGAGGATAATATAATACTTAAGAGAATTGGAAAAAATTACTTTTTTCAGCGAGTTTTGAGAGATTTTGTTTCATTAAGCTTTAAAAACAGATAGGAGAAAATTTTCTAAATATTTGAAAATGTGCTTTTTTACTTGTCATAGGTTTATGTCTGTAAGAAGATTTATAATACTTGGGAAAGGACAAAGGGAACTCAAATTCTTGCCACACATTTTTCAACCATCTGTGATTTATATATATATATATATATATATATATATATATATATATATTATGTAGTGATAAAACTTTTCTAACGATTATAAAAGGAGCTATCCTTGTACATTTTCTCAACTAAATTCTTATCTTCGAATAATCTTTGGACTTTTTAATGTATGGAATAAGTGTACGCGGCATGCATTTCATTATCAAATACGAATGGAAATACATGTTTCTTTTAAACGAGAAAATTTGAGAATTATTAATACCGTACACTATAGTTTATTACTTTTTTCAAATATGTTCTTTAAGATTTTAAAGCTTATTTTTTAAAATAGATATTCATTTTCGTTGAAAGAATTATAATATTTGAGCATTACCTCGATTGTTGAGGACTTAAAAGTTTTAACATCTTACACTGTCTGTTCTACTACTTAATTAGCATCTGTTTAATACAGAAAGTAATCTAAATTAGCTTTCACGGCAACACTATTATGTTTACGATGTAGATTGAAGAGAGGGATTTTAAAACTCTTTTGTTTACCAATGCAAAATATCATTTGTAAAACAATGTCTTATATGTTCTACAGTAATATCTGTAAATTATACTTTACCTAATTTTAATCACAAATCAATATTACAACATAATTCGTAATGTATCATCAATATCCAGACTTTGAAAATGTATCACCCTGTTTGCAAATCAGTCAATATCTTGTATGCAATGATACTGAATAATTAGACAGTTATAAAGCTTGACTATCACATTTAGAATATAACTAAATACTAAAAATACTGATTCTGAATATGAGGATCCATATTTTCCGAAGAATTGTCGCTACCAGTGGATTGTTATTATTTGATAGAATGAGTATCATAAATATTACATATTAATTCTACTGATAGTCTCTGACTATTAAAGTACTCCATATTAACGACTGATGGTCATGATGTATCAAAATAGTATGAGCTGGAGCAAATAATGTATACGATAACGATTGGTGTTGTGAACCAAAAACGATTTGATATTGGCACACAAAATAAACTTCAGAGCTCCATCATATTTTTTCTTGAATATTGACCATTTTATCTAAATATTTAGAATGGTAAAATAAAGTTGAATGTATTCAGTATGACCAACACTTAAAATGTGATGCGCTTACAAGAGGCTGTCAAATTTGTTTTCTTTAATCTCTTTAAATTCTCGTTATTTTCTTAGTGTCGATCAAATATTATGAATAAATTGCTACTTGTAGTTAAAATTTTAAGAAATAAGGCAGTGAAGTTTCCAGGTTGTCGTTAAGAATGTTATCGTAATTTATTAATGTAAAATCCAAATTACGTTAACCCAAATAATTAAAAAAAATCATATAAACACCAACAGCATTTTACACGCATCAATAAATAACAGTGACGTGGATATTGTACTCTATAAAAATACATTAATGATTTATTATTTGATGTATACAGTCATAAGGGGATCTCCAGCAATTTAACTTCCATAAAAAATAATTTATCGTCTTAGAGCATGATAGATAATTTATTACCTTATTTTAAAATTTCTTCAGTTCTTTATTAAGAACATACAAGTCTAGCTAGTGTAACATTGTTATGTATTTTTTTAAAACATTTATTTTGCAATGCATATATTTTCAAAATGACAAAGCTATTCAGAAACTGTAAGATACTTGTTAATCGGTGATTGAATTAACCCTAATTTAAGAATCTGGCTGGTGATAGAGAAAATACTGTTCTAGTATATGAGTGAAGGAGCAGAGAGTTATATTTTTCACAAATATTCAGTACTATAATAGGCTTTAGATAATATCAAAATGTTAATATATTTAGGTAATTAACAATTTGGAAGAAATTTCTACAATACGGAAAATACATGAACAAATAAATTCATAATATATTGTAATTATATGAACAGTACTAATATTGTTTATTTGAAGGATACTTGAACATTTAAATTTATATTTTTAGTAATCTTTCTTATTCAAATGCTTAAGCATTTATTAGATTTCTGCAATGAATTGTAAGTTCATCTTACATTTCTGTAAAAGAAGGTGGAGAAATTTAAAATGTGAAGTTGTGTATAAAACACCTCATATCCATCTAAATCTCCACTTTACGCAATGGGATAAGATAAAGTTAAGCTTTTAATTGGTTTATTTTTCACGAAAGTCTTTTGTTGAATCAACAATTAACATTTAATCTTCCCATTTTCAAAGCTTCAAATGAAAAAAGGATCACTTAAAATTATCTTACAATTAATACATAAGAACATATAAGAACCCCGATATAGTTTCAATATATATGTAAAGAAGTAGGATAATACAGAAGCGTAATCTAATGACCGTTTGGTTCATTAGTTTTGGTAGTATTGTAATAAATGTTTTGATATTTATGGAATTTTTAAAACTTTAATGGATGATGTAATTACTTAGCAAAATTTGAATTGTGACTTTTTAAAATCTTTTTTATGCTAATGTGAGTTTTGATTCGAAACAAAGTTGATACACGCAATTAATAATGGTATATTTAAAATTGAAATGCACTACCTCTCTTAGCAGGTCTCAAATTTATATGCAACTGGAAGATTTGTGCAGCTGTGCTATGCATTAATTTGAATAAATTGATATCCATATCGTAACGAATTAAAGAAATAATTTAAAGGCTTTAGAGATGCTGTTAAGCATCAAAATTTCTATAAGGCAAGGCCTCCAAAGATGGCCGGGGCTGATGCACGTTAAATCTGTGTGGGGCCCAAAGTCCTCCCATTGGCGTAGTGTGGATGTTAGGAGAGGGAGGGTGCCAGCTCTGGCATCGTCCTCGACACTTGACCGTGGTTCATAATTACGAGGTCCGTCACCAATAGCCGTCGTGTTGCTTCCAGTGCGACGTTAATAAAAAACTATACTAAACTAACTATATAAGACAAAAATAATGCACTTCACATGTAAATGATATGTAATTTATTAAATTATGATCTATCCAAACATTTCAACAAAATTGGAGAAAATGCGAATTAAGAGTGGCAAATATAAGATTGTATGGTTAAAGTTTGTTCCAGAATTAATCCCCCAAAATAAAAATAATACTATAGTACTTTAGTCTTTTTGTCGTTATACACATCAAATATTTTGTATAGGGAAATACGTTGTGTTAAAGAATTTACTTCTTATTAGTAAAATATATTTGACAAAGATGTATCAAAGATGGATACTTTTTCTTTCGTATGCTTAATTCATTACATGAATAAAATGCTAGAAACATATTATTTTCTTAAAAAAAGTTAAGTAACTGTAATATTAATATTTTAACAAACACATAAAACCATAATGTGTTACAGATATATTTTGAGCAAACTGCGTTTAATTATATCAAATTAATTTATGCAACAGGGCTACTTTGAATCGTAATATAATAAAACTATTGATAAACAACACATTAACATATCATTTTGAATGTAGGAACTGTACAAATCTGTAATGGTATGATATATACAGAGAAATGGTACAGCATCTAAGCTTAAATCTTTATCTATGCAATAAACCCATATATTGCGCAGTATCTTTCCCCCTTATTTGTCAGTTTTACGACAACATACAAAGTACTGTCTAGTCGGAGTTGCCTTTTTCTCATTAGATGGAATGCACTCAGAACAGTTATGATCTCACAGCCTCAACATGTTTATTTGAGGGCGCCCTGTTTCTTTTGATTGAATGGTGGTTTAATTTTCTCAATATTTTTATCTATAATGACAATTCTTAGAAGCTGATATTATATACGCCTCCCCCTAAGGATATTTACATAATGGAATATCATAATAATGTCTAACCTAAAAGAAGGAAAAACACTTTTGAGTAATATTTCTTACCACCTCTTACTGCAATAGGAAGGTATATAAAATGTTAACACAAAATTCTCAAAACTATCCATAGAGTTATTATGACTAACAACCACTTGAGATTTTTTTTCTTCTTCTTCCAATTTTTAGCCTCATTTATTTGTTACATGTCCAGAAGAAAACAGTATATCTAATTATTATTGCGTAATTTTACCGCAATAGTATTTCAACAGTTAAGAGAAGGAACTTCATTTCTTAAAAATTTGTTTCATAAAATAAGGTATCTATTCATTTTTAATTACGCGTACTGTGCAGTGCAGGTCAGCTGAATATTGTTGTGCAATTACATCAGCCGGATGTGGAGATACATTATATTTATCTGAAACCAAATAATAACATTTGCCAAAAAGTGGAGTCATCAAAGAGTTAACTACTATACCAATTATACCGAAATGATCTTGCTCACTACCCAACTCTTAGTTCTGTTTCCCGTATAGATAATTCTGGATAAAATTAACCCAATCTTGTTTATTCATAACACAAATAGTTTTATACTAATTAAAAGGATCTTCATGATATGCATTAGATACATCCCAAAATATGCTTACACAGGGTGGCTATAATTAAAAGGATCCTACTCAGACCCCTCTACAACCCGTTATGCTTATTAAATTTTGATAAAACTTGGTATACATGTTATATGGACCATGAGAATAAGATTTATGTATAAAAATTAGTTCAAATTTTGACTATCAGGAATAATCGGGGTGCCTAAAGAAGGAAACAAATTATGTCAGAATTATTTATTAAAGATTAAATTTATTCAATTACTGAATGTGTTCAACGTGTGCTACATTCACTTCAATTGCGTGTTGAAAGGGCATCATAGCGTATTCAGTGTTAGCTCGAATAAACTCTCGAGGGATTCCAGCAACATGGTGTCTAATCCTGACTTTCAACTCATATAAATTATCCTCCATCAATACTATCGTTTAAGATTCACTGCAACCTTAAATCACAGGGATTTAAGTCGGGGGAATAATGTGGTCAGGCATTTGGTAAAGCTCTGAATATTTCACGATTTTCACCAAGGTTAGCTCGAAGCAGTTTTTTGACTTGACGTTCAATCTGGAAAGTTGCTCCATCTGCGAAAAGACAGTGGTTTCTCAAACATTACCGTTCCTGTAAAGCAGGAATGATCTGCTATCGAAGGAGTTCGCTGTACCGTGCACTCATGACAAAACACGTTTGAGGACCTTGAGGAGTAAGTTTCAAAGAAAAGTGGTCCGAGTTTGATGGCAGCAATAACTCCACACCATGCAGTCATATAACCAGTATGCAGTGATTGTTGATGCAGGAAATTAAGAGATGAATCATCCCATATGCGGCAATTTTGATTGTTCACAATTTCATCTAAAGAAAAGTGCGCTTCATCTCAATATTAATTTTTTTTCAAGACCATGCGTCATCAACTTCAACCCTTGCCAAAAATCAGGAAACAAAATCAAACCGTGGTTAGTGGTATTGAGGTTGCAGTATTTCCACTGTGACGATCTTATGTGAATACCATTTTAAAATGGATCCCAAATTTGTAATAATGTCGACCTTGGAATCGCCAACTCTCGTGAAACGAATCCAGCACTCGGAGACTATTAGGTGGAACTTTGGCACCTTTCAACCACAGCAGTAGCGACTTATTAGACAGTTTTATTTGCAAGTTTTATTACACATTGAGGTGTTACAGTTACAGTTTTATTATGCATTAAGATATATCTTATAAGGCCAACTTCTTCATTGCTTACAAAAACTTTTATAAGTCATAAAGGTGCAAAAGAATGAAATCCCAAAGCACGTCATTTTTATCCAAATCATATCTACGTTCGATATCTGAAAACATTCTAAATTGAGAAATGCGAAAAAGGCTTTGAATTTACCGGAACCAACTTTCCCGCCTGCGTTTAGGTCTTGGGATTTAACATCCATTCCATTATTATGCAAACCTAATATTTCCTGAGGTAATGGAGTGTTAAAAATAATCATCAAATACAGAACAAAATTTTGTTTTATTCTTTAGTATTAGATATATCAATTGTTGAATCTGTTTACATAATGGAAACTACTGAGATGCAAGAAAAAAAATTATCCAAATACACACGCACGCAATATTGAGGACTTCCCTGCATTATTTAATTCAACAGCAATTGTTCTTACTAATTAAGTTGTTATTAGTTACGAATCTCCGGCTAAAAGGTACACCAGTGCCTTATAAAATACTTTATATATCAATTAAGCAGATAGGGTACATTCTCGTGTTTACATCAACTGTGGAACTAGAAGTCACAGAAGATGATACGGGAATTTTATATCTCAATGCCCAACAGCATCACATCATGAATTCATACTAAAGGTAGCCCAAATTGGTTTCAAATAGTTGTTAAACATTTTACAATGGCCTATGTATTACGACTATTAATTCCCTCTGTTTACTTAGAATATGTAAATCATCATAAATTTTTCAATATATCCAATATTTGAGCCTTATTAACTAACAGAGATTATCTCACTGTTTACCAAAAAAAACGACCTATAATCTCTTCCTTGCTCTTGAATATTTACTAGTAATCAACGACATAAATGCTTGTGATGCAGAAACAAAATAAAATAATAATATTCCTCTTGTGTTAAATTCAATTGTAAAAAATGTTACAACAACAATGCATTATATAGTTTTGTTATAAATCATGTGTCGAAACTTCCATGAAAATATATGCTGACTAAGAATACAATATTCTTTTCTTTTCTGAAAACAAAGATATTTTATTTTATGTTAACATAATTTTACGTTAAAACATTTCATGTACTTTAAATTGTTTAAAATAATTTATTTCAACTTTTTTATAGATTATTTTTTTAAAAATCAAACATTCACTCATGATATACTTTACCTTCAAAATGATAGATCAAAAAATATCGTTCACTTAATGATTAATTTCAATGAGATGAACATTTCTAAATATAAGCGAAATTTTGGTTACTATATTAAATTAAATTATGTCGTTATTATAACAGCTATATAAAATGTTATTTATTTCAAAATTACAATTATTGAGCTTAATACAAGAATATGCCTCTTTGCACTTCTATATAAATTCGTACGATATGCAGTTTTATACAAAATCAATCAATAGAGGCTTTGCATTAATGTTCTTGAAAATAGCCTGAAACCTTAAGTGGACAGAAAAGAGAATTTATTAATATCAATTGATGTTTTTTTTTGTTCACAGCCTTGAAAGTATCATAAGACATTGAGTTGCCTTAATCTATATATTTTCCTATTTTTTGAGCAGTCTTAATCAATACTAAGTTCACAGAAGTTGGGCAACCTTTCAACGTATTTTAAAAATGATTAATCTATAAGTTCTGAATTTTAGTTTTGGTGCCAAAAAATATTTGAAAGAAAAATTGGTCGAAACGTCTGTCTATATATGATATCAGGGATAAATGTGAAAAATATTTTCCCGAAATACCCATGACTATAGATGAATTGGGGAACTTTACATTTTACCAGAATGTGGGCAGATAGGTAAAGATTTCTATAAACATAATTTTATTCTAAACAATGTGAACTAAATAAAATTGATAATGAATGGATCTGCAGATTAAAACTTTTTTTACTGTTAAGATGAAATTGGTAAAGCTATCAGAATGTTTTCGCTATTTTAGTACAAATAAAAATAATACGTATATCTATACAGATATCATGTTATCTAATGAAAAAAAAAACACTAAAACATTCATGTACGAGTATCACACATAAGCAATTAATATTTTACGCTTGTATATATATATATATATATATATATATATATATATATATATATATATAGTGTAGTACATTCCTTAAAGTGTAAAAGTGTAGTACATTCCTTACAAATATTTGTTTGTGAAAACAATTTTGTATGAAAAAATTGTTTTGAAAACATTGAAAACATTGTCTATCACTCAATACATTTTTACTTAAATCTTAATAGAAAATATTATAGAAATGGCGTTCATGTAGCATGAATATTACATATAAAATGGGTGAAAAGTCGTTTAAATTGTACTTAAAGTTATAATGAGAGAAGAAAATATGTCATATTTCTTACTGAAGAATGGTTCACTGTATAAAGTTTTCTAATTTGCATGTTGCTAAAAATAAGAAAAAAATAACGATAATTTTGGATCAGTACAAATGTTTTATTTCTCATTGTCAAATATACTGTATATCAGATCGTTGTTAAGCGTAAGGAGAGTAAAAAGAATCGAAAATTGCTTTATTTTAAAATTCAAGATAAGACATGGACTGATCTAATGAAAGACAGTATATTTTATTCAGTTTATTAAGATTAAGTGATAACTTTAAAATATTCTCTTCTTTTGTCCTGACAATTTAGTTTCAATTACCATATTGTATAAAACTCATAACTGAAAACTTTTATTTTCAAAATCATAAAATGTTATTTTTGTCAACTGCTATTATTAGCAGATTATTTTCAGCATAATGATTTTCTTCTTTTTTTATATTGTTTCAATTAAGCTAAACTCATGGATGACTTCAAGGTAACTGTTTCACACACCCTTCGTTTTCATGCTCGTTAAACCACTTTGTGATGCTCTTTATTGCTTGAACTGCAGCTTAATTATCCTGAATAATGGGCCACCACTAGGGAAGTTTGTCTGCACCATTTAATAAAATTGATCCTGGAGTACCTGGATCATGGAGGTTTGGGTTATTGGTCTTGAGAATGATTTTTATTGCTTAAAAATGATATCTAATAACATTCCATGTTTGGAAGGTACATTACCATGTCTAACAGTTGCAACCAATCAATAAGAATGGAATGCTCTGCAAGAAAATTTCAAACATAAATTGTTTTAGCTGTGAGAAAAATTGAAAAACATTTTTCTGACAAATTACATCTTTCATCCATCAAGAACCCAAATTGTATGTATCTGCACCACTTTTTGTGATTTTTGGCATTTAATTCCTTAATGAGGAACGTATACATTGCCACTCCGCCATAGATATCTAAATGTGAAACTTTCACAAATTGGTTTGATTGAAATGGGGTATCATCGCTTAACATTTAAACCTACTGTCATTTTTTCAGTATCTGTAATTTTATTCATATTTCCTCTTGTACAACTATTATTTCTGATGCTTTTTGTATACTGAAGTCCTTACCAGACGAGCACAAATAATCTTGCCTTTTTGCAAATAGGTATAATCTGACAATATAAAACAATATAAGACAACAGTGCGTTTCTCTGCAACTCTACCACTTAAAATACTCGTAGGTGTTTGACTTCCTACTTATTAGTGAAAGTGGAAACTACGACTCCTAAATCAAAATGAAAATTTGCTTTAGAGCTTCTTTTACACTTAATCATCAATAGGAGTTTCCATTAGTTTGTTTTCCATTGCAACATTTTTCAAATTGTTGGTAACTTAAGGAATCGATTGATAAATTGCTCAATTAATGTAGAAATATATAGCAACATTTCGAAGGGCCTCTTAATTTTGGGCGTAGGCAAGTGACGATGACGATAGCTAAACGGGCACTCCACTCTATAAACATCCTCACCATATTACCGGAGGATTCAGAGGATCGACAGATTTAATGTGCATTAGCCTTGGCTATATGGCGAGTCTTTAATGGTATCAGAACTCAAACACATAATTCCATGATAGCTCCGGCCACGAGTTCCATGCCATGACCACTTAGCTGTCTTGGCCACAGCCGTCTAAAGGAGCAGAGTCTGGTTAATAATTGGAGACAATGTTTGGCTCAATTTATTTGAATAATGGATAATTGAGTATTTTATTATCATCGCACATAAAAGCAACACAATGACTATTGGTAACGGACTTCGTAAATTTGAACTAGAATCAGTTGACTTGATCAAAATTCTGTGCACCGGCTATCATAGGCTATAGCTCTCCCAGACCATCACGACTTTTGAGAAGGCAGTTCATCGCTGGAAAGCTTGAGTGGAATTGTTCCGTTCATCAGGGTGCCACCATAGCCGTATGCAGTTATTATCTGTCCTCAAATCCAACCAGGATCCATCACTGAACACTTCGTTTTACCAATATGTGGCATTCCATATCTCTCTGGTTTGACACCAATGAAAATGTGCTCACCGATGTTTCGGTATCAAAGGCAGAACATGAAAAGAGCAATTGGATTGCACTTTCGTTTCCGAAAGGTGTCTAGAAATGTTTTGTGGAAACCCTGAAAACGTACAAATGATTATATCGTAGAACGAGTCACAACGAGATCCATAAGCGCTTGCTGCAGGATCCTTCGATCCTTTCACCTCGACGTCCTTTTGGTCGCTCCAGACCTGGTTCTCCACATGGAGATACCAACTTGTGTCCACTGCTCCTAACATGTTCTGATGGCAAACACTGAACAATCGACTTGGCGAGCTATTCGTCTCTTCGATCAGCTTGCGGTTTTTATGCTAATTATCATGATTCTCTCAAACTGGCTTAACTGTAGAAGATGTCTAATTACATGTCTACATTGTCAATTTCATTTACTAAAATCCTCCTTGAGTTGTAATGTGAAGGGTATGTTTATGGATATTCATTTTTGCACCGGTTAATATAGGATTGCCTTCCTTTTCCCAGTACTACAAGGTACAAAAGGCACAAAACAATAAAGGCACAAAATTTGGATCATTTTCATATCGGACGTCGTTCAACTACTTTGCAAAGTTTCGCGAATTGTAGCTTGATACTTTCTAGGAGTACTAATTTGAATATTTCTAAATGTACCAGTATTAGTTTCAAGTATACTCATTCTTAAATTTTTAAACAGCTTGAATAAAAAGGTGTTTAGAGCTAATAATCAATTACCCTTTGTCTCCCTTCCTGATTTAGAATTTCTAAATGCGTTACCAATCTGCTATTGCGTATATCTGCTTCAATATTCATTTCGATATTCAAGTTCATTTGACCACATTTAAGTTAAGTACAGATATTAATTTTCAATGGTTATAAACGAACCTAGCTCGTCAACCAAATTCCTACCATTTTTCAGAACTGGATACTTTTTCTGCAGAAACTCCCGCCAGAGTACGCTGTTGATTGGAGTGAACAGCGTCAAAACAGAACGAACTTTAATTAGAATAAGAGAACACTTAATTCTTCAGCTTTTTTCTCTCTATGTAATTTGTGTTGTGTCTTATAGTATGATGTGTAACTTGTTGAATTTAAATTGATGACAATACATTACTTTATACAAGGGAGTGTGATTATTTCTTCAGAGTAGCTAGTTTATCGAACAGTTTTGTTGTAGCTAAAAACATTTATATGCACCAGCTCTTCGAAACGATAGAAAAGGTATGTCAAATTTTGATATTCTTAATGGATAATTACATATAAATTCTAAATTAAAACTAGAAATAATCTATTTATTCTTGACAGCCATAATAGGCACTAACGAGTTCAGTTCGTCCGTTTTTCAACCCAAATGATTGCAATCGAACCCTACTCGAGCAGTGAAATTTTTTCCTAATGGACGCTGAAGTGCTGAGTTCGTCCACACATATATTATTCGTGGTTTCAAACAATATATACAGGGAAGTTTTAATTGATTTTATAGAGTAAAAATAGCGGTACGGTTCCGTAAACTTTTTTACATAATAAGGAAAATTGTTGATGATTCGGTTGTTAATCTAGTTTTTTTCTTGTGCGTTTGGGAGTAGCAGGAGTTTGCTTCGAAAAACGGTGGAAAGAATTTTAGATAAATATAACAATTACATGTTTTAAAAGCTTAAAATTGAGTGTGTATTTATTTAGATATTTTAATTTAATATTTTACAAACTAATATTTATAATATTTAATATTTACTGAATTGCTTGAAAGTGCAGGTTACAATTGGAATAAATATATCAATAATATACCATAAATAATTTTTTAAAGACTATATCTTAAAGGCGAGCGAGCTATCCGTATCACCATCAGAAGAGAGTTACTTTTTTTTGTCTCAATCTTAAAAATGAATATCAGAAGAATCCCATAAACACAAAGGATCATTTCTTTGTTGAAGATATTTTTCTGAGCTTAAAGAAGTTTTCTGAAAAAATAAAGATTGAAATAATCAATGCTATTGATTCTGAAAATTCTTTCTACCATCAATTATATTAACAAGAAGGAAAATAGTTTTGTTTTCAAGCATATTTTCAAAGTTGTGTCCCTATAATTAACGCTTTGTTTTCTTTTCCCATATTCAATACCTTCTCTTACCTATATTCAATATCTTTTTCATTTCTGACAATATTAATACATTTGTCTGCTGCCAGAATTGTTGAAAGAAATAATATGTATTTTTCCTAAGAACTTAGAAATTTAGATTTGAACAATAAATAATATGCTATGTATTAAGATAATGCAATAGATTTATACAACATACTCTTAAATTATTCTTCGACAATTCTTCACTATACTTAAATTATAAAGATGAAAGAACTGCAAAATAATATTTAAGCATTTTTAGCTACTATATCTTACAATTAAGGTTTTATGTTAAATTATTGGAAAAAAAAGTTATATATATATATATATATATATTCCTTCTAAAATTAATTTACAAAATAGTACTTATGTTGAATTTTCATTGCATTTACTATCCATAATATAAATAAGCAGAAATCTATAAGGGTAGTATACACTATGAATTTAAAAAATTGTGTATCAACAATTAAAGTTATAATTGAAATAAATGTTCAAAACATTTAATACCAATTAGCAATTTAGATCTTCAATATTAGAATAATATAAATTTCTGAATAATTATTATTGATTCAGATACGAGTAAAATACACATTTTCTTCATTTAAACTAATATTATCTGGATGAAAAAATACATTGCTGTCTAAATGATTACATGAGTATCATTTTGAACATTATCTACATTCAAATAGCATAATGAAAGAGCCCAAAAATTCCAATGAAAATAAAATCAGCAACATAAGTGTTATAAAATGCCATAATTTTATGAAAGGCTTATTTAGAACACGAAAATAATTCCTTTATTGCTCAAAATGATGCTAATTTCACCAAGTGGTAATACAATGTAAGGATATAAAGAAATGGTCTTAGAAAATTTTATAAATCATTTGTAACTCTCCTTTTGTTGTCGAAGTGAAGAGGTCGAAATTTTTGTGACTGCCAATACCTCATCTGATATTCATATACACTACAAAAATGTCTAGAATTGAAGAAATTTGACTGAATTGTTCCTCAAGGTGACTTCGTGTTACTTACTGTTAGTAAAGTTTCTGCAAAGTAATAACAATTTGAGCATTATAGTATGTCCCTGTCATGTTTTTATAAGCTATAAACTCGAGGAAAATAAGCACTAAATTTCACATGTTTTATAATGTCGCAGGAATTTAAGGTATCATTGTTAGGCGTGCATTGTCAATTGTAAAAATGTTTCTATCCAAATGAATATGGACAAGGTTATTTTCAGAAGTATCATGACATTGCCCCTGTGTCGAGAAAATAAAAGTTTGTCCTTCCATCAAGAATAACACTTCACACTTCAGAACTAAAAGGAGGAATTTCGTGATATTCCCAGGGATGCAACTTTAATTCTGCTCTCACTCCAATATAGCTGAAGTTTAAAAAAATTTTGATGGTGAATTAAGGATAGTAAATGATAAATTAAGGATAGACAATGGTAAATTAAGGATCAATATAGAATATTACTTTAGCCTAGATGTTGTTACCGTGTTCCTATCGACCTCTATTGGGTGTTTCAGCTATCATGGTGGGTGATAGCAGAGCAACCAAAAGACGCTGATATAATATACTAATTTTCTAACTTTTGACTTCACAATATGCTTCAAGCGTATAAGTTTTATACGCATAACGTAAATGTAACTACATCGTTCAGAATTGGAAACTAAAATCAGTACATAGTTAGATTTCTGAGAGACAAGCGCGTGCTTACAGCTTCGAACTAGGTATTGTGAGATATCGTAAGCCTATGTCTCAAAAGAAGAAATGCTAATGCTGCTATTCACAACAGTATCTGAAGACGTGTTTCATTGAATCTGTTGCACATAAACAACATCCAATGTGTTTATTATGGCACAAAACATTATCTAATGAGGCAATGAAACCACAGACTTATGGAATACTTTCAAGAAATATATGAACAATTTCAAAATTGTTTAACTATCGTTGCGACGTTTAATAAACAACATACAACGAACGAAGATTGAATAATTTGTACTTATCGCAATTCACAATTAACTGCAAGAAATGATAAAAAACTATAATATTTTAGAAACTGTAATAATATGGAATTGATTATATAACAGTGTAACCGATGGTTTTAAGAACTAAGAAAAAAAAACCCATCAGATGGCACTATCCGCCATAATAGATGGCGCTATCCGCCATAAGTCTTTCTTCCCAACTTCTAGTTTGTAGTTAGGCGTGTGTATGTATGTTGCGTGTTGTGTAGATGTCATATATGTATCCTTTATAAATATTATTGTAATGTATATCTTCGTGCTGTGAACAGAACCCTATTAAAAAATGATCTTCAACTTTCTAATATTCATTCAAGATTAAACACACTCATGCCACACGCTACAACAGTAATATATTTATAAAAGAATTTACCTCAACAGTAATGCAACATGATATGATTCAAATTTTAAAAACATTATACCTAAGTGATAGCACAGTAAGGCAATGGATTATTGAAGTTACAGTCAATGTTAAAAACAAATTCATACGTACTCTCCAAAACTCATCGTTTTCCATGCATTACGACGAATCTACTATTACAGATAATGATCCTTTATCGATTGCACACGTACGCTATTTTGATGAAAACAATATATTAAGGGAAGAAAAGCTATTCGGAATTATTATCTCATCACATATGTGAAAGGTTTATCAGTGTTTAATGCTGTAAGGACATACTTTACAAAAAATACTATTCCTTCGAATAATATTATTGCATACTACCATAAATGGTAGGTTGCTAACGTGGATTTGTTGCTTATTTGAAACAGGTAGTGCAAAATGTTTTATTCCTTGATTTTGTGGTGCATATAAAATACCTTGTATATATATATATATATATATATATATATATATATATATATATATATATATAGGAAAACATCTAAGTAAAAGTCTCCAATAATCATTAACTGTATTACTCAAGCTGTAAACAGGGGCCGCGGTAGCCTAGTGGTCAAGGTCGTGGATAGCGGCTGGCGGTTTTCGTTCAGTCGCGGGTTCGATCCTTGGCCACCAAAGACCCGCCGTTTAGCCGGGGCTGAAGCACGTTAAATCTGTTCGGGGCTCAAAGTCCTCCCGTTGGCGTGGCGTGGTGTGGATGTTAGGAGAGGGGGGTGCCAGCTCAGGTGTCGTCCTCGTCACTTGACCGTGGTTCAAAATTACGAGGTCCGTCGCCAATAGTCCTCGTGTTGCTTCTAGTGCGACGTTAATAAAAAACTAAACTAAAACTATCAAGCTGTAAACAAGATCAAATCCAATGCAAAAATTGATAGAATGTTTCCACAGCTTTACCAGGACAATAACGAAGCTTTTATTATTTTTCCTTTTTAATACAAAAGTGGGGTAGTTATCAAACGATACATCTTTGGCAAGATTTGTAGCATTATATGATTGAGTCACACAATCTTTTGAAAATAATAATGAGAGTAATTTGTGTCAATAATTAAAAATAGTAAGCAATTATTTCTTTTAACTGGTAGATATTTTCAAGAGATGTAACAATGTTAAATTATAGCTAGAAGGAACTAATAATGCTATTATAGGTTGCCAAAGGATTTTGCGCTATTTATTAACAAATTTGAATTACTCCGTCATAACCTGTTGAAGAGAGAATATCATCAGTTATCTCAATTATTATCTTTAAAAATGATGCAACTCCAGAGGAGATTGACAAATTCAATAGCTGTCTCGACGAACTTTAATTAGATATAGAAAAACGATTTGTAGGTATTTTGAAACTGAAGATATATAACTGGTTGAAAAATCCTTTTACCGCTAGTATTGAAGAGGATGATACAATCTACCAAGAATAACTATTATTAAAAATGAGATATGATGAAGAATGAAAACATAAATCGAATTAAGAAAATGGCATTCTTATACCTAAACTTGTGGAAAATGGTATTCAGTTGATTGATACCTTTGAAAATGGTATTCAGTTG
>BMAW01053966.1:0-89010 GCA_019974015.1 Nephila pilipes
ATAATTAAAGATAGGATTGAAAAGGGACAATCGGAAAAAGAGATAAAGAGAAACAATTTGATCTAGAGAAGTTAAGATTGGAAATCGATAGCAAATCAATGACTCGTAAGCAAGTTGGAAGCGATATAATTGTTTTAGAAGTAAATAAGAGCTCTTTTGAACTGAGAAATCTCTTGCAAAAATTCGATTTAAAATAAGGAGACAAATCTTATTTTTTTTATTTTATTTAAAAGTCAAGTCAAACGAGTTGGAAAGAAAATTATGTCAGTCCCTTTGAAATAACTTAACTAATCGTCAGGAAATCAGAAGCGATGTATTAAAAATTTATTATTAAAGTGATTTAAACGGTAAGTCAAAAAATTGATTATTAAAGCGCTGAAACGGTAAGGCACAAATTTATTAATCTTGTAAGAGATTTAAAGAATATATTGATAGATTTCATGCTTGAAAATCCTTAATATTTTAATGGATTGTTAACAGAGATAAAAGTAAACGATTTCAATGTTATAAAGGAATTAATTATCATCGATCATTTGAATAAACAGATCTTAAATTTTATGTGAGAACATTTTATTGATTATCGACCAAAGTTTACAAAAATAAATGAATTAGCCGAAACATTAGATGAATACGAAAACGTTCGAATTAGCATCCAAATAAAAGCATCAAGAGTATTAATTATGGTGCTGATCCTCAAATTAAATCGTGAACGAATTTGAAGTCGGCTAATCCTAAATTTAATATAAGAGGAGGCACAACTAAATATACAGATAATTCTAGAACTTTTAATGTGGCATCAAAAATGAAGTGTTAGGCAAAGGTATGAACATATATACAAGTTATACAATTATAGCTTCACAGTAAAAGATGATTAAAAAATTGAGCAATATAATAAAAATTTGAAACAATTAACAAATTTGTTGGGTAATTTTACCAGCCGTAAGAATACAGGATTTAATCTTAGAATGCAAGTAGGGATTTTCACACACAGACCTCAGCCAAATAAGTTTCGCTTCAACAACAGGACATTTTAAATGAAAATCTCTGGTAAAAGGGCAAGAGAAAACGTAGTAGTCAGAATCTCCAACAGAATCACAGAGACATAAATTTGTATTTTTTAAATTAAAACGATTTAAATAAGAAAGGAAGGAACCATGAACCAGTTAAGAAGCTTGTAGCAATACCAGAATTCGTATAAAAATTCAGATTTGGTCTAGGAATATAAGATTGGACCCGAAAACCAGTATTACAAGTTGACCACCAAACGTCCCAGTCAGAACAAAGTTTATTTTTTAAAATCATAGCTATATGAGACCGAGGGGCAGGGACATTCATTCTCTCACCATAAGTGACACCGAGCTTTGCAAAGAAATTTCGTTATAATAATCTCCGACTTTGGCCCAAACCCAGTGTAAGTTGTACAAATCAGATTAAGTTGCTAATTTTTCTTTGTGGCATTAATAAAAGCCGATTTATTTCTGGTAGTCTGCAATAGCAATATAGATGATAAACTGTCGGAGTAAACAGAAACTTTGAAGTTATGAGAGACAGCCCACAAAGCGGCAAATCCGATTGCTGAAAGATCGGCTTGGAAAACTGAATTATAAAAATTCGGTTTGAACATGTAGACTCTATTTAGGACACCCCGGTGGATGACATATACGGCGAACCCAGTTTCGAACCCGATACTTGATCCGTCGGTGTAAATCTCCCACTCGGAGGGTCCCGAAAATTTGTTAAGAAAAAGAATTTGTTTTTCAGGACGAACACCCCTCAGTGAGATATTTGAGTCGAATGGGATATTATTAATCAGGTGAAAAAAGTCGGAATTATGCCGCTTCCAAATTTGATACTTAAGAAAATGAAATTTGAGGGTAAAATTTTTGAAATTTGAGGGTAAATTATGGGGAACCCCAGCAATCACCTGCAAGGCAGCAGTCGGAGATGTCCTATACGCCTTGGTAATTTTTAAAAGGTAAATTCTCTAAATAGAGTTTTGCGAGGAGTTTAGATCACCACCCCAAACCCACGCACCATAGATAATAATAGGTCCTATAACACATAAGTACCATAGTTTATAATTTTTAAAATTGAAATCATTGAAGGATACCCTATTAAAATTTAATGGGGGATTATAATTTTTTTTTCTTTAAGACAATGTGGGGAATCCAAGAGAGCCAGCAGACAATCAGAATACCTAAATATTTGTAAAATTTACAAATTTTTATGAAGGAATTCTTTTGTTTAAAAATTGGGTCTCGACTGAAAACCCTGCCCCCCTTGTTGTGGATTGACGGGCTTCTATACACAACCGAGGTGATTTTCTTAATCGAGATCTCCAGCCTTAGCCGTGCCAGATATCCAGCAATAAGACCAATTAAAATATTGGAATTATGCTCTAGATCTCTTCTCGAAATTCCTGTGGAAATAACCGCCAGATCATCCGTGAAAGCTTGAACTAAAAAGTTTTCGCAATTAATATTCAAAATATAATTAAAGTATAAGCTCCACAGAGCGGGTGCAAATACCAAACCCTGAGGACAGCCTTGGGTAATTAGATGCTTTATTGTAAAATTATTATTAGAAAAAAATAATATGTCGATTTATTAAGTAAGAATATATAAACTTTTGAAAACAGATTGGAAAATGAAGATTTCTTAAAGTTTCAAACAGAGAACAGACCAATCATGTTGTCAAACGTATCTTGAATATCGATAAAAGTAACAGCAACGTGTTATGTAGATCTTTTGCATTTAACATACGTAACCAAGTGGAAAATTGCGTTGTCATAGCCAAAATTTTCTTAGAAACCAAATTGGAAATTGGAGTGGATGAAGAATATTGTTTTGATGAATCCAGAAATTTAATCTATTGACAAAAACATGCTCAACAATTTTCAACAAGGTTAGTAACAAACATATCAATCTGTACGATTTAACGGATGAAAGGTCCTTACCAGATTTAAGGAGGAGTTTCAATTTAGCGTCTTTTAAAATATTTGGAAAATAGGAAAATTGCACACATAAATTCATATATTTCACTTAAAGGTTAGGGAAATTAGAAAAAATATGCTTCAAATTCCATAGTCCAAGAAATCAAGGCTGGGAGCCTTCCTACCGCTAAGATTTTTAAATACCAGAGATATCTCTTCAGTGGAAACCCTTGGAGGTGGTGCAGATTCTTAAAAACTCAAATCAAAAGACTTCCCGGAGTCGAGGAAAGGAGAACGTGTTAGAAATTCCTATTTTTTGCTTTTGGGAGTTATCAGATGAACCAGGAACCATGATCTCAAGGGGCCGAGAATTCAGGGGACTTGCCAAAGGTAACCCTGAACTTCAGGCCAAAGTTTTCACTATTGGTGGTGCAGAAGTGCTCCCAGACCTCATTTTTAGAAGCAAGAATGTTCTCTTTATATAAAGATCTTTCTTATTTATATTTCAATTGTAAATTATCAATTTCTCCAAATGGAAAATTATTTTTAATTGAATATATTAATTTTATTTTAAGAGCATTTAATTTATTTCTTAAATTTTTTATATTGTTACTCCACCAGGAGGAAACTGGAGTAGCAAGAATCCGTCGTTTACTAAAAGGTATGAAAGCGGATGACCGGACGGTTGAAATCAATAAATTAGCAAACTCCTCTAGCTGATCTGAATTCCGAATCGATTCAATTGTTTGAATGAGTTTGGGATATGATTTCTTAAAAATTTTCAAACATTTATTGATATCTTATTTAGTTTTTAAATAAATAAAATTCGAAATTATTTAAATCACATCGTAGATGCACACCCACAAACCAGTGATCACTCAGAGACTCCAGGTCGGAAACCTCCCACCTATCCACCAAATAAATAATGCAGTTAGATATCAAAGATATATCTGGGTTACCTTTACCTGAGTGAGCCACATAAGTAGGACCCGATTCTGGAATATTTAAGAAGTTTAAATTATGGTGTAACGTAAAATCGATTAGAGAATCCCCTCGGGTATCAGTAAAATCATAGCCCCATATGGGTAACCTAGCATTGAGGTCCCCCGTCAGGAGACAACCATGATTCGAAATTTTATAAATCGAATGTTCCTTTAACATAGTATCGAAATCATAGGGAAGAGGAAAATATAAATTTATTACTAAAATAGAAAGTTTTTTAAATTTAAGTAAGACATCTATTGCATGATAGGTTTTGTTAAAAAAATCGGGGTAAATTAATTTATTAAAACAAACAGTGAGACATTTATTTTTGGATGAGCAATATTGAATTGACTCAGGAGGAGAGTTTAAGGGGGTATTAAAATTAAGATAAGGGTTTTGGATTAGCAGAAGATCGCATCCGAGTTTCGAAGCGACCACAAAAGCCTGGAGATGCACAGCCCGCGAATGATTAGCATTCAGTTGCAAAATATTGGTTCGATCAGCCAGGGGTGCAAAATGCGAAACAATTAATGACCGAGGACAATGTGAGAACACACGAGAATATATTACAAACCAAAATCGATATGACTAAAAATAAAAGTTTTTTTAGATTTTCAGTTTCGGACAATTCTTGTCCCTACACCCGTGATTAACCTCGTAGCTAGATACAAAAGTAGATTATTGCCACAACAGTTAATGCATTTTGCTGAGCATGCAGTTCTGTCAAGCGAGTCCGTCGATCCGCTTTGGAAGAAAATTTGATCTTTTACACAATGGTTCTTGGTATGCCCAAACCCGCCGCATTACCTACACTGCATGACATTTATAAATAGTTCAATTCTTACTCGTTCGAAATAAAGGTAAAATTGCGAGAAATATTGGGGTATGATTTGAGATCAACTGTAATAATCCAATTTATACTTCTTTTCGTTTTAATTGGAAAATTAATTTTTGAATTTTCATTGTTAAACACTTCATTCTTCCGAATTAAAGTTTCTTTTAGTGATTCGGCATTATAGGATGCATCCACTCCAATCAAAATGAATTACGAGTATCTAGACCTAGGTCTTCTAATATCATAGCTTTTTAAAGAATCAATTTTTCTAAGCTCAGATTCTAGCAGCTGCATATCGTTCTCATTCGCTAGATTGATAGCCAAGCCACCTCGACTAATTTTGTTTATGTGGGTTATTTTGATTGATTAGTTCTTTTTAATGATTTCTTAAATAACTTTGTTCTTAACCGAGATAAAATTTTCATCAGATGAGGGGGGGAGGACAATTACGACTCTTTGAGGTCTAGGTTGTTGACGGAAAGAATCTGAGGTAGAAGTAGGGGTTGTCAATATCTGTGCATATGTTGCTTTCATGCAGTTAAGTACCGTTTCAGAAGCTTCTTTGAGAATTTGAGTATTAGTATAATGTTGTCTGTCAATTTCTTGTAGGTCTTGAATATTATCAGTAATTTGTTCTTTAATATTATAAGTAAGAACAACAAAACTTTTTCGGGCTTCTGTAAGGCACCCATTCCGATCAAGTTCTATAATGCGGTTGGAATATTTATTCAGATTAATTTTGTAGTTATTTTCTTCATCTGGTTGCGAAACATGGGTTTCACGATTACTTCTATCATTTTGTAAAATCTCATTGTATACCTTAAAAAAAGAAGTGATGTAGCTGAATATTTCTGATCTGTTAGTCTTTATTTTCCTATCCACAACTGCGCAAGAAGGTTCCAAAATTAATTAGCTTATCATATACAAACTTGTAATCGTCAGTAGTCGAGTCGGTTGGAACAAGTTCCAGAAGTAAGATGGTTTCAGGGAAACTCTCAAGGATATTTTCCATATTTCAGTTACAGAAATTCGAGGTCATCGCCAACACTAACAGTCTTATCTTTAATTAATTTCATACGAAATTTAACACTTACACAAGAAATCCAGCAGATAGCTGCAGCGGATGTAAATCCAAATAATTCAGGAGATGTTATATTCAACATTCACAGAGAAATAAAAGTCGGTGACGGTAAACGGCAAGCAGGAGCTCGAATATGAGCAAGCAATTACTTGAGAAGCCAAGCCAGAAACTCTAGCAGAGGACCCAGCAAGAAATACAAAAGTTTACCGAAGGAAGATGTAAGCAAATAAAACGTCTGCACTGCTCAATAGCTGAGAAGGAAGTGAGGGCTATTGACAACGGATCTCGTAATTTTGAACCTCGGTAAAGTGACACTCGAGCAGGCAAACCCTTCTCCTAACTTCCATACCACGCCCTCGGGAAGACTTTGAGCCACGATAGATTTGAAGTGTATCAGCCCCGGCTACACTACGGGTCTTCAGTGACATCAAAGTCCGAAACCGCAACTCGATGAAAACCGCCGGCCGCGAGTCCGCAACATTGACCACTAGGCTACCGTGGTAAGTGTGATAGCAAGTATTATGGTGTGATAGTAATAGATCTTCTAATCAAAGAAGTTCTAGGAGAGATATTTGTGTTTCAATCATCCCAGATTCAACTTAACCAGTTGATTTATTGATTTGAGGTACATTTTTAGACCTACCTTACGCTGCTTACGCAAGAGTTGGTGAAGATTATACATTGGAAAAAGTGAAGACTTTCCATTTATAAATTTAGACTGCATTGAAATGATGAGATGCATTGAATCAAAAACAGCTGAAAATACTCCATCTGAATTTACTAAGGTAAAAGAAGAAAAGGAGAAGCTACCAAGCGTAATTGAAGAAAATTTTATCTTTATTGGACAACAAGAAGAAAGGCAAGTATATAATGAAAAACGATTTCTGTCTCAACATGTAGAGCTTAGTTCTGAATTGAAAAAAAAAAAAAAAAAAAATCAAAAATTAGTTAAATTCAAGGAGAAAAAGAGAAGTTGTCTCAAGTCATACAGGAACAAGATGCCATTATTGGAGAAAAAGAAGTGTTATGAGTGCTAGAAAGGTTACTTAATTCCAAGGAAAGTGAAAATTCTGATTTGTTAACTCAGTTAAAGAAACTAAGGAATGAAACATGCGCCTTAAATGAAGAGAAATAAGTTAAGTGCAAGAGGGAAATGAAAGAACAAAACTATTGAAGATCAAGCGGGAAAAAGAAGCAATGCATCAGAGTTTAAACTAGAAAAAGATCTTTGAAAAGAAAAAGAAAGTAATGAAAATGAAAGACCATAACGGCTAATAGCAACGTAGAAAGAAGAATGCAAAAGATGAAGAGATTTAATATCCCAGAAAGAAAGGAAAAATAGAAGGAAAGTTATCCAAAGATACTTTAGTACGAAATGCAAGATAGGTGGGAAAAGGAAGTCAAATCTTAAGAAAAGGCAAAAGATTCTATTCCAACAGAAAGAAAAGATAAATGCCGAAAAAAATAATGGGATTTCACTCCAAAGAAGGAAAAGTAGCTGGACTAATATAGAGGGATGCCGCACCCGTTTCATACCAAGAGAAACAGGATCATCACCAGGTCCAAGAGGGCCGCGGTAGCCTAGTGGTCAAGGTCGTGGATAGCGGCTGGCGGTTTTCGTTCAGTCGCGGGTTCGATCCTTGGCCACCAAAGACCCGCCGTGTAGCCGGGGCTGATGCACGTTAAATCTGTTCGGGGCCCAAAGTCCTCCCGTTGGCGTGGTGTGGATGTTAGGAGAGGGAGGGTGCCAGCTCAGGTGTCGTCCTCGTCACTTGACCGTGGTTCAAAATTACGAGGTCCGTCGCCAATAGCCCTCGTGTTGCTTCTAGTGCGACGTTAATAAAAACTAAACCAGGTCCAAGGGTCAACTGACCTCATGAATGAATGGAGGAAGCGTTCCGATGAAGAACAAGTGTCGGGGAATTTTACGAAACCTGGGGAAAGTGCTGTTAAAAGGAAGACGGACTGGAAGAAGTTCTAAGAGAGAGAGAGAGAGAAGACTCTCCCTCTCCAATGTCGATGACCGGAGGAATATGTGATAAAAATGTTGTTGAAATTATATATTTTTAAGATTTTTATTTAACCAGAGAATGATTTGAACAGAACTCAGAGACATTAAATAAAAGACTAATTTGAAAAGAAATAAGAACTGTTAACTGACTGTACTTGAATTGTTCTGTATCTTTTTGATATTTTTGTGATTAATATTGAAAATTTTAATGTGTATAAACTCTATTTTTTAAAATCTGAAATCAAATTTAAGGATTATTGATCAAATACTTTAATAGAGATTATTGAATGATTGTTATAAGAATATTTGATTGATTTTTATGGATTACTGATTGATTTTTTTAAGAATTTTTAATTGGTTATGTTATGAATTAAGGGTTAGTTATTTTTCGAGGCACATTTCGAATAAAAAAATTATTAATTTGTTAGAATTTATCTAAGAAGTTTTTCTTAAAGATATAAACTGGATTTGATAAGATTCTTAGAATTGTTTTGAATTATTGTATTATATTAAAGATATTTTTTAAATATTTTGTGTGATTCACTTTGAAATTTTGAATTAATAAATCTATGAAAATCAGCTTTTCTATGCGTATGAGAATTAATACTTTGCATTGTGCATTATAATTAATTGCTCACAGAGTATGGCCCTGATATTTTAAGTGTATAATAAGTAAGATTTTCATGATAAGTTTAGTAAAGTAATTCTACAATGTGTAGGTGAACTTAATATTTAGTATTTTTGATGCACGCAGTTATTATAGAATGTAATAATTTTGTGTTAATAATAAATAAGCACAATCTGGGACACTTGTAATCTCAGGAATGCCGAATGTCATTCTCCACCTGAATTGATAAGCTTATGAGAATCAGATTTTTGTTCTAAAAGGGCACAATTTTTTTAAAAATATTGCTTCTGTTGTTTTTGATACTAAGTCAGAAAAAACAGTATTAATAAATTTAAATAGAATACTTAGGGCACTTTGTGAGGTGTGGGTGTGTAAGATGTTGCTTACAAGACACCCCCTGCTAAAGAAAAACACCCCGGAATTGCAGAGATCTCTGTAACACATCGCAAGTGACGCATGCGCTAAAAGTAAACTGTTTCCCGACATAATGTGATAAAAGTTTGAAAGAATAAAGTTATTGTTTTGGTTACAAAACCAGAACTGCTTTTTCTTTTTGCGAAAGAAGTTTAAATAGCCAAAGCTATAGACTGTAGGTTGAGTAATAAGCAGTTGTGAAATGATTTAGTTGTTAGTTAAGTATATAAAAGAAGAAAATGAAAAAAAAAATTTAAATCATAAGTGAAAATAATAGTGGTAAAAAGACAGTTAGAAGTGTTTTTTACTGGTCATTGCACCTGACTGAAACAGAAATTGAAAAACTTATGAAATTGATTTCAAGCTTTAGGTCAAACGCTGATCTGATCAAGCTTCAGTTCCTGAAATTGATTTCAATCTTCAAAAAAGACATGCACTACTGGCCATTAAAATTGCAACACCATAAAGGAAAGCAAATGCAAATGCAAATGCAAAAAAAAATATTTATTATACGTAAACAGTATGGCATGAAGACAAAATGATTCAATTTGGATGATTAAAGCTGGAGAAGGGTGGCGGGCAAGTCTCTCATCAACCCTCTGGTCAAATGTTTACAGTGGGAGACAGGAAGGTTAGAACACGACGTGCAACATGTGATCTTGCATAATCTTTTTGGAAGAGGGCATTTGATAGGCCTCGAAGATAGGGCACAACCACTAGAAGTAAGATGTCAGAAATGTACCGAGCTGCGTTCAAATTACCGTCGATTCGAACTAGAGATGTGCGTGACGTGTTCCCAATGGCTGATAAACCATTACACCAGGTGCAGAGATCCTATGCCGATATCGAATGCAAACAGGTGACGAGAGGTCTCCTCGGAGCCTCCAGACACGTATACGGCCATCAGAACATTGCGCGCAAAACCGAGACTCGCCTGAAAAGACGATATTGTGCCACTCCTGCATCCGGCTTTGTCTCTCTCTATGCTGCATTGTCAAGGGAAGCTGAAGCAATGGTAGTCGTGCTAACAGTCCATGCTGCTGCAAACATCGTCACACCGTACGAGCGGATACTAGGCGTGCTGTAAACATGTCCATTTCCTGAATAATGGTCCATGATGTGATTGTACGGTTTTTCAGGGCCGAACTCACAATATGTCTTTCCTCTCGGGCGTTTGTCATGGGAGGACGTGGAGAGGGCATTCCATATTCGCATGACAATGGTTGGATTTTGACCAGTGCGACGGGCAATATCACGGAATGATAATCCACACTCTCGATAGGCAACGATCCTGCCTCTATCGAATTCCGATTCTTGCTGGTAAGCCTTTCTTCTTCTTATTCGATGCATAACACTATATTCTGAGCACTAACTCCGACATTACAAAGAGATTTCTGAATGAGAAATACATTACACAACTTTTCTTTCATGCAGTGCTTCAGGTATCGATTCTCTCTCCTGCGTCGTCTAAATGCACTGAAAAACTAATCATTTGCATATCCAAACCTCTTCTTCTTTTTATGTGATTTTGACGTTCGTCAGATCATTCTTTCCTGTTGCTGCAGTTTTAATGGCCAATAGTGTATAAAAAATCAAGGAATAAAAATCGAAGAGTAAGCGTTATCACAAATGAATAAAACTTTCAAATAAAAATCAACATGTTTTCTCGAACATTAAATCACCAGGCATTATAACTTCACAAATTAATAGGCTTAACGTAAATAAGTTTATTTTTCTTGATCGGTAAATGTGAAATATTTTATTGTGAATCGCATCCAACAAAGCAGTTAAGGACTAAAGGCTAGGTAAGTATTATTTAATAATATTCACCTAAATAGAGGCTACTATAAGTGGTGGAAATGATGCATCATTATAACAGGAATAGTAATAGTCTATTGGCGAATGCTGTGGTTGATTATCAATATTTATGAATAAATAGAAATTTTAAAAATTAATCTTCCATAATTTCAGTAAACTTTTTGTTAACATTTTTGTGTAAGATATTTGCATTCGTTTTTGTGAATTAGGCCCTCATGCGGGTCCTCGAGCTTGAATTGCTAATACTAGTTGTTTACGTGCCCCAGTTGCAGACAATTACGTATAACGGACACAAAAATCGCAATGCTGCCATGATGATAGTTCAGGAACTAAGATCGCGTATAGAGTGGCCGTGGACATTCGAATTGAATAAATTCAAAATCTGTTTCAATTAGACATTGTCATGCGGAATACCTCGAGAAGCCACACGTTAATTAGAATTGGATTTCAAGTTTTGTGGGGTAAAAGTTAAATAATTCGACCAGTTAAAGCCTCACAATTGTTTCTTGACCGTGGCTTAAAATATGAAACCTGGAACCAATAGATAATGTTAGGTACAAAGCGATGTTAGGCCAACCAACCAGTTTCTGTACCTAACAACAAAATGATATGCATATTGTTCAGAAATAGAATAAAATTATCTCGAGATGTTTCAAACGAACTTGTTTGATAAACCATTTAAAAAAAAAAAGAAACTGATAATAGGGAGTGAATATGTATAGGCTGATTCATTGTAGATATTTCCTCGAAAACTTTAGTCACCATTCACGAGATTCATGAATCGATCATGTCATATTTCATATCCTGCTCATATTCGTTTCGTTTCCCAGCAAGTCACTAAGAAATCTGTGTCATCTCTTCTCTTATATTCGCCTCCTCTATGTATTCTTAGAGGTTTCAAAGAAGTCTTATGATATACGTGGAAATGTAAGGGTTGGCACAGATGAACAAAGACTAAAAATTGATCAGCAACTCTTTACCGTAATACAAAATCATAATAGGTATTAACTTTGTAACAGACTTTTAAACATCGCTCTTGCAAAATGTTACAAACATTATCAACATTTTTAAAAATGAAAAAAAAAAAAAGATAGAGATCACATCTGAATAAATTAAAGCTTTAAATAAAATTGAAAGAGTCTGCTCAATTTAATATGTGAACTCCACAGAAAATACCTTAATATAACATACATCCCACAAAAGCACAGATGGAACTCATTAGCTTGGTCAACATTATTAGCAATACGAATGAAAATTGTGATGAAAGATGAAATTTTTCAATTTTTTACGCGTCGTAAAATTACGTTAAGATACAAATTCCTTCTATAACTTAGTTTCAACTTTAATGAACTTTTTATGTCTTAAAATCATTTTAATAAAAGACTATTATGGTATCAATAAATAAGAAGGACTAATAAAACTGTTATCAAATAGGCTTTAGTAAAAATACGTGTTATGAATTATTTGGTTTTACTGCAGCGTGTCAGTATAATAATTATACCAGAATTTTTCTAATCGGATATCTAAAAATAATCAAATTTACTAATGGTTAAGCAAAATGGAGTTTAACTTAACGGCTTAAATGGAACTAAAACAATTATCACATTTGATGCCGTGTTTTTCTATAATTAATCCTTATGGGAAAGGAAGAGGAAAAGAGTTGCCCAGATAAAACGAAACAATTTGTTTCATTGAGAAAGGTGAAGTAGCGTGATTTTGAGCAGATGTTAATATGAAAATATTAGCTCATGAACCATTTATTTTTCCATATTATCTGAGATAAGAACATTAAGGGACCAGGTTAGTTTTCACTGAAAAATATAAATAAAGCCAAAGAGTTTATTTGTTCTTGTACAAATTTAAAAACACCTTTTTTCAGGTGAAAACATCTCAATATTTCAGGGATTTCAGGTCATAAGAGAACTCAAATACCTATTCATCATATATTTACTATATACTTAGAACATTCAAATAAGTATACAATTTTTTACTTTAAAATGTAAAATTAAAAAATTGTTAGCATTTAAGTATAGAAGATGAAATATTGAACATTATTTATTCAAGAAGAAAATCGTAAATTCAAATGGAAATTAGTTGTGTTATCAGTAAAATCAAAATCTGCTATTAATAATGAAATATTTTTCTATCAGAAAAAATATTCCAAGTTTGGCTTCCATGGTTTTTGTATCATTAGGGGACAGAGTTAATACTTAATTATTTGTTCTATCGTTTTTACTTGTTAATCTAATATTTGGCATACAGAAAGAAACAGATGAAAATGAATTAGAGAATATATAGAAATTCATTTTCCTTCACATTTTTGTAAAACTTTTTAAAAACTTTACGGGAGGAAAAGAATAAAGGTTAGCATATCTCATTTTCCTTCTGTTATTTATTAGTATTGTTAAAATACCAAAAATTGTAGATGCGGTTACAATAGTAAGTCAATCTTCTGATGTCATAGCCTTGAAATACTTATATTTTACTATCAGGCATAAAAGCAGAAATTTACAAAGTATTTGATGTCCAGGAATCAACCTTTAAAATAATTTAAGTCAATTATTTTGATTTTGAGTTCTGTTCTTTCCGTTCTTCATAAAGTGATATTTGTATAAGCTGTAATCAGTGGCGGATCCAAGGGGAGAGCACGTGCACCCCCTCCCTCTATCGTAATTCCATGCATGGACAAAATAACGTACCCGAACAGGAAATCCCAAAAATTTAAAAGTGTTTATTTTGTTGTGTTACTTCAAAGTTGTTTTTTGTGTTCAGACACAGGATTGAACAATCTATCGTTTTAAGTTCCCAGTTTGAATTGATTCTTGTGTTATTGTTTAGTTTATTTTTAGATTAAGGATTAAGTGCAAGCATGAATTATAAACGAAATAAACAAACACAGTTGAATCTTACAAACTTTTTAGAGGGGGGGGGGAACAATTGTGCTTCTCCCTCTGTCGATTTCTTTTTGTATTCGTCACTGGTTGTAATCATAAAGTATAAAGGGAAATGTTTCTTGATGAATTCTTCCTTCAAATCATAATAATTGTTACTCAGATATTAATTTTTTAATATGGAGTTAATAATATTTTTTTTAATTTAAAAAAACAATAACGATATAAATAATAATGTAGAAATCTCTTACCACAGAAAATTTTTTATATTTGTTTATTTACAACAGTGACGATTTCGAAAATAAAAATCAGAATTTTTGTACCAAAATCCATTGTCATTCTCCGTCCTTCGCTAAAATATTCAAAAATATAAGGATTTTCTCAATCAAAAATCAATGAGATCATCTTTTCCAATCATTTTCATACTTATCATCCCCCCCTCAATTTTTTTTCAAACCCCGACACATTGTAGTTTAGTTTAGTTTTTATTAACGTCGCACTAGAAACAACACGAGGGCTATTGCCGACGGACCTCGTAATTTTGAACCACGGTCAAGTGACGAGGACGACACCTGAGCTGGCACCTCCCTCTCCCCGACACATTGTAATATCATTTCTTACTTTTATCTTTCAATATTTTTCTTCCTATCAGTAAGCTAACAATTTAAAGTCTCTTTCTCCTTCAATCTCTTGATACTGCTTGATGTCCAAATTTTTTTTTTTTTTAAAAAACCAATATTTTCCTTTAATTTTGGAAAGTGATATTACATCAAAATTTACTTAAATTAAATCATGACAAGTGCTATATAAGCAGTGTTTGAGATTTTTAAAATAGTTTGTAGTATAATAAACCGCTTCCACAGAACTCCCTTGGCGGTGCACGGCTATTATATATTTCAATTCATATTAAATAACCACATTAAATTACGGTGATTGAATAAAGAAATTACCATATATTCTCTTTTATAAAACAGTGCCAACATATATGGGTGTATAAATACACAATAATACAATACCAGTGCAACTAATAGTTCTCATAGATATCTATCTATAAATTTATTGGGAAAGTCTACTGTCTTTCTGTGGATGCAGTTGATTTATATGAGAAGTAGTTGCTCAAGACTAAGATAAACATATCATTAAAGTGCGAGTAAAGCGTTTCATCATCTTAACAGTCAATTGAACAGAGGCCAGTGTGCATAACCTAAAACTGAAAATGAATATAAGACAGTGCCACTTACTCCTCTCAGCCTTAGTATGAAATACATATAAAATTTGAAGTAAGTAAGCAATTGCAAGATAGTCTCTCGAAGAATACAAATGGTAGTTTAGTTTATTGGACTTGCGATTGATATACAAAATACCGTTTTCCAGAAAGTGTATCTGGATGTTGTATTAACAATCAGGAATTGATATATTGCTAATAATAATCTATAAGATGGCTAAAGAATTAAAAAAAAATGATATTGAAATGCTTTGAGATGGCCCAAGAACATCACAGATTACCAAACAGATAAATTTAGTAACAATTTTTCCATGAAATGCGCATTAAAATACCGTTATTTTATTTTTTTTTAACATAACAATATAATTGAGTGTTAGTGGAAACATTCACGAATATTCATCAGCAGAAAAAAAACGGATTAAAATAAACTCTGATAACCATGATTTAAGAAATATGTTTGTAAGGGGGTAAAAATAATTTCAAAAAATTGTTTTTTTTTAAAAAAAAAAGCCCACAAAAAGGAAAAAAAATCGACTTTAATAGAAAAAATAATATAAAGTAGCAAACAAATAATAAATCCTTCAAATCACGGTGAAAATTCAGGCACAAAGTTAAAAATGTGTTTTCGATTTCTTTATTTAAACCATGACCTATCACCAAAAAATCAGGTCATGTAATTGGAACACAAAATGAAAATGTATATCAAGTCCTAGAATAGAAAACAAAACCGGACCGTGCGTTAAATCATATATATAAAATACTAGTGTCCTTAATAAATCCTAAAAAGTGTAACTGATACCTTTTCGCATTAGATTAAAAATTATTCGAAGCTTTGAACGAAACTTATAAAAACTTTTGCTTAAAAAACCTCGGATGCTCCTCAAAAGGTGAAAAGTGACAGTTCATTATTATTTATTCTCAATCATGAAATGAAGCAAGTAAATGATATTATATATAGAAGAAATAGAACATGGGTTTTAAAAAATGCATAAAATAGCTAGTGAACACCTGGAAAACTTTAGACCAAAGGAGTGAGTGACTGTTGGGTTTTATGGAGCAAGAGCCAAAGCAGGCCATGCTGCGCCAAACATTTGTTAAAAAATCAATTTCAACTACATTTTAAAAACATGAAATAAACACAACGTAATAAAAGAGTTGAAAGGTTAAAGCTTCAAATATGGGGTGAAAGGCTAATTTGTTTGATAAAAGCAAATAAGTTACGGTGAGGTTTTCCCCCCACCAAGTCTGATAGGTTTAAAATGAAGAATCAAAGAAAACGCGACGATGATGATCAAAAACCGACAGCCAATTAAAATGTGATAAATCGTGTAAGGGACATGGCAGAAAGGACACTCGGGAGCATCTCCAAACAAAAGATGTTTGTGAGTAAATAGAGTATGTCCAGTGCGAAGGCGAGTCAATCTGACATCCGCTCTTCGCATTAGAACAGGCCATTCTCCAATGGTAGGCTTCACCGAGTGTAGTTTGTTATTGCATTGAAGATTCCATGATTCCTGCCATGTCTCATGAATAGAATTTAAAATGAGACGTCTCATGTCATCTAGCGGGACTGCGAGCTGCAGAGGGTTCGATGCCGAACGTTCTTGACCAAAGGAGAACATTTCGTTAAGGATTTATTTTCGGTAACGATGTCAGGAATTATCTTTTCAGGAACTTACTGTCCGATATTAGTTGTGGCTGTGCTAACTAGATGGCAGCACGTATTTCAATAATAAATGCAATCGTGTGAGTGTATATATACAATGTCAATTCGGTAAGCGAAGTGCCACATTTTTTGGTTTATGATTTACTCCAAATAAGCATATTATATTAGCTCTACCGCTGTCAAGTAATGTATTTCAAACAGTGTCAGAAGCGAAAGAATTCACGTATTTTTTACAATAAATTTTAATTTGCGAATTTAGAAACTATATAAGAATATAGTTCCAAAGATGGCAAACACTCTGACAACGGTTCCACCATTTCACGCTGGATTGAATCCATTGGAGTCCTGGAGGAACTAGAGACAAGAATTTAATGATTATTTTAACACTCTCCGATATATTGAAAAACTGGGGGGAAAAAAACTGCTTTATTCTATTATCTATACGGAGAGGAATTGAAAGATAAAATAATAATAAATAAATAAAGGAGTGGTGAGTTTTTAACTTAAAGCCTAAAGGTCTAGAACATATGCTTCAAAAATTTGATATTTTTTAGATTATCAAAATGAAATTTTTGTTTAAGTTCCTTGAAATTAAACAGGAACCAGGGGAAATATTCGCGTACTATTCTACACTTCGTAACGCACTAGTGAAATGTAATTATAGAAAATTCGCAAGATAGCACGTTTCGAGAAAAAATAATTCAAGGACTGTTCGATAAAGTACTTCTGGAAAGATTATTATAAGAGTCAAGTAAAAAAACCAACACTATTAGAAGCAGTTAGTAAATATAAAACTGCTGAAAACAGCAAATTGAGAGGGCAGTGCAGTCGATAAAGTTCTCTTAATAAAGCAACCGAGGAAGCTAAAGGTATTACTATATTACAGGATACAACTAGAAAAGTACGTGCTTTCAACCAACTGAATTAATAACGGAGAGAAAGCTTTCCTGCCATCGCAGTCAGACCAGTTGAAAGCAAAATCTGATGTTGAAAATGCAAGAGAAGCATTGAAGGGAAGGTAACATAGTTACTGAAAACAAAGATGCAACTGTGTGGCCTACACTTCATAATGCAAAGGAATGGTTCAAACTGAAAAGGGAAGATCCTTAGAATAAAGGTATTGTAATTCAAGAAGTTCCCCAACCTCGCCTCATACAAAATAAAAGGAAAAGATGGATATCTTTATAGAAGGAATAGATTTCCCATTGAAGTAGAAAATGAGAGTTCCCAAGAACTATATGGTCAAGAACTATATTAGATTTCTATCACAGCTTTAACAGTGGTACTACTGAAGTTGATTTTTCAGATGTTCTACTAAATGCATTAACTGTAACAAATTTTACGTTAATGAGACGTTACAGTTAAGATGATATAAAACAAACCGCGTTCCAAATTCCAGGTGATGTATCAAATAATGAATAGAACAAAACTATGACACAAAAGGCTTTGAGAAATAAAGAGAAACTAGTTCAATATGGTGACAATTGAAATAATTGTGACAATTTAACTTTATTAATTTAAGAATTAAACCATAACAAACTTAAGCTGTATAGTAAACATAAATAACTTTGTATCATTTATTAGGCGTTAACAGACAAATTGGAAATGTTATATTGAGAAGTTCTTGAAATAACGAAAGGTGATGTTAGGTATAAGTTATGACTGTGCTTACTAGATGGCACCCAGTGCTTCATTCCTATGTGTGTTATGCAAATGGCCAGTCGCGTATATATTTCATTTAGTGAAACTAATTCTTCCAAACTTAATGTTGATCCGGTACGTTAAGTTTCGCATTTCTTCTTTTTTGATTTAAACTAAATAAAAAATAAATCATAAACGCCTAACCATTATTAGGTAATTTATTTTAAACTTATAACCTTAAGCGATGAAAATAGAGAATTTACCCTCCTTATCAACATAAAATGTACAAATTTTACACACCAAATGCAATCTTTTACAAGCCAAACTCCATTATTAAAAAATGTACTATTTTACAAATCAATCATTTTTATGCGTATGAAAGTTAATTACGAACGTATTTCTTTTAAATATAACCTGACACACACATTTAAAATATTTTTATGAAACATAGTTAAAAAAAAGGATTACTCAAATAATATTCCAATTTATAATAATCAAGTCAACAATTTACCATAAATTTTTAATTATTTGAATTTGTTCTAGTTTAATGACATGTAAAAGAAATTTCATTTAGTGAAACTAATTCTTCCAAATATTAGAATTGTTCTTGTCAGAGATTTTTTTTATACAAATCAGTTATTGATAAAAATGAAGACTATATTCAATTTACATTTTGAGGAATAAATGCTTTTATATTACATAATTTCAATTAATTTATTTATTAGTTCTGCTTAATTTCAAAAATTAATTTTGCACATGATTCTAACGACTATATCAACGAATGATTTCATTCGCAAGATGTTGAAATGGATCAGCAAACGATTTAATTTGGAATGTAAAACATGTAAATCAAATGGAAACAAGTCATTATGTAAAATAGAATTCTGAAATTTTACCTGAATTCCTTTTAAAAGGAGAAACAAAATATGAAACGTTAGAAGTACACTTGAAAGCAGTTGTTATAACTAATGGCTTCAAAATTATGATTTAAAAACGTAATAACGAAATAAAAAGGCCCGTTGCTACATAAATGCGATGCTCAACAAATGAATTTGGTTATCAGATTTTTTTAAAAAAAGATGTGATATAAAGTAAAAAAGAAGGGGAAAATTTTGAATGCAGCCTAGTTTCTATTCATGCAAAAATTTAATATTACTCGTAGTAATCTGGTCGACAGTTCATCAAATGATAAATTAACCAATGCAACAGTCAATTAAAAACAAGTATTGCAGAATAACTATTAGGTCTGTTTAATAAAACTTATTACTTTTTGAGACAGAAACATTTAACTCTTTAATTCGATTACTTATCCAACATAACATTATTTTAAAAATACTTATTTAATATAAATAATTTTGTAGGAAATATATTTGTAATAAAATTAAATGGTAAAATCTATAATGATTTTTAGTATAATCTGACAGTGCAACTGTCATTATTTAAACACAGACCAGAAGAAAATTTTAAATTAAATCTTGTAAACACAAATCTGAAATTTTTTTTAAAATTACCTTTAAAATGTGACGATAATTTTCAATGATTGAACAAACCAACTATTATTAAGTTATCCATCCAAAAGAAAATTTTATGTAGCTAATTATCAGTGAAAAAATAATGCTTAATTAAATAAAAAAAAATAATAAAATATATAAATGATATTTTTATTTCATTATTTCTACTGAAATTGTATTTTTGATGATGATATTCGTACTGGAAAACGAGAAATATTTTATAATTTGATATTGAAATTTTTGATGTGTTAAGTATAAAGTGTCTGTTACAATGCAAGTGTAATTTCATACACTTTGGATAAAATTTTGTTAAAAAATACAAACAAAAACCCATCTTTGAATAGAAACTTTCCAGATGATAAATTTATTTCCATTTATTTACATTCCACTGTGTAATGATTTAGTATGAAATGATAGCAAAAGAACAAAGACTAGAGAAACTAATTTTGATAAATATTCCAAGTTTCTCTTAATTCATTGTCCGTTACTGTTTAGAGGAAGGTTGCATATCACAAACAAGTCTTTTTTAGTGATAAATTATGAATAGCAATCATTTGTACTAGATAGGTGGATATGCTATAATGTACGTACTAGCAGTATAGTAACGATGGGCACCTTTATTGGGCCCAATGCTTGCTGCAATCCAAAGGCACAACCGCAAAGGGATACAGGAGTTCTAACTTAGGGTTGCCATTTAACACGCAAATCATTTTTTAAAATTGGGAACATTCTGTTAAACTTATTTTGTTGTTCATGTTCAAAGAAGGATCAAGAGTTTCAGAGAAGGAAATTGTATTTAATACATTTTTTTTTATGTTTGAAATCACAATAAAATGACCGACTGTTGCTTTTTGCAGAAAATTTGTGGTTTATTGTTAACATAGTAATAAAGTGCATAACAATTATCTGATTGATTATCCAATATTATTGCAAATTCTGGAGTTATCAAGACAGTATTTTAACTTAATATACAGCTATTAAAATAACAAAACTGTTTTTCAAATATATCTTAGATTAAAACTTGATTTTATGGTATTTAATTACAAATTTGATTGTGAGCAAGTTCAAAAATAAATTTATTATTTTTTTAACATAATTTTTTTTAATAAATGTTTTGAAACATTCTCAACTTTCAAATAAAGATATATCCACAATCGCTTCAATTCAATGAAATTTATAAAAATAATATTTACAATTTTTTAAGACTTTATAGGAAAATAAATTTATTGTTGTTCTAATTGATGTATCAAATAAATCATAGTTCACAACAAAAAAAAAAAATGTTTACTTAATTTCAAAATTGCTTGTAATTAAGAATCACATTTGACAATAAATATGAACATCTTTTTTGAGAAAATGATACGAAATTCTCAGTGTTTATTGAAACTATTTGGGGCAAGTAAAATTCAAGACAAACAAGAAAAAATTTGTGCTGAAAAAAGCACATCTTTTCCACATGAATGAATTAATCTAAATAAATTTATAAAATTCAACTACATATTAAAAACATATGCTATTAATCAAACAAGCACAGAAATTAATGCAATGAATGGATTTCTTTATTCAATTGTAAAGAATTATTGACAACAGTTTCATTTAATAATAGTTTTAATAATTATAATATCCATTTATTTGAAGTGATAAATAACTAAAGACTCAACAGAAATTTCTTACAAAACAACAAGTATTAATTCTTATGACTGAAAAGTTAAAAATTTATAAATGAATAAAATACCATAAAATCAAGAATGACATAAGATATATTTATATGTAAAATTCTTAACAACAAGAAAAGTATGTACTGAATGGCTTTCTGAAACACAACATTTTCTTTTCAATGATATTTTTACATTGTATTGATAATTTGAATAATCTATCAAGGTATATTGCATTATTGAATACATATAAAAATTCTAATTCCCCCCCTTGGAAATCCCCAGAATGTTTTTTTGTGATAAATTAAATATTCATTTAATAAATCTGTTCAATTTTAAATTCTGTATCAAAGATTAAACAAAGACCTATTGGAAGAATGATTGTAGTAATTGTTTTGACACCGATGAAAGCAGGTGATCCTCCTTCAACACATCAAAATACTTTCAAAGAACACACATCTTTTGCTCAGACACAGAAAAATACTTTGACACACTCCTTTTGACGTAGCCATTGTAGATGGATGAATATTTTTAATTAACCACTTTAAGGACTTTATAAATTTTTACATTTAGCTAAGCTCATGTTACAAGAGTGCATGTCGAAGAGTATATAAACATATAAATGACAAAATTCCCTTAAATGGACCTCTTAATTCCATGAAAACAGAATGAAAAACTTAAATGTAATAATAAATTCCTATTTTATTTATTTATTCAAAATTCCATATAAAAATTACTTATTCATGTTTTGCTTTGAGCTTTTTTGGAGTCAATAAAATAATTTTATATAAACTTGTCGGAATTGGGTAAAGAAATCCAGTTTTAAGCTGCAGTGTCTTCTTTTTTATATCAAAGGAGGCTACTTGGAGTAGTTCAGTTTCCTCCATTCAACTGAGAGAGTAATAAAACTTTGTAATATAAATTTAATTACAACAGAATAGATTTCATTTTTTGGTATACACAGTAACAGAATAGGCTACTGGAATTCCATGCCACTGTTCATCGCACCTATAACTCAGAGGGTGGCAACCCTAGTCTACGGAAGGAGTCGCCGGACGGGCGTAACCGGGAACAGGGGTCCCTTTGCTCGGGGCCCTCTCGCCCCGCTCTACTGATCAGCAGAGTTGTTTATTTCTCTCCAATATGGAGACTCACTTCTCTGGTCAGCAGTCGATGATGTCCGATTTCGCTTGAGACCGCTGAGGTGGTCTGCGTGGGAAACCTGAAGAGAAACCAAATCAGAAACGATGCTAACGAACAAGACAATATATTCATATTTCACAAAATAATGCAGTAGTTCAAATCATTCTAAATTCCATAATGTATAATACAGCATCCGACATAAAAAATGCAACACTATGAAGATTCAGCCGTATAAATTGGTAAGTTCGGAGAATATATGCAAGTAAACAGGTTGTGCAGATGATCTGAAACACAAGTTGGTCTCGTGATTATAGTGCGGGATAAAAGGGATATTTATTGTTTATTAACGTCGTACTGAGAAGCAACACGAGGGCTATTGGAGATGGACCTCGGTACAAAAGACAAGGAAATGGCGAATGAATCTACAGTCACCACTCTCTGTCACTTAAGGAATCCAGAATTTCAATAAGTTCCAGAGAAACACGTGTAGAGTGAGAAATGCCTTGAGAACGACATCGAAAACAGTTCAGGCAATTGGACGATTTTACGAGGGTAGGCTTACACTTGGTTGGTCTTAATGTCGCATCACTGCTGAAACACATGTAGATGTATCCATTGTGCACAGAATTTGGACCAGACGGACCCTAAAACGAAAGACCAGATCTAACTAGATGTACAACATACGATACGAATCGACGCATCTGAGGGGATGCAAAGGCGATTCTATTAATAACTACTATCGATACTCTGAGGAATGTGCTGGGAGCTTTGGATGCTCCAATATCTAAGACAATAGTTTTAAGACATTTGGTTGAAAGTGGTTGGCATACAACCCGCCCTTCACAGACAGCCAATGACGCCAACCCACCAACGTGAAAGATTGCGATGGCGTGAGGATTGAGCCACTTGGACCAAAGAATAGAATAATGTAATGTTCAGGAACCTCGGTTCTACTTTTGTTATGATAGTCGTCAGTTGAGAGTCTGAAGACATCGAAAAACTAGAGCTAATTCGACCACTATTGTTGAAAGCCATACCATTCGTCAGGGGGTATCAGACACGATACCTCTGGTATCGTGTCTGATGGCTATCAGAGGTACCGCAGTCGGTTGTGCTCCGCGGCCGCAAAATGGTATTTTTTAACAGGACAACACACGACCGTATACGGTATTCAACAGTAGACAATCCCTGCAACATATCCAGTTGCAACTTTGTCCTGCAATACTTTCTGATCTTTCACCGATCTTACCTTTGTGGTGACCGGGTGTAAAAGAATAGTCCCACAGTATCTCATGCATGTCATAAGAGACGACTAAAATAGGTACTCAGTGTCAAGGTTTATAGCTGGGCACCCTGCCCCTGGGGATTGTATCAGGGGACCTGAGGGCTTGTCTTCTTTAGGTAAGTACATACATCATGACTGCGAAACTTCCTAGTGATCTTTTTCTTTCCCATGATATTTACTGTCTTTGGTAAACACGGGCGACACGCCCCTAAGATACTTAGCAATCTTTCTCTATTTTCGACCCTCCATCTTAATTGTTTGGCGCTGCCTGGCCACATTTGGCTCTTACACCAATACATTCGACTATCACTCTCTCACCGATCTAGTATATCTAGGACGTGATTTTCCATTGTTTATTAATATATGGGCACCTATCCCTCAGAGCACCATCCGCACGCTAATCAAATCTGTATCTCATAGGGTTGCTGCTTGTATAGTCGCGAGAAGTCTGCTTCTTGTATAGGAGCATCTTATTTTCTACTAATTCCCAGAATTTTCATCACTGCATTAAACTTATCGTCTTGTAAACATAATCATTTATAATTATCATAAGCATCCGCGCTATGTGTACATCTAATATCATAACCTACCCACTATTCCTAGGATTGCATTTTCTATGTTGGGCAGTGTAAATCAGTCCTAAGCCACAAAATTAAAAAAAAAAAAAAAAAAAATCTTTTAAGATTTCTTACACACTTTTTTAAGACTTGAAAACAACAATGGCCAAAATTGTACAGTTCTTTCATGAAAATAACTATTTTATAATAACAGTTGAGATATTTGACACCTCTATTTCTTTAAACTATCTATGGATATAAACTTTGCAATTTAACAACAAGGGTTAAGACTAATTTTCAATTGTAAGTCCAGACCGAATTCCCCAAATGGAAAGAAGACAGTGATATGTAAAATCAACTTGTTAATCTTTTTTTAAAAATTAAATAATTATTTTGATATTGCTGTTCATATTGGGTCTCATTAAATAGAAATCTACAATTTTGAGATATTGAATAACTTTACAGTCCGAGTCCCCAATTACACTACATTGATGATACAGATTATTCTTAATTTTAAACTAATTAAAGTATGATGTTCATAATTGGCTATGAATTATAAAACACATCTATTTTCAATTTGTAAGCTTTTGTTTGAAATGGGTTAATATAGTTAAGCATTGTAAATGGAAAAGTGAGCCTCATATCTTTCAGTAACTGCCAAACAATGTTTAAAATGAACTCAGAAATTTATGATACTGAAAATGAAAGTTGCAACACAACGATTTAAGCTAAATATCAAGAAAGATTCCACTTTTTGCTGCATATTTTCTCAGCATCTATACAAACAGAAAACATTATTAGTGTAAATCATCAAAGATTTTGATCTACTAAACACCCATTTTTTGTATTATATGTAGTAGGCAACAACTGCAATAATTTATTAAATGATTTTCTATTACGTAAAATTTTTCTCTTGGAGAATCTCATCTGAATTGCATCAGTACAAATTCACATGTGAAAAAAAAAAAGGGTCATTACAATTTAATTTCTTTACATTCTCATTTTCCACCTATTTACTTCCCTCTATTAATTACCAACAATTATAAAATACATCATTCATATAAAAAACAATAACATTCTTTTTTTGTGTTTTGTAAGTGATTTAATCATATTCTCTAACTCACTCTTTTTTTTTATTTAAAAACTATGTATCATAATCGAGATAATTTAATACAGCAGTATAAAAATAATACTAAAATTAAACTAATATTGCTGTATAAAAATTCTGCATTTTGTCCTTTTGTGAAACAATAAATTCTGTCCTTTTGTTAAACATATTTGTTATTCATTTCATTTAACTTAGAAGAAATCAAAATTAAACTATTAAATGAAAAATAAAAGCATATTTATTAATTATAGATGTTCTCTTTAAAATAATTCAAGTATTTTATCAAAGATTTCCATATATTAATCAATGAAGTTTCATAAGACATACATTACTGTAATATCGTCTAGTGCTTATTTTGCATTGACATTTAATAAATGGACTTAATCTAAATCTAAATTCAGAAAATCAGAACTTTATGGATCCAGAGAAAAAAACTTTACTGGATAATAATCATTCTATATGATCCTTAAGGTGATTGAACATTAGAAAAAAGTAATTTTTTTCTTTCAAAAAATTCAAAAAATTTCATTATTTGTTTCAATATTTTATGAAAAATATTGCTTTGAAATGTGGCTTACATGAGGATTGTCCAGAAAGTAAGAATACTGACTTCTGATGCTCAAAGAGAATTTTTTTCAACAAAGTTGGCTGTACTGCGTTTCGTTTTAAGATCAAAATGTTGGGAATAGAATGAACGCCTGTTTATTTCACTCTAGTGAAAACTCTTATAATGCCGCTTTGAAATGAATGTCTCGATTTCGATCCCACTAGCTGCGAGTTTAGATGCATAATTTCGGTTTTTTTTTTTTCCAACACCATTCCAGATATTTAACGAAATAAAAACTGTTTACTGAAAGATGTCATGCACCGTACTAAAGTGTACAAGTGGAGTCGTGAGTTTAAAGTGGCAGAAAAAAATTCAAAACCATTATTTCGAACCGAAAAATCATGGCTTTTGTTTTTGGGATTGCCCTCATTGAATTTTTGCTCTGAGGATAGCAATTAAAACCGAGAGCGGTAATGAGAAGTTCTCAATATCATACAGAACTAAAGATAGGAATATTAGCAAACAGAATGTGTTTTCTGGAGGGGGGGTCAATACACGCCCCCTACCCTTCCAAAGCCTGTGAAACAAAGCAATTATTGGATTCGATTGGTAAGCATATTCCCTCACACAGCCCTGATCTGATACCTGTAGATTTTTATCTTATCACCTCTCTGAAATCGTTTATGAGTGAAAAACGGTTTTTGATCGTTAATGAGAAACAGTTTTTAAAATTTATTGATTGCTATTAATGCCGCTCTAAGAAGCAACACGAAACTGGCAATGGACCTCGTAATTCCGAACCTCGGTCAAGTGACGAGAGTGACACCTAAGCTGGCATCTCTCTCTCCAAACTTTCACATCATTTCAACTGGTTGATTTGGAGTGAAAAAGATTTAACGTGTATCAGTTCCGCTACATGGCGGGTGTTTAAAAGAACCAGGACTCGAATCCACGACTCAATGAAAGAAAGCCGCATGAGCTTGCGACCATGACCCCAAACCTACCACGGCCACTTTATGAGGTTCCAGAGTGCAGTCACACAATGGGCCCAAAAGGTAACGGGAAAATTTTTTGGACAGTATAAAAAAGCATATTCCTCAGTTCAAAAAGTACAGTGAGGAAAAAGTCGACTACAACGAAAAATAGCGTTTGATGTACATATATGAATTTGTAAATTTTTCAAACATATATTACCTTTTCAATTTTCAAGAAATTGAGTTCTCTTACTTTGTAGATAACCCTTGTATCTTGAGCATATTCTTGAACATACATTAAATAAATATATAATTGAATAAAATTATTTACTTACCTCGGCTTAGCCTTGCCACCCTCTCTCTGTCACACTCTGTTTCTGATTGGTCATTACCGGAGCTTCCCCGGAGAGCAGCAGTATCAGCTCGGCTGAAAGTATAAATAGTACCTTCACTGTCACTCTCATCACTGGAAAGCCTGAAATTAGGATTGGTTTCTTGCTTTCAAAAATAACTCTCAAATAATTTAAACACAGAATTGAAAAGAAAAGGTCCATATTCAAAACAGCATATAACATTATACTATTTTATAACCTTTCAAAAATAATTCTTTTACATATCTATTATTTTCTTCATGAAAAGTGAATTAATCTAATTAAAATCAGTTTGAAATAACGTAAAAATTACTAAAGTCGCTGAAATTTATAAAAACAGCTCCGAAAACATTTATAATTTTTTGTGTGTTTCGTTCTTTATTATAATTACATAAAAAAGAAAACATCATTTTAAATCAAAGCACATAACTTTCAAAACAAAAAAAAATATATATTTTATTGCTACATATAATTTCAGTTCTCTTTGTTATGCTTCCTTTTTTTGGAGAACTCAAGGATGCTAATTTTATCCCTAAAATCATTCTAAGGTTTATAAATCCTTTTTTTAGATTACATTTTTTATTACTCCGTAAAAATACAAATAGAAATATATAATTTATTTACATTACACATATATTTGAAAATTTAAACATACAATATTTTTTCATAGTTTGAAAAATAAATTTATATATCAGCGATTTAGCATTTACTTTGAATAAAGCATATTTTCAAATATTTATCTGATAAAAATGTTTAGAAGGTACAAAAATTTAGAAAATCACATGATATATTCTTAGGACTATCAATACATTTTGAAAAACTTTCAAAAGTAATACATACTGGCGACCATGACCAGTCCTTATTCACAGATAAATATAAATAAAAGAATTAAAAAAAAAAATCAGTAAAAGTTTATGAAAACATATTTTGTGGATGCTGACAGATACTATTTCAGATAAGATTTAGAATATATAATTACAAGTTATGTTATTGAATTTTTAAATAGAATAGCTAATACTCTATTTGAGTAAAATAAAATATTACATACATGAACACTTTTTTTAAACCAACACTTCTATGAGACTAAAAAAAAAAAAGTCTTGGAACAATAAGAAATTAAATAAAAAAAAGTACTGAAAATGCAGATTTATCAAAAAACAGTTTTTAAATATATTTATGATGATAAAATGTCCTTTTTCTGCATATTTTTTATTAATTTCTTACTGGCTGAAGGAAAAAAAAAAAAAAAAAAAAAAATTAAGCCTCCCCCCACATCTTCTTTTTATTCTCATAGAAGTGTTGGTTTTTAATATATATTTCTTGGTCTTTATATTAAAAAAAATTTTAACAATTTTTTTTAAAAAAAATTTACAGTTTTATTAATGAATATTGTACTGTAATCCAAACTGAGTTTGCGTGTAAAATTTCAAAGTTATAGCTTATCAGGGAGTAAGCGAGAAATTGATGAAAATATTTTTGTCAAACTGACATACAGTGCAAGGTTATAGGAAAAATAATTAAGTATTATGTTAGAGTTGTCATGTGATTACATTGAAAGTACATCCCCCCCCCCCGGGGGGGGGAGTCTTGGAGAAAAGAATCTAACATGAAATTTACACAGAATAATTTGATCAATAAAATAACACAAAAATACATGAATTTTGATTCAAACAAGGAATCATTACAAAACTATGCTTGGTTGTTGAAATATTACACATAAAAGAGTTGGTAATAAGTAATATTAAATAAAACTTTAAAAAAAAAAAAAAAATTCAACCTATTTTACCCAAAACCAGTTATTATAATCTGTGAATTTTCTAGGCTTCCTAATTAAATTCAAAAAGGGTTCTTATAGATAGTAAGACATTAGAATGAATTGAAACAAATATGAATACTTAGAAATCAAATTTGGAGCCACATAAAAAAATGCAAGTAAATCACACACATTTTTTTTCTTTTTAAAAAAATTTAAACCATACTTTTTCATCTTTCATCTCTTATTCAAACTCTGAGAAGCTTTAGAAATGGGTAATTTGTTTAATTAGAATTATTATATTTTTTTAAACTCAAACGTATATAGAAATTTAAAAAAATTACCTAAAGATTAAACTTATCAAAGGTAACAGTTCCTTCATATTATGGCTGATACTTTCCTTAATCTAAATGTCAAAAAATCAGCAATATATAAAGTTTATTCACTGCCCTTCCGTCATGGATTTTTAAAAACCAATAACCAGATTTTAGACCCATATCAACTTGCCTAAATATTGAGAATATTTCTAGCAAATTATCCATAAGGAATTAGTTATAGAAATTATTATCCACAAAAAAATTAGTTATAAGCTGTCAATTAGAGCCCAAATTTAGATCAAAATATTTATTTGAAATTTGAAAAGTTACTTGAAATCAGTTTTAAGAAACATAACAAAAGTTCACTTAACAACCAGAGGCCCAATTACATATTCGTTTAACCAACTTAAGTATTAATTATTTCCATTACAATATTTTATTTGAAATAACATGACAATTACATTTCAATAATAAGAACTGCATATTATGAATATGTTTTCCCAAAGAAACTTCCTCAATCTTTGATGTGATGATTTTGAGGTGATATTTTTAAATATTGGGCACAAATTGTAATAATCAAATAAATTTAACCATTAAGTAAAGCTAACAATCAAAATCTTAGAAAAATGACATATACATATAAAAAAATACTAACAAAATAAAAATAAACAAGAATAAAATTTAGTTATAAATTTAGAAAAATAAATTTTTGATCAAACGTAGATATTATCTGATTAAAGCAAGCTATGACAATAAGCACTGGAATTTCTTTGCCCAATATTTCCTTTATTGATGATTCTTCAAATATAAAAGAAATGTAGGAACATTTTTAAATAGTTTATCACTAATTTTACTAACTTAATATGTAATTTTCCATAGAACCAATCTTTTGGAAGAATAAGTCTGTATAAATAATTTAGAATTGAAATACTTTGGAAAATTAAATTAAGCTTTAATATGTTTATGGTTTTTAATATTATAGCAAACAGCTATACATGTTCTTATTACCTTACCATGTATATACTGACAAAAAAAAAAAAAAAAAAAAAATTCAAATATTAAAAGAAAAAAAATATTCCCGAGAATCATTAGAAACTTTTCAAATGTTTGTTTATACACACAAAAGTTAGAATAATCAAAATCCTATTCCCTAAAATTAAATTATGATTATTTCCTTCTTCATTATATTCTTAATATTTCTGTCTTTTACTTCTGGAGAGAGCAGATATATTAAGTCAAAAAGCCCTTCACAATGATTATCTTAATCAAAGGGGATTCTGTAAAAAAAAATCTAGATATGATTTCCAAAAGTCACATTTATAGATTTGCTCCAATGAATATTCAAGTGCATAAATTAACAATTTACTTTATTAAATGAATCTGTCCCAGAACATTACCCAACAACCACAATTTAAAATTAACTGGAAAATAAATAAAAATGTTTTCAAAAATAAAACATTTGTTTTGGTGCAGTAAAATGCAACATTAGCATAAAGCTCTATATTAGGAACAGTCCAAAATCATCCCCCAAGAAAAGTATTTGGAATACAAGTAACATTTTTTTTTATTAAGAATGAAATTACAGAATCATTCTAGAATGTTTTATAAAGTTTGTACTTTTAAAAACTAAATGTAACAGATAGTCTCCATTTCTATATATTTCCATTTTCTATGAACATGTATATTGCTACAGAATTTGAGATTAGTCTCTTATTTTATAAGTTTACAGCAATTTATCTACTGATATATGCAAGGGGTTATATTATCCACAAGACTGACAACGTTATGAATATGTTTTATGACATGAAAAAGTTTTGCAAAGACATGAAAAAGTTTTACATAATTTCAATATAAAGCTTATGGGTTCTATATTAAAATTATGACCACCCCCACCCCCTGAGTGCTTTATTACACAACTATAGTTTCAAATAGGGCATAGTTTGTGTGTGAAAACTGTGCAGTCCATTATGAATTCAAAAAGATTTTGATGTAAGGTATAATAATTGCAGATATGATATGTTGTTCAGTGAATTCCACAGATGATGAAAAATTTCTTATTACTAATACCAAAATTAATATTTCCAACAGTTTTTATACATTTTATATTCTGTGCTCATGATATAAATGAAAATCGTAAATTGTACAAAAAAAAAATTCTGATTCTCTTCTGAAAGATTTTCCACTTTTCAAAATAAAAATTTCTTTTCTTTTTTATTCAGTTTTCTGCATTAGTCCATTACAAAAAGAAATTTTCATAAGATTAAAATTTTGTAGAATCCAAGTTTACATTTATAGCAATGACAAAAGCGTACCAAACTAACACAATAAAATTCTCAATTCTGACAAATTATTTAAAAATTTCTAATTATGATTTTTTTTAAAAAAAATTTACAACTTCTTTAAAATAGGAGTTAAAGCATTATGCAGTACAGATAGAGAGTTAATCAGAGTTAAATTACAATTTTATGAAAAATTCTAAGATTATGTGAATATATATAATTTTTAACACAATCAAAACTAAGGAAAAATGGAAAAAAAAAGTTACAGTGGCTCTCAAAGAAAGAAAACAAAACAAAATGACAAATAAACTTAATTTAAAATTGGAAATGCAATTTTAGGCCAGGAGGAGAAAATTTTCTAAGATACAAGTAAGCAGTTTAATTCAAGTAAAGTTTCAATTGTAATTTATATTAATTTTCTTGATGGAAGCTAACATCACCTTGATTTTATGTTGCTATACTTCTTAATCTTCAGCTACATCCTTGCTGCAATGGGCAGGCAAAAAACTCCTTATTCAATTAGAAATACTTATTTATGCTTTAAATTTTGCCATTTATGTGTAGAAAATATTTTCGCTAATTTACATATCACCATCAGCAATTAAATGTTAAAATTTGTAGATTTTAGCTATTCTAAACAGTGTGACCTCAAAAATAACAATTGGAAAAAAAAAATAACTCCAAAAGAAACCAGCAAATTTCAGCAAGGAATACAGTTTAAGACAGCGATCCTCAACTGATCTGTCTTCAATAACTCCACAGTTAACTGCAATTTTTAATTTGAATGGTACATGAATAAATAGTACTTTTAAGCATGGCAGTTTTTAAGAATAAAAGAATAAGTGCAGATAAAATATATGCATAAGATAAAAGAGAGGAAGAAAAGGTTTGAGAACCACTGTCTTAAGATTAAGAAGTATTTGGGGTGTACATTTACTTACAATAGGTGTTGACACATGGGGTCAAACCCTGCTGATGAGGAGGCACAATAGGTGAGAAGAATCAAAGGCCCTCAGTGCTGGTCACAAGTGTAACCAAATCACTGAGTAACTCATAAAAACAGATGCACTAACTGATTGCTACTTATCCCTCTTCGGATGTTGCCTAAAAGAAGATGGGTGTTCAATTTATCTTAAATGGAATGAATGCATCAAGTGCATGATGTTAAACAAAAGTTAAGGTCGTAAAACCTCTAAGAAGAGTTTAGTAAGCTAGATTAGATATAACTAATCCATTATTCAAAATTCAAAGCTTAAAAGAAACATTGATCAAATTTTGTACACTTGAATATGATTAATGATAATTAACAATTTAAATGGTTTCGCTAAATAAAAATTAGAACAAGTAATAAATATAGTTTTTATTTTATACAAGTGCCATATTTTAAAGTATAAGTGCATAATGTGCATTAAGAAAAGTGTAGGAATGAAAAAGTGTTTAATATTCTTCTTATATATTATTAAAAATTACATTATAATTTTAAATTTTAATGTGTTATTATATAAACATCAGTTTTAGTGCTTGATTGTTTATATAGATATTTGAAACCTTAAAATTTTAAAATTTATGCTTTTCTTTTAAAAAATTTTCTTCATCCTGGGTATGACAGTAATTATCCATTTCACAAAAAAGCCTAACTTATTAACAAAAAGGTACAAATCAGTGTAATAATAAATTAGATAATACAAAAATATTTTAATCATAAAGAAGAAAAAATTATTTGCAAATAATTGGTAGACCTAGTAAGACCTGACAATGAAATATGTCATGAAATGTTCCTGAAAATTTTATTTTAATTTTAAAAACTACATGCAAAGTCTGGTTTTCTCAGATGCTATCTGAAGATTATTTATAATATTGAGATGAATAATTTTTTTTTGTTTAACTTCGGGTATAGTACCATTGAATTATATTATGGAATATTGTGATTATTCTCAATCAAAGATACATAATTACTTTGTTCAAAAATAATTGCTTTCATAGTGCTAAACTATTCAATTCAAAAGGTACAGATGCATTCAGTAACTTTTCAGCACATTTTATAGATATCATTTTTTGAATATCCATTCTGCTCCTTGGTTTCTGAATAATTATATTTGATTTGTTTAAAACACGTATTTAATGATTGAAAAGAAGCCTAACAGTAATGAAACATAATTTTTAGAAATAAAATTTTTTGAATATTCAATAATAAAACTATAAAAATCTGCAAACAGCTTATTAATTTATTCATTCAAAGTCTATATTAACACATATGAAAAACTTTAAACTATGATATTTTAAACTTCATTCCTCAGCAATGCTCATGTGCTCCAAAATTCATTTCAATTTCATAGTTTATAAAGCTCATATGAAAATGGTGTATTACCTACATTTTTCTATTTTACTCTAGAATAGTTTTAGCATTTTAAATTTTTTACTTGTCAAAAATCTATATTTTAACAGGTTTTTTTTTTCGTTTTTTCAGGGTTCAAAGCCAGATTTTTAAATAATTTTTTTTTATCAAATTTAAAGTTAAATTTTTTAAAAAAGAAATAAGTATTTTTAAACACTGCGAAAATTACGATAAGTCTCAGTAAAAAAAAATAGGCATTTTTTACAAAAACTGAAACAAAAGAAATATACATTTCTATGATCAACCTACAATGCAGATGTGGCATATCAAAAAGCTTTTAAATGTAACTCTTATTTATTATCCTAGAACAACTTTGTGATTCACACAGAAAAAAAAGATTATAAATATGACTAAATTTAGATGAACAAAATAAAGATAAATATCTTTTCAGATGAAAAGAAAACTAGAAATTTTAGAAAAATGTATGTTTTTTTTTTTACTTGAAATGATATTAAAAAGTAAATTTAAATAATTCAGATTAGTTTTCTTATTTTTCCTCATTTATAAAATACGTTACAAACCAAGGATCAGGATTTTAATCTATATCATGTTTTAATTTATCTATACAGCCAAAGTTAATTTGTATGTTAAGACTTTTTTACTGTCTACAGAACGATATATTTATTTGGTCATTATTTTGTCATTTTATAATGATTTTTATTTTTAAATAATTTTAAAAAGTCTGAGTTTTCAAAACATGTTTTTTTTTTAAAATTATTTCTTTTGTTGAAGATATTTTTCTCTTTCATTTCTTTTGTGAAAGATTTCGAACATTTTACAGCCCATATTTAAATAATTTTCTTCAAACATTTGAAATTATCTCAAATTTTTTCAGATATTTCTTTAAGCTAAAATCTACTCATATCATTCAATTTCAGAAGCAGTCACACATAAATGCTAATTTATTATGAACAAAATGGCAATAATTATGACACATTAACACTAAATTTTATTAATTTTCATTTAAAATGACTACTTACCCTTTTTTTATTCCTTTGGAACTTGATTTCTTGGCACCAGATTGACTCCTGCCTTTCTGTCCTCCCCATGATGACCGACTTCTATCTCTAGGTAAAGCCCCAAAACCTGTAGGAATAACTCTTGCTTGATGAGGAGTATTTACAGGCGTAGCCTCATCAGATGTGCTGGAGTCTGTGTTTTGCCCTGAAGCACCAGCTATTTAATATAGAAAAATTGTTACATAATTTAATAATTAGAAAATATTTTATAAAACACTTTTAGTGAAATAATTTGCTATTTTTTTTTTTATCAATGATAACATTTGAAAAAGCATTAAGTAATAAAAATTCAATCAATAAGGTCTAAAAAAAAATTCTATATTCAACAATAGACAGAAAATACAACAAAACAATTTATAACTACATACAAAAAGAAAACTAATTAAAATATTCCTGAATATCTTTTTTGCAAAAGATGTTTAGGAAATTTATCAGTATTTTATAAAACACAATTAAAATTGCAGATCATATAATGAGAACACATTTAACTGAATTGATCTGATTCATATTCTCTTAAAAACTTTATTATATAATATTTTACATACCAATTTTGTGATAAATTTGCATTTGATTTCATTTATATTAAAAAAATTTATTCTAGAGAATAAATATCTAACGAAAATATCAATTGGAGTTTTTTTTCCAAATATTACTACAAAATTGTTTTATAGAATATGAAGCACAAGTGCAAATATACTTTAAAAATAATTTTTAAATAATACAGTCTTATAAATTATTAATTTATAAAATTCAGTATATTTAAATTATTTCTTAACATGTATTATGTAATAGCCATTGAGCATTTTTATTCCTTTAAAACTGTGCATTTTGAAATTAAGGATTAGTAAAAATATCAAAAAATCAGATCAATTTAGAATAAATATTTGAATTTTCAAATAATAACTTATGATCAGTTTACAGAAAATTCATCAAACTGCACAACTGGCCCTCTACTGTACAAAGAATAAAAATATAATGTTCATAAAGTGATTAGTCTATATATTTAGAACGAATATGCATTCACTAAACATTTTTTACATAGAAATTTAATCAGTAAATAGAGAACTATATCGATTCTTTACAATGAAATAATTATGCTGATTCTGCACTTGCACTCTAGTACAGATTAAAAAATATATATTATACTGTACATGTAATTAAATAAAATACATTAGAAATAAGTAATAGTTTGAGCATAATAATGCCTCCTCACCAGGTTTTTTGACATTCGGTAATCTATTGAAAGCAGCACTACAAATGATATAACTCGAATCTATAAAAATGATAGCAGATAGCTGTTATTAGTATATGTGGTAAATGCCTTAATTTATTAATGACAATTGCTTAGAATTATACCAGTTACTATGCTTTTGGAAGATGTACTTAAATGCATATATTGAACATTTTAAAAGCAATCAGATAATAAAATTACTAGGAGGGAAATAAAACATTTTCTAAAATCTTCCAATATTTACATATATAATGATTATCATTCAGGAAATAAAACATATGAGAAATTTGACAAGACTAATGAATTTTATTTTGAAGTAACAATTTAATTACATTCAAGAAGAATTTGTTATCATCATATCTTCTAACTAGAAATAAGTTAGCTATCTTTATTTGATTTACTAAAATAAGTATAAACATAACAATTTAGAAACATAGAAGGTTTACACACAGCAACAAAAATGTACATATACCTTAAATGAATTTTATCTATTAAGAAAGCTGTAATGATTGATAATTAACAAAGTATTTTAGAAAAAACGGTCGAATAATCTATCGTTAAATTTTGAAAATTTTAAGATCGAATAGCATAACATTTTCACCCAAGGGACAAGGACAACACATAGGGTCAATAGTCTCACACAGAAATAAATTATATTTTCATACATTTTTCGGGTTTTTTTTTCTTTTCATAAACAGTAACTTATTTTTAGAAATATTAATTTTTAATGTTTGGGCTTCTAATTGTCAAAAATACTGATTTAGTTTTAAGAATGATTTTATAATGCATATGTAACTAGATAACTAATTCTCTTCAATTTTAAAAATGAAAAAAGCAGAGAAAAAAATTTAAGTTTGCTGTATCTATGACAATAACATATCAACGGTGTGAAACGATTCATGACATAAAAGTGATTTGATTATGCAATATTAAAAAAAATATTTTACTTATTTTAAAATTTTAAAGTATTATAATATTTAGAATTTTTCATTTATTAAATATATCATAATATAATTTAATTAATCTTTATTAATATGAAGTCAAATATTTCCTACATTTCACTCATTGTGTAGAATTTTTTTATGAATCAAATTAGTCACAATTACTGAAATAAGCAGAATAAAGAGTTATTTATTTGAAAAATTCATTAAATTTGTAATATAATGTAAACTAAAATATTTAATACGTGCATTTTCTAAGAATAAAACAAATATGATTCGTTAATTTAAGCAGAAAAGGGGGAAACATGTTAAGGATTGTTTAAATGAATGTCAATAATGAATAACAAAAAAATAATATTTATCAATTTATTTTGAGACATGTGCACAGCAAAAAATATTTTAAAGGTTTATCTTTTTTTTTTTTTTAAAAAAAAAAAAATATGATTTTAATTAAAAAATTGCAACTACTTAGAGAAATTAGTTATTAGCTAATATATTAAAGCTTGTGAAACATTGTATATCGTCATTATTGTTTTGTTTCATATGTTATAAACAAGATAAAACAAAATGTAAAGAATGAATTCTTTGAGTGTATACATATGCAGAACTCAGTTATTATGGTAAAAAAAAATTCATATAATAAAATAAAGTATTAAACAATTTTAATATAAATATATATATATTTTATTTCATAAAGATTTAAGAGCCTTGTCAAATCTTCAGTTTCATTTTAAATAAAGAAATATTCAATGAAATGTGCCACTTAAATATGTTATATAACTAATAAAGTAATTTATCATATAGTTTAAGTTCATTACAATATATATCAATTCATTTATTAGAAGATATTCAGATTCCACATGAAATGTTTTGATTATCATGTTAAACTATAAATAAAATAACATTTCATTCATTACAATGTGCATCTATTAATAAAGCTTCAAAATACAAAAGAAAGCTTTCCTTATTTTTTCTTGACGATATCTTTCAATTTCCTCCAATAATTATCAAAATAGAAAAGAAGTTTTAAGATATCGACAGTAAAAATTAAATTGCAAAAATTTGCAAATATCAAATGTATCTATATAAAAACATTATTTATCAATAAGATAAATACTGTTCATAGTTTTAATTTTTAAATTTAAAAAAATTATAAATTTTAAAAAATAATTTTATAAATATATAAGCAGAATTCTGCAGCAATATTGAAAAAAATTCAAATTGATATGATTGAAACTACAGCCTCCTTTGTACAATGATAAATCAAGAAAAAATTTGAAAGTTTCACAAATAAAGCTAATTGAAACTAATATTTATAATAAGAAAAATATTGTAATAAAATATACAGATAATGTACAATAACATCGATATTGTAAACAGATAATATTTGAGACAAATGCTTATATAGAAGATATTTTTCACAGTTATGATTCAAATTGTTTTTAGTCTGAATGTGAGAAACCTTTTTCTTTCATAAGATTTAATTATTCAGTATGAGTTATAAAATATTTAATGATCAGCATCCACAACAGGGCTATAAAAATAATTTGGGTTTTTAATTTTTAAGGAAACATTAACTGCAAAAATAAGAAGTGATTAGTGAAAAATGCATGATATTATGTCCAATATTCCAAAGTAATGACTAATATTTTATTGTCCAAAAAATTTAAGCAGTAAAAGGGATGTGGAATGTATTAAGAATTCAACCAATTCTGGTAGATATCTTTCTAAATTTAATAGTATAAAATATCTTGAAATTATTGGACTGTAAATAATAAATCATGAAAATGGAAAATTGAATCAGCCTAAGATTATGCTAAACACAATATAAAACCTTCAAATTTGTTGAATGTAGAATAAGAATATTTTGTGTTCCCAAGTGAATTTATTTGGATTCACAATGCACACAAATAATGATAGAGGTACTTATTTGAATTCTTTTTCATGAAATCAGCTCTTACTCTAAGTGAATTATCAGTGATTCTTGGATGGTACAAATGACATCGGGGCAAATATTATATTTGAGCAACATGAACAGAGCAAGTTAAGTGACAAAGTTGAAAATAAACAATGAAGAAAGTCATGCATTTTGTGCATATTAGATTTCTTATGGTGTTAGATGGAGATGTCACTGTATGGAGTAATGTAAGGTAGTGTAGCTGTTTCAAATGGAAAAATATGTTTTTTGATAGGCTTTAATTTTTGCATTTTGTCAATATAAATCCAATTAAGGAAATGTGTCTGCTTCTAGATTTTTTTTAATTTAAAAATAATATAAACTGAAAATTTTTATTTTAAAAAATGCACTTGTATGTGAAAAAATCATTTCAAAATGACAGAGAAAAAAAACTGTATGCATACTTTGTGTTCCAGGAGTAAGGCATGCTCCCTGACGCCGCTCATTGGGTTTTGGAGGAGTACCACTAAACTGTCGGATTCCAGGATCAGTGGCTTCTGATTCTGTTGTACCTGTACCACTTGTGTGACTGTGACCCCTATTGTGGCTATTGTCATATTGTATTGGAGGAGGAGGATGTCTCCTAGCATATTCATATGCTCTGAGAAGTTCCTCTTGATTGGATGAACCAGAAGTCAAACTGTGACTATTGGGAGCTATAAAAAATGACATATGGAAATATAAATTATTACCACTAAAATTTATTACATTACCATTAGATAAAATATAAAAATTATCATTTAAAGATTTAAATTGTCATCAAAGATTTATTTTCCCAGATCTAATGAAGGTAATTTAATGAAAAAAGAATCAAATTTAACAATTCAAAATATGTGTGTGTTGTACTTCTTTTTTATCATCCATAAATTAAATGTGTTTATGAAATTTAAATATATTACCCAAAACATAAAAACATGTTTTTTAAACCGAATCTATTTAAATAACTTAAATAAGAAGTGAAGGAAGGATTATTTAGAACCCAAATTATTTGTGCTTTCAAACAAATTAGAAATTATGATTGAATTACCTTGACTTTGATATAATTCTTCACTTGCTTTACCACTTTTACTTGATGGAGGGTCTAAACTGCTCTGTAAAAGGCAAAGTAAACAAATTTAACAAAATTTTTTATGTTTTGTAGGAACAAAAAATTTTCATTTTTTTTTTATCATGTACAAGCAATAATCTTAAAGACATATTAAGATTTTTATTACTGTTACTAATGAAAAAAAGGTTAAAAAAAAAAGGCAATGAAAATTAACTATATAGATTTTACACACTTTTCAGAAAAAAACAACAAAGTAATTATCATAAGATTCTAGGTATAAACAGCTTTAATAATTCGATATAAAAACCAACGTTTTTATATGGTGGCAAAGTTTATTAGAGAAAATTATTGAAATATTAGTTAAAACTGTTAGTTATTTTTATCTTTAAAATTTACTTAAAAAGAGACATTTGTGAGCGTATTAAAAAATTCATAAAATAAAATCAAAACATGCATTTGAAAGTTTGTAAGTCATTCTATTAAAAAAAGAATGGGAACCAGAATTCAGAAAAAATTATTGTGATAAGACATGGCGCCTAATATTGGAAACTTTCTTTCTTGCTAATGATTACTGACTAAAAGTCAGCAACCCTTACTATCTCGGAGATTGTAAAGGGGAGATAGTATCTCCCCTTTGCGAGTACAAAAGGTTTACGATAACCTCATGCTGTGTGGGGAGTGCCCGGTGCTCCCAGAGGGGGAAAGAAATTTTTCCCTCAATCCTAAAAGCGCCTAGAGGAAAGAATATTTTGACTTATTAAAATTATTGAAATATTAGTTAAAACTTGTCGCAAACGTCTAAATATTGCATTGTTAGGCGAGTACGAACGATTCCCAAAATTTCGAAGCTCTAGCTTGATGGGAAGTTGATTAAATTAACGATCGAAAATTTGATGACACACACACACTCACACACACACACCAAGTGAAATTCAGAAAAACGTTGTAAAAAAAGAACATTTTAATATTTTAAAAAATATTTAATTTCAAAACATAGGATACACATACATTATATTTTTTTTATTTAAAAACATAAAATATATTCTGATTTAGATTAAGAAAATTCTGAAGTAGCCATTCAAAAAAATCAAATTATTTCAATTGCAGCTTCCCAAACATTTTACACGATTGCTTACAATAATTTAGATTCATTTTAAAAGACATAAATGTACGACTGAAAGATCACAGTTTACTTACATCCCTTCTCCAAACCTTTTCCTCAATATCTGTTTATACTTTTCATCAATTTTTAAGGAGCATATATATTTAATGGTTTTACATTTTCTTTCTAAGAAAATTTTATTTTTAAAAAATTGATTTGGAAAAAAATAAAGATAAGAAAATATTTTAGACATTGATAGTTACCTTTGTTAGATAAGGCGGTTCTCCATGATGAACACTGAAAGTTTTAAACTCCTCTGTTTCACCAATGTCTTCTTCACCTGGAGGGGGAGGAAGCTGAAAAGTGGCATAGGGAGCGATTTCATCTTCATACTCTGGAACAGAATGAGAAGCTACACACAGCATGATCTTCTGTTCTTTGAACCATAAGACACTTAATACTGACAGAGCCTTACTTTAACAATATAAAGTTTGTTGATCTCATTTTCCATAAGTTAATTTATCACTACTTTAAACTATGTTCAATTATTTAATTTTATGCAACTGTTACATTACAATTACATCACAGCTTGTGGCAATGAATCCTCAAAATTTTATACAATAGCCTTATGAGAAGAATAATACCTGAACTGATACTTAATTGTTTAAACTTTCAAACCATGTCCAATGAGGATTATAGGACCTAGTTGGATCTCACTTTCTAAAGAAAGTTTCTTATTTGCTTTTATGAAATAAAGTTATGAACTGACAGTCATAAAATTGCCCATCATTCCATTTTTGTATATATTAAAACTGAATTCCTAAGAGAATAATATAAGTTTCCCCTCCTAAATATATATAATTAAAAAAATAATTTTCCTTGCTTGTAAACAAAAATCTGTTGTCTTTTAATTTCAAATTTACTTAATGATTTAATCAACTTAGTAACAGAAGGAAACTTACTATTTATGCGAATAAACAAACATTTTTTAATTACTTACTATAATTACATAGATGTTTCATAATGAATATCTTTGATACACAAATTTCGATAAGTAAGCTGCCAAAGTTTGTAATATGTAACAAAATGTTTTACTGACTTAATTGGAATATTTCATTTCATAGTATTTTTTGTTTGGTTAAAAGCTTTCCTAAAAATAATATTTAATGTTACAGCTTGTAAGATTATACATAATTATTTCATGAACAAAATATTTTCATTATATTTTAGTAAGGAAAATCAGTTTTTAGAATTAATTAAAATGTGTGTTTCTCAAAACTAAACATACATTTAAAGCATTTGTCTCCAAATAATGAAAGCATAAAAATATCTTTATTAAGAATTATTATATGAATAAGAATATTTTAAATCAAATATACATGCATGTTTTTGTCACAATGATCTTTATTTCTTCAAAAAAAATTAAGCATTAATTAAGAAAGCAAATTATAGATCATAACAATTTGATAAACTCACAATGACTAGTAGATGGGCCAGCCTGCTGGCTATTTTGACGTGACTGAGGAACACTATTGGTGGGAGCTACTTTCCGAACAGGAGATGAGAAATAGGACGGGAGATCTCGGTTATTATGACTTTGTTGGTTATGAGTTGAATGGCCATGTCCATGTCCATGACTATGCCGGTTTGACTCTGATCTACCTGTCTTTTTATCTATGTGTGCCATAAGAGCTGTTGTTGTAGCAACATCAGATCTAGATGCAGACTCTATAATAAAAAAATTTGTAAGCCACCAGTTTTCATTGTTTTTAAATAAAAATATTTTTCAAGATACATTAAGTAAAAGCAGTACCTCTGTAATGGTGTCCAGTGTTTCGCCTTCTCTTATACATAACTAAACATACCACAGCTACAATCCCAGCAATGAGAACTACCCCAGATGAGGCCATTGAAACTAAAGTTGTCGTATCTTCAAAAAAAGATGTGGCAGAGGGCATATGACCTTGTGTTCCATGATCTGGGATAGGAAAAGCTTCAAAAAAAAGTTAAGAAATAAATATTTTAATGGCAATAACAGAAAATATAAAACAAAAAAGGCTTTCTCAGATACGTGAATTTAGAAAGAAAATTTTCAGTTTTTTATTCTATAATCAATGGTATAAACGAATTGAGATAAAAACAAAACAAAACTGGAATAATGGAAATGTAAACTGAACAAATGGTACAAATATAAGAATTATTTTAAGTAATAAGTACATCATCTATATAAATTATTTTTAAAGCTGAAGGAATAAAATAATATAGCTTATAAAGTACATTTTAAAAATTCACTAAAATAAAAAATAATTTTATTATTTAAATTGTTGAGTATTTTTTTAAAAAAATGATAACAAAATTTATCATTTTATTTTGTTTATAATTTTAATTAGAGGATTAATTAACATTTTTGGATATAACATATATGAATTTCTCAACATAAATAACATGGGAATTTTAACTTTAATTGATTACATAAAAAAAATGAGCATACACATTACTTAATATTAAATTTAAAATATCTTTAAGTGAAGGATTTTTCAATGTTATTTTACAGTCCTTAACATGCAAACATTTAAAACTATTTTTTATTACTGATTTAGATAATTGTATGGAAAATAAAATTATCTTTATGTACAGCATAAGCATGAATAGCTTTCAAATAATAATATTTGCATTTGTTTTAATGAAAATTGCATTATAAAAAATAGGATTCTAATAATTTTTGGTATATATATATATTTGCAGTTAAATAAATCCTGCAATTTAAGAATTTAAATTTACCTCAAACATAATATTCATTAACTGTAAATTTAAATTTTAAACAAATTTGGCATGACTTTTCTGCATTCTTCAAGACTTTTAATAATGTTCGTTAAGAGATTTCGAATTGTTCGTATGTAACTAAAAATCACTTTACAAATAATAAATTTCCAAAAAAAATCCATAATTTCAATAAGTTTAAAACAATAATAATAAAAAAACATAAAAAGGACACTGCTCATAATTAGTAACATACCATTTGTGTTGGTCAGAGTAATGACATCATATTCAGCAGTAGTTGATCCTGCAGCATTGTATGCCACAACTTTGACAACATACCAAGTTTCAGCAGCCAGGTCTGGTACAACCAACTGATGTTGTTGTTCTGGATTTGCATGGTCTGTCAAAACTGTCCAATGACTGTGACTGTGAGGTCGATACTCTATGCTCATCCTTGATATTGGGCAACCTCCACCTTGCCAACTTGACAGATGTAAAACAAGATGAGTTGAGTTTGTAAAAATCATATCTTCTTGTTTGGGAGCCACAGGAGCTGCAATTGTAAATATATTTACAAATAAATGTTCCACAAACATTAAAATTAAAAGAACTTTTGAGGAATTATTCTAAAAATACTTTTGAACTAACAAAAGAATAAGAAAATTTTTAAGCTCACATTAATATGAAATTTTAGCAAATAATAATAATAGGATATATATATATATATGTGACCCTTAAAAGCACTCAATTAAGGTTCTAAAAATAACCTATTACCTAAAACTCAGGTTTAAAAGGAACAGAGTAAGGTTTTTAAGTGTTCTACCAATCATGCATCTAAGTCAAAAAATGAACTTTTAGTTTATATACTATTAATTAACAGAAAAATTTATCAGAAATGAAAATAGAACAATGAAAAACAGGATTTCCATTAATCTTATTCTAGATATTGTATTTTATTAGTTATAAAATCATGGCATCGAAAATAAAATAAACGAACAACAACCATTCTAATTTTAATTTTGCACACATTTCAACATATTTTAAAAAATGCTGTAGATAGAAAAACAATTTATAATACTATTATTTATCGATTATTGTGTTGAAAAATCTTTTGAAATATTAACTTTTATAACTCATGGACGTTTTAATTAATACACCTTAGAGGTGAACAATGCAAAAACATTAGAATAATAACTGAATAAATAAAATGAATAATTAAATAATATCAAAAAATTAGTTTGGTTTTTAATAAAATATTTACCAGAGCCTTGAGTTTTAAAAGATATTGGATTACTTCTTTCTCCTTTTCCTTCACTTGTTAAGGGGACAACATATAATTGATACTTAATACCACATTCTAAGCCTTCTAATTTATAAGTGTGATTTTTGCTAAGAAGCCGTCTCTGTTGCCATTCCCCACCCTCTGGTTTGTAATGCAGTTCATGTCCTAGTGAATAAGAAAATAATTACCTTAATTTTAAAATTCAAAATTATTCAAGATATTATGTACTTTTTATAACATGTAAAAATGTTGTACAAATGTTCTTTTAAAGTTTCATTTAATATACAAGTTAGAATAAAAGAAACTTCGAAACACAGATAATTTCCCCATAGAACATGAATTCAGGGATTATAAGACACTTATTGAACAGCAATAACATAAACAAAAGAAATTCAGTTATTTCAGTTATTATAAAAAAAAAAAAAACTCTTCCCTGTTATATGAAGACCTAGCAACCTACCACTAAATCAATTAAACAGAAATTTCAGATATTGTTATTTGAAGGTATGCACTTGAGAATGTGATGATTTAAAACAATAGATCTCTGAAGGTTACAGTTAAAAAAATTTGCAATTTGCAAATGGAAATACCCACTTTTTACCTGCACAAATTGATCAGCACATTGAAAAACCTTAAATGGTGTTGGAACTATATACATATGATGAAAATTGCCAATATAAATGCTTTGCGAAGAACAGCATTGTAAAGGACTAATGACAACATAAAGAGGAGATGCATTGACATACCTTGCACATTTGACAGGGATAGATACTAGAATAACTATACATAGAACACCATGTGCAAAGCATTGCTTGCAGAAAACCTTTAACGAGCAGTGTAGGAAGATTGTTTCTTCAATCAGATGTCCAAATGTGCCAACAAGACACTTACAGGGAAACAGTGAATTGATCAGGTTGTTTCACAGGAATGTGGAAAATGCAACCAAAGCAGCATGAGTTGACAAAACCATAAGTTAAGACCTATGTTCAATAAAAACTGCTCATGATTTGGTAAAAAAATTTGAAGAAATTGGATGCACATGCAATAGACCATGATCCAGATGACCACCTGTTCCTGTTGAAGTTAATGTAGAAGTGCAAAATACAATTGCTGAAGCTCCACTGCATACTGCAAGAAATGTTGCTAAAAATTTTGATGTACTGAAAACCAAAATCCTCAAGACTCTGCACATGTTTCTTTATTAATTCCAGTGTGTCCAAATGTTACAGCCTGGAGATGTGCAACAGTGTATTGACTATATAAAATTTTTCCTCATCACATATGGTGAAAATAGCAAGTGGCCATTGCAGATATAATGGCGAGATGTGACACATTTCTTTTTAATTGGGAACATTAACTCCAAGAACTTACATTCTCAGGGCTGATGAAAATTCTGACAATGTGGTACTGTTACTTTTATATCAAGCTAAAATGACTGTGTAGTATCCAAAGCACATTAATTCTGGGTTCCTATTTCTTCGAAGAGGTCACTTCCACTGGTAGGAAAATGTGCCCCATCACAAGAGCTTGGTATACAACAATGTTGCAGAATTAAATTACTCCAGATGTGAAAAGTCATTGATGTTGCATGGATGAAAGAATATCCTCTTTTACATGTCACATGTTTGACAATAGAACTTTAGTGATGGTGTCATCCCTCATAACTTTGCACTTTCATGGTCATTATGATCTCCTGACTATCCACTGATGGATTTCTGATTCTGAATGTATTTGAAATGTAAGCTGTAAACATCCAATCCATGAGATTTATCATGATTGAAACATGCCATAAAATATGAAGTTATATGGATACTTCCTATCATGACATGTTCATCATAGTTTTATCATACAATACATTATCATCTCCAAAGATAAGAAGATTGAAAAAAGTTTTTCTCCTTTCTTCTCTTGTGTTGTCATTGGTTCTTTACAATGCTTTTCTTTGTACATGTTTTATGCCGCCAATTTTTGTAATATTTCAATCATTCCAATACCATTTTTTTAAATGTAACCATAACTGTGAGAACTTCACCACAATCTCAAGTCCTACTTTCAAATAATAATATCTTAAATTTCTTCTTGATTGGTTGAGCGAATGGGCTGCTAGTTCTTGTATATCGGGAATATATTTTATCTGAATGTCTCTGAACATATACTTATAGATACCTATACTATCTATATTCAACTTGGGTGTTAAACTTATGTCTTCACAATTTTTGTCTATAAATTATTATACCCCAACTTGAAAAGTGAAACCATCTAATTGTTAGCGAGTTGAAGTATTGTTTAAACACCCTCACCTAATTTTGAAAATGCAAATTTATTTTTCATAACAAAAACAGTTTAATAATTTGGGGGGAAAAAAAACTAATTGAAATCCCTTTAAATGTCTGTCTCATGTTGGAAACTTTTGATAGCCAATTTTTGCTAAGATGTAGCTATCTACTGAGATACAAACATATAATATCGGATGAAATAAAATTCATGTTTCAGTAAAAGAAAAGGCATTTTAGGAAGTTAGGGAAAAAATTGGAATTTGTAATATCTGCATGTATGAGATTGCAAATAAATATATCTAAAACTATACATTTATTTATCTTAAAAGTTACAAATAAGTTTTGAAATTTAAGCACATAAAAATGATTTATGTGTTTAAACATACCTCTTGCTATGGTTCTTTCTTTGGACTGTGGAAGCTCTAACAATACAGAAGTAGCAGTCGTTGACAGAACTTTTACTTGTGGAACATGTGATGGAACTGAATATAAAATGATACACAGAAAAAAAAATTCTGTTACTGATTTGTAAATCAAACTGAACTTTAATAACAAAGTGAAAGAGCTAATAAAAATGTAAACACATTTTTTGCTTGTCAATTTCAGAATTTTATTAAAAACATAAATTGATATTTTGAAATAAATTATACAAAATTTATCCAAAAAATTTAATCTAAATGCAAATTAAAAAAAAATGAAATCCAAAGAAATTTTTTTAATTTTTTCTCTTTACAAAAAAGTAGCAATTTCAAATGTAATTCCCATACAGTTTATTGAGATGACTATTAATAAAACTGATTTATGTTAAGTCAGAAAACCAAATTTAATTAAATATTTTCAGTTTTGAGTTTCAATGGTAGGAAAATAAATGCTATAATATAATATAATAAATATTTAAAAATAATGCCAATCCTCAAAAAATAGCTGCCATCTACTGAAACAACACTGTCAGTATCACAAAGAGTTCACAGCATTTTTATGGAAGAACATGGCTATTTCAAGGGTTGGGAAAACACATCAAAAACAATATCAACAATCAAAAGCAGAATTTAATAGTATTCCATTTTATATAAGAATGATAGTCAAAATTTCTTAAATGATATTAATCTAAAAAGTTAAACTTACCAGGCTCTGTATATAAAAAGTCCGTAGTGGTGCATGAAAAATATTATTTTGTTATTGCTTTCTGAAAACTCAAAATAAATACATAATTTATATAAACATATATCAGAAAAAATACCAAGATTGCATAAAACTCTGATATAAACTGTTTTCAAATGATTTAATTAACAATTTTATACATATTAGCTTTAAAAGTGTATAATTTTTTTTATTTAAAAGTGAGCTATAACAATTGGTTTAAAAGATATTTTAATAAAGGTTACATTTTTACTATTTCTTTAAAATCAATTTATGCATTATTTGAAATTATATATATTAAAATTCTTTTTTCTCCCTATTTTTTTTTGAAAAAATTGTATAAGAATTCATCATATACATATTTAGTACCTAAATACTTTCAAAATGATTTGATAGATATGTGTAATGTAATATTATGTATCAATAAGTTTATCACTAGATAATTAGTTTTTAATTTCTTATGTTTAGAAAATAAAGACATTGAACTAAAATAAGAGATTTTTCAGCTATATTTATTAAAAAATGAATGATATATTAAACGGCCAATGTAAATAATAATAATAACAGACTTTTTGTTTGTTTGTTTGCATATAATGTATCTAAAAATTTAGGTTAATAATCCAGTATCTCAATAGTAACAAGGGTCAGGTGCATGCATATGTAAATAGTTAGTTAAATATATATACAGAAATGTCATTCAGGATGAAAAAGATTGTAAACATTCAGATAAAATCAGTTTGAGAGATATGGTCACAGTACAATGGAGCAAAAAATGAGCATAAATTTTACAAATGATGATAAGCTGTATATATATTCACTTGGAGTTGCTAAGAACTAAACAAGATGAGGCTACACGATAAAGAACTTGAGAAATAAAGGGTATGTGATTAACGATTCTAGGTTAAGCATGTTTTATTCCTACTAACACCAACCCTTTTTACAGACACTACATATGTTAATTTTTTTTTTTTCTGAAACCAAGTACAGATTTGTGGTGTAATCTTTTAATTGATTAACTGTAGATGTGTGGTATCAGAAGTAATTAATTTATTAGTAAATTTTAATCATGATACCTAAATTAGATAAATCCAAACTCACTTTAATTCTAAAAAACACGAATTTGTCAAAATCCTTTATATGAAAATGAAATACAAATCAACTTCTTTCTGAGTGATCAATAGCATTTGAGAATCTTTGAATGGACATTCTGTGATCCATCAAATTGATAACTTAATAAAAGATAATTATCAATTTGAAAATAATTTACATATAATATTTTTAGGAATTTTGAAGAACATTTAAAACTATCTACAGCATTTTATAGATCAATTTTAGCAATTTTTAGGCAGATATTTTCCAAGTCTAGATCATTAAATTACATCACCACAAAAATATAATTTGCAATAAAATTATATCCTATCAAATACCTGTGACTGACAAGGCATAGATGATTTCATCTGAACCATGACGATTTTGAACACGACAAGAATAATTTCCACTATCAGAAACCTGCAACTTTCTGATTACCAGCGCACCATCAGAATGGACTTCAATTTTGTGCATTTTAGGCAATGGTTCATTTCTAAAATAAAAAAAAAAAAAAAAAAAAAAAAAACATTACACAAAATGTTATTAAGCATTAAGTTAATTAAATAATTCAGAAATACTGGTTCCTGCTTTTAAAATATGAATTATTTTGCAAATTCAAAATTTAATAATTTTTACAAATTATTGCAAATTTTGAAATTAAACTGTAACATTTTATGTCCATTATTTATTCTTTGAACTTATTCAAAAAATAAATTTCTAAGAAAATAATACTGTATACAAAAAAAAAAAATTATTTCATTAAGCACTCTCTTAACAGCAACAAAGGAGAGGAGACTTGGTCAAATAATGAAAGATCAGATTAAATCAAATTGTAACAAATGTAGAAAACATCACTTCACAAAAAACCAGAGAAGAAATCACTGAAAAATCAACAAAAATATATATTTATAAAAATAAATATTTATATCAATATATTTTAGAACCAAATTTGGCAGATTGCACATTTAGAAATACATGTTTCACAATAGACTAATTCAAATTTTCACTTTGCCTGATTCTGATAGAAAAATTGTATTCACATGTTAAATTATAGCAACTGAAAGGAATAAAAACTAGTTAAATTAAAAAGGTTAAATTGTAGGAACTGATTTATACTGCTTTCATAAAATAATGACAATATCCACTTCTCAACTCAATAGAGATTTTAACAAAAAAAGAAATGTACAGACAATTCCATTACAGCAGGTACCATACTTATCATTTATCCAGCTCAGTTCAGAAGACATGTACTATAATTTAGCACAAATGTATAAATTATTAGAAGAAAAATTTTAATTAAAAAATATCTTTTAATAACAGCAAAAGAACTTCAACAAATATTTCACAAACATAACATTTATATGAAAAAAACCCCAATATTTTACCGAAATTTCCATTCTCTTTTAGGGACAGGAGAACCAACAGCTTGACAGGTAAGAACAATCTTATCTCCAGGCACTGTAATAATACTTTCACCAAAGTCCATAATTCTAGCAGGAACTTCAATAGAGAAATATTAAGTCATTGAGTTAATAAAAACAATTAATAATTATTTATTTTATTGATGAAAAAACAAACTAAAAATCCTATCATTAGTTCATAGTTTGAAGATTTCTTAAAAAATTAAATTCTGATTTTTAAGATCATAGCATATTATACATAAAAAAAAATTGTACACTTATTAGCAAAAATATTCATTTCAATTATATTATTTCAGCATATTGCAAGAAAATTAGTTTTTATCTACTAGATCTGAAGCTTTAATTATTTGCTAGTTTTTGCTTAATAAGTCTTTATCCTTCTTATTAATTCAAACAAACATAACTTTATAAGCTTCTTTTATATAATATACAAATATTTAAGAAGAGCATCTTGTAATAAAAATGCATGCAAAGATATTTATGCATGAATGTGAAGAAAAATTCAAATGCATGAAAAAATATGTCTAAATAAATCATTTATTTATAAATAAATAGCATTTAGTTGAAAAACAACAATAAAGAAAACAATATGGGCTAGAAAAGAAGAATGAGTGGAGCATTTTAATAGAAATTTTAACTGCTTAAAAAAAAAAAAAAAAAACATTTTTCTTCAAAAAAACTAATATAGTATCAAGAAATCTAATTTTTGTTTTCAATTTGTAAATAAGGAAAAACTTAATGACATACTTTACAATATTGATATAAATAAACAATGAATTAGTGGTTCATTAAAATATATTAAGCACACATATATATTAATTTAATAATATATTATTAAAACTTATCATGTTTGAAATAAATCAGTACACATGTGAGTGATTATCGTACAGTTTTAAGAATAATAAATAAGAATTAAGTCTCCCCATTTCAATTGTTTTTTAATAATAATTAAGACCTCATGATGCTGAGGGTTAATTTAATCTATGGCTTTCTGAATCTAAATAAATCAACATCAATAGCTGTAATTTACAACAGCGCGTATATAAGGATCAATTATTAATATACAGAATAAATTTTATCCATATATCTATGTTATTCTTAGAAATAATTAATACTTTACAATGCCCTCTCATTTATTCCAAACATGTTTGTGGCGTTTGCTTTTTCTCACAAATTACTAAAAAATTAATTTTTATTAAAATCTTAGTTAAAACAAAAAGTAGTAAAAAAGTATTAGAATGCCAAAATATAACTTGAAAAATTCATGCTCACAGTTTTGTTGTTAAAATTATGCTAACACAATTTTTATTTTACATTCAAAAACTAAAAAGATCTAACCTCTACTACTCGTAGTCTGAGACACAACCCTTGTAGGTTCACCTTCCCCTCTGGAAGTTGAAGCTGTCACCCAAAACTCATGCCGTGACCTGTCAGGCAGACCTGAAACTTTGTACTGATACAAATTGGAAGGAACTCTTATAACAGATTCATTCTGAAAAAAAAAAAAAAAAAAAAAAAAGTGAAATCTTTGTATAAAAAGTGGTGTAAATTTTTTTACAATTTTTCGATTGCAATTGTCTTATTTTTAAAGAAATTCATAAATCATTATAACAAAGATCTAGATTTGAACAACATATTACTTTCGAATGCATTGCAGACACTTCTAGCATGTGCATACATTTTAATCATGGCTTCCAAATGAAAGAAATGCATGAATACATAATTTTTTTTAAAATTTTGGGGACAATTTTCTTGTAATTTTTTAGGTTTATGAAAATTATCTTTTCTAGTTAATTATGGGATTTTTAGACATTTTATTAACATATATTTAGATAAAGAATTCTAAATTCTGCTATAATTCTGTTTTCTTTCGTTGCCCACATATTTTGGAATCCAGAATCCGTTCAAAATCTTGGCTTGAATATTTTGAATATTATATCTACAATATTGAAGATAACATTTATTTTCATAAACTATACATTTCGATTTATAATTTGTGAGTGAGTGAAAGTTTAGTGGCGCAAGAGCAAGATGTGTCTACGTTGCATCAAACAAGATGTAACTGTGGTCTAGACGTTTGACAAGGAGAATCGAAAATAGACAAGAATTGATAGGGTATCCTGGGAGCATGTCACCTATGTTTACTAAAGGTAGTAAGCCCCATGAGTAAGAAAGTGACCACTAGGGTACCTCGGAATCATGATGCACATGCCTACCTAAAGAAGGCAAGCCCCAAGGGCAGGGTGCCTGGCTATACTCCAAGACACTGGGTACACATTTTAGTCACCTCTAACAAATTTATAATTTGTTTACATTTAATATTTGTGGGAGGGTGAAGGATTGCTTATACTTTATAGATTTTAATACCTTTTAATAACATCATTAATATCAAAGTCTCAATTACAATTATAAAATAACTTTATACTTAAGCAATAAGAATGCATAATACCAAGAGTTTAAAAAAAAAAGATTAATATTAAAAGTTAAGGGCAAATCATGAATTAGGGACTCATTTGATTTATGGTTAATTCATTCTAGTATTTTACAATAAATACATTATAGCATTGACCATATAATTTTTAAAGATATAACATATTAACTAATTACTAATTTACAACTCAGTGAAACCAGAGTAGAATTATTATATAGTAACAAACTAAATGGGTATTTTAACAAAAAAGTGCTCACCTTGGCACCAACAGCTAAGCTACGCCAGTATAATGTAAATTTAGTGATTAAACCATTTGAATGTAAAGGAGGTTTCCAACTAACAAGAATAGTATCTGAAGACATAACAACAGCTTTGATATCTGCAGGCGGCCCTGGAACTAAAATAAACACATAAGTTAAAAATATGCTACACAAGTATAGTTTGTATTAAAATTAAGATAATTAAACAGAAATCACTGTATGATTTTAGATATAATTACATTGAAATAAAAAAAATCAATCTATAAAAATTAAAACATTGCTTTTCTTATCAAACATTTAGAACAAACTGCAAATTAGATTAACTAAGTAATATTTTCTCATTTGCTTCAATACAAAAAATTTCTAAAAACGCCTTCTACTAATATTTAATGTTTTATCTAGAATGAGTTTCTAATTAAATACTTTGTAAACCTAATTTTTTGTAAAAAGAATATTTTTCACAAGATATTGATTTATGGATTGGTTTTTTTTATTAAAGTCGAACTAGAAGCAACATGAGGGTGATTGGCGACTGACCTCGTAATTTTGAACTTTGGTCAACTGACAACACCTGAGATGGCACACCCTCTCCTAACTTCCACATCTCGCCAAGGAGAGGACTTTGAGCTTCGACAGATTGAAAGTGCGTCAGCCCCAGCTACAGGGTGGGTCTTAAGAGGCATCAAGAATCGAACCCACGACTGCAAGTCTGGGACCATGTCCACTAGGCTACCACGGTTATAATTGACATTTGAAGACATTCTGAGCGAAATTCCAAATTCTTAAACTTGGACTTTAGATGCGATGGACAATTCACATGGACGAAAATGAAGGTGACTAAATTACTGGATTACTTTCAAAAGCCGAAGAACCTAGACAGCTGTAGAGATTACGAACCTTGGAAGCGCATAAAAGGGACCAAAGGCAGTATGATTCCAAGCTCCGAATAGTTTATTATAAATCTGGAGGTCTAATACGGGTTTTCCCTCTTATGCAACAAAGTAGGTCTAGTAGAAAAGTTACTTAAAAGATATTTCAGCCTTTATCAAGCCCTACGATGACTATTCAACGTAACATATGAAGTCCAAGACTTTGATCCCAGCCGCAGATGCCGATGGACAACAGATGTGATACTTGTGCTTCTAATGAAGCGTTACTATAATCCCGATACACAGATCCAGTTTCCAGATAATTCTATTCCTTCTGACAAGTTCCATCCTAGAGGAAATGCGTATACAAGTAGAAGAATGCCACTTTATTGTCTTCATACAAGACACACTCGTAAATGTGTGAGAACTCTACCATAGAATTCCTAAATAGCAGGGCACTGTTTTTCAAGGGGAGAGCTAAGCTAGACAAACTGACAGCAGTTGCAATAGGCAGAGAACTCTGCATGTCTTTACATATTACAGTGGAATATTCCATTGCATAGGGGATTTAATTAATGTTATCAGGTTAATTTTTAAAGAATTAAAAATTTATAGTTCTATATATTTTGAGAAATTTAAATTCTTATTAATTTGCTTAAAAAGAAATTTTTTTTTTATAATGATGAAAAATACAAATTAAATGCATACACCACAGGCTCAACCTGCTAGTTTTGCAAATATTTAAATTTTTGTACACAAAGTTTTACAGATAACAATAAATTTATTTTGTTTAGATATATTGATGACTTATAGTTTTTCAAAATTACTTCAACCTAGAATTTAAACTAGATTTATTATTTTATCATTCATATTTAAAACTGATATAAATTCATAGGAAACAGATTTTTCTGACATTAACTTAAAAATTGTTGAAAATAAGTAGGATATATTTGAAAATAGAGAAAATTACTCTTTCCCAATTAGTAAAGTTTCTTTTTTGATAGCAATTTAAGCTGAAAAATTTATAGAAATGAATTACATAACTATTTATTTGGAAATATCAAATTAGTTAATATGCCTCTAAATTTTCAAAAGAACCTTTTTAAATAATTCTTATAAAACATATGCAAAGACTGATTTCCTTAGAAATTTTTTCAAAATTATAATTTAGTATAATTTTTTTAAAATCTGTGTTTTAATTAAGATTTTTTTGTCTTAATTTTTTATATTTTTCATTTATTTATTATTTTGTAAGCTTTTTTGCTTTAATAATTTTTTCATTTTTTGCAACTTTTGGTATTATGTTCAAGCTTTCATTTTATTCTAACACTGTTTGGTAGATTGTGTTATCTTTTGTTTAATTATTTCACTTTTAGAGCGGGTAATTTGTCAGTCATGTTTGCTTCAATGCCTTCACATGTTGCTATGATCATGTTTTCAAATTGTAGTCTATTTTGAGTAATTGTATAATATTTTTGGTTTTTTGGATGGTTGGTTTTTTTGTATGGCATTAAATGATATGATACTTAGAGAATACTATCTACACTAATTTATTATAATTAAGTTGAAATAATAAAGTTGGTATTTAGAAGTTAAAGTGCTTGTTGCACTTACAATAGCAATTCAAATATGACATTACGGGTGCAAGTCACATGCTAGAAAAGTATTACAATGTCCTTGGACACGACATTCTAGTCAAATGTTTCATAGATCTCTAATGTCCCTTCTCTTTGGAAATTTTGGGTAGAAGGAATTGGCCAAGCCTAATCCAAAACCATGGGACATAATCCTTGTTTTGGTTCAAGAGCTGAATGCAATAAACTTATCAATTGGTTGCTAAGCACTCCAACCAGGACAGAAAATGGCTCCTGTAAAACTGGACATCTGATGAGGGGTGTTCTTAGCTCTCAAGAGAATTGGACTCTAAAAGGTCGAAGTTCAGGAGAACCAGAAATGTTGCTTGCCTTTTCTCATGAGTTTACCTGTCTTTAATGAGGATCTTGTCAGAAAGCAAGGCAGAACACAAATGAACTTGCTATGATCAACCTCATTACTTTATTCATATTACATTTGAGATGTTTAGATTTCTCTGGGATTGCTTGATTGTTTTCTTAAAATAATTTCATAATTAGTTCGTTTATTGTTGATCACTGTGCAACTGTACCTTTCACTTTGTAACCATTTTTCATTTCATATAATTTGTTGATTGGGGACAGTTTGGCCATTAATACTGGAATAACCCAACCAAACAGTCTGCAGCCAGTTAGAACATTAATTATATTGTACTATCTTCTTTAGCTTTTCTTCAATTGTTGGTCTTTTCAGTTTTTCAATAATTTTGGTAACTGTGTCATTTTATTTACATTCTTTTGGAAACATCTGTAGTACATCATGTTTTTCTTTTATAATTAAATTTGCACATTTATTTTTATTCTTTTGTAATGTTATATATATACACACACATCAAGTAATGATGATTCCTTCCTTATTGTATTAACTTATTGAAATAATTTTCTAACTTGTTTATGATTGTAATGTGGATTGATATTTATTTACATTTATTATATATGTTACTAGCAATGTGTGAAAAACTGTCATTTTATAGAATACCTAGGCAATGAATATAATGCCCTGCGTTTTTAAGCAATGTATGAAATATGAGAATTATTAGATACTTTCCCTAGGCATTGTATGTAATACCTAGACATTCTATTATAGAATGACAGATGCTATTAATGCAAAGCATGAAAAAAAGATCCTATTAAGACTATGATATAAATGACGTGCATTTTCCAAAAATACAAATGTTATTCTGAGAAAATAATGAGAATGCCCTTATTTATTTTTTTTTTATTCTAAATATGTACAGAAAAATAAAAGTTGCACAAAACAAAAATTATGGCTTTCTTATTCAGGGAAATAAAATTTTCGTTTTAAAGGAAATTAAAATTATCCTACTTGTTGCAATACAGTAAGCTTGAATGGCATCTGCCAATATCCTGTCTTGAATTGCCTCACCCCTTTTCGACGTCAGGAGTAGAAACTCACACAGTAGTTCCCAAAGAAGGAGTGGGAGATTTTTTTTTCCAAATTCATTTTCATTTTTTGACTTGTATTTCCAGATCGATTTCAGAATTTATATTACCTTCAACAGTATTTTCACTTTTGAAACAAAGGGTGCAAAAAATATCCATTTCATCATCTTTACTAGCACAGTCACTTGTTTCCTTTAAACACACGCAATAGGTATCAGGAACAAAAATCTCTTCGGTAGCCATGTCTTCATCATGTTAGTTTAATCCCCTATCCACTATAATCTCCTTTATGTGTCTTAAACACAGGCTCTTTTTCCTGTATAATGTGATTAGTTTCACTTCTTTCCATTGTTTGGATGCTTTCTTTTACTTTTCAAAGCTGCTCCTCTGTATTAAGATCTTTTAAAACATCTTCTAGTAAAAAAAGATGTAGTAAGCCCAGCTTAAAGTTTGCAGCTAAAAAGAGCTTCGTATGGGGTTCTTTTGATCCCAGAATGATGAGCTTTATTTTTCATACATTGAACGAAATGCAGTCCTTCCTTCCAAGGATCAGATTTGTTACCCTGCATCCAAGTACAGAGTATATTTTTGATAACTTGATTAACTCTTTCGAAATTATCCTGGCTTTGTGTATGGTGAGGCTTCCCATGGATGATCTTCAAAGCTGGCCAAAACTTATAATAAATTTGTATTCTCTATCTGGCTGTGACTGAAAGTCAGTAAGATCAATCTGACAACAAGAATTTAATTCCAAAAAAATCATAGGTTTCGCATCAATGACCTTTTTAATACCTTTCTGGCAAGGTTTACAAAGGTGGATGTACAGTTCAATTATCATGACATATAACGTTTTTGTATTTAGTTGAAAGTTCTTTCAATATTCTACCACATCTTCCATGTTCAATAGCTGAAAGAACTTCATGAAGCACGTGAAATAGCTCTAAATCCGTGATGTAATACTGTATTGAACTAACTCCTTCTTTAACAGGATAAAAGAGTTTACTTTTCTACTATCATCACATCATAGCAATTCAGCAACCAATAGTCCCTGGGTTCCTTATTAGTATTCATTTTGACTTTTTGTATATCATTTATTAAATTCTGGTAAGTAGTTTTAGTTAAGAAAATATTGTTTTTTGCAGCATTAACTCGAATTTTGGACAGATAATCATTGTTTCATATCTATAGATCATGACTCCTTCTCCAACAATATAGCTTGCTCCGCCATTTTCATGGATTATGGTAAAAAATTTATTTTTTGTTGAACAAATTTACATAAAATTGTGAAATTTTGACACTCCCGAACAAATTGCTAAGTGCAACTGACAAATTCTAAGCCTAAGGTGCATGTTAAAAGTCACATGCCTTTACACAAGATATTCGAAACGAATCAGAGATGTATTTCATAATTTTCTGGTTTCTCATTTGGCATTCTATAGAATAACTAGAAAATGAGAGAAATATGAATTGTTTCATTCATTACCGGCTAGTTTTAGGCATTATATATAATGCCTAGACACTCTAAAAATGCTGGATTTCAAACTTTGCCTGTAACATATATACTAAAATGAAGTAAAAAATATCTCTATCACTGAATACAGATATTCTGTTTCTAAATTTGAATCTTTGTTCTACTATAAAAAGAGAGGCAAAAGACTTAGAATTATTTCCTGTTAATGATAGGGTTATGTTCAAATGTTTATGTACAACAGCATAATTGCCTGTGTATCCACAAGAAAGCTTAATGGCAATTAGTGAAGAAATATTAAAATATATTCAGATGAATTTTTTTTAAAGAAAAACTAATTAACAGTTTCCCAAAAAAAAAAAAATGGAGAGATAAGAAAACATCACAATTTCCTCAAAATTTGTTAAGATGACAGAAAAATAGTTAATGAAGAATATTAAAAAATTTTGAAAGGAGAAAACTTTAGGTTTTCCATACAAAATTTAGCTGTACTCTAGCATTTGTAAAGCCTTAATTCATCAAGTAATCATAATGTCATCAACAAATTACCACTTAATTAGTATTTTAAATGAAAACGATTCCATGTGAAAGCATATGTAAATCAGCTGACATTGCCTGAAGAACTAATAATTTATGGAAAACAATCCATGATATATATAATTATACATTATGGAAACAACATTGCATTTTCAAAAGTAATTTATGTAACATTTAAATATTTATGTACTTACCATCCTCAAGGGTAGAGCAAAAAATTGGATCACTTCGAACGCCAAAACCCTTTTGAGTAAAAGCCATGATTATCACAGTATAATTAGTAAATTTATGTAAATTTGTCAACTTGATCTCTTGCTCTGAAACAGTTCTTTCTTCATACTCTTCATCACCTGATGTATCATAATAGAACAAGATAGTATAACAAATATTAAATTAAATAAAAGTACTTTTTAAAAAAAATTTGATGTTTATAGTAATTTTTATGTAGCATTTTGAATTTCTTGAATGTTTAGAAATATTTTAAATACTAATTACAAGTATTAGATCACATTAATTGTTTCTTCCATTCATCTTTTTTTGAGTCATCAAAAGAGTTTTAATAACATTAAACAAGTTTTATGTCACTTCATTTAAAAATTCTCTGACTTCGCTCAATAGAGAATCGAACAATATTTTTCTCACAGAAGCACAGCACTAAAATGCATTTAATAACAGTTATGAAGTTTAAGATAATGACCCTAAAGTTCTTCATTAGAAGAAGCTCTCTAAAGTTTAAGAATTTCTTAAATATTTAACTCAAAATGCTTTATGTCAGTGAAAATCAAGAAATTCCTGAGAGAAAAAAAAATGATCTGTATGAAATAAAAATCAATCAAAATGACATTTTTAATATTTAGAGCACAGGTAACAAATGAATCATTTATTTCATTTTTTACCAATGTTATTTTTAAATTTCTTTCTATTTTTTTTGAAATTATGATTTTTAAATAGACCTATTTCTTTATTGATGAAAACCATAAAATTTTGATTCCAATATATTTTAAGTAAAATAAAAAAAATAATATTTAGCAAAATGTGTGTTACATAATCAATGATTTTGATAATAATTTCTAATAAAAAAAACTTTAAGAAGGTTTTGTACATTTAAATTATATATTTTTTAAAATCAAATATCAATCTAATGTTTTATAAAAATTCACATGAATACTAAAATTAATATTGAAAATAATTTAATCACAAATCCTATTTAAGCCATTAAATAAGAAAGAAACTGATACTATAAATATGTGAAAGAAAGCCAAACCATTTAATTTTAAAAAAAGAAGATCCAATGTAATTCTGAATATATCAAAGAAAATAAAAATACAGTGAGTGCCAGTTGTTGTTCAATGTGCTTTAGATAGTACTATCTTTTAAAATTCTACTAAAATAAAATAAATATTTTCAGAAAAATAAATTAAAACAATTTTCATTGCATTCCACAATAACCGAGCATTTTATAATATTTAACTAACTAAGGAAATTGTTACAAATAATGAGGAAAAGTAGTTGATGATTTTAAAAGCATCAATTTTATGACAATAACAATAAACAAGCACTTTATAACAAGTAGAAAAAATTAATAACCTTTAATAGGAAAGCCAGATATTAATAAAACAATGAACATAACATACTTGAACAAAAGCAACTAAGTGAAGAGGAATATTAATAATCTTGCAATAAAACTAAATTTCACAAGAAATAAATTTTAAATTTTAGGAACATATCATATTGAATCTACTGGAAAAGAAATTCCATTCCTCATTTTTATCATCATTATACACAAATACAAATGTATTTATGGTGTACAATATATGGAATATTCATAGTAGATTTTAATAAACAAACTATTACTCTAGCATCTTCATTAGCTTATTTTAACACAAAAATCTTAATATTATTTTTAGTATATTCTAATAAATCCTTATTTTTGCCATTTTAAAGGGAAAAAAACTAATTTAAGTAACACATTACCAGCTAAAGTTTCTGCTGGCCGAAAAAGAACTTTATAACCTTGAAGAACTCCATGAATAGAGGAAGGAGGGGGAGCACTCCACGATATGTGTAAGCTTTGGGATGTGGGAGATAAACATTTAACATCGCTTGGTGCCTGCCCAGGAACTACAACAAAAAAAACAAGAAAAAATTAAAACACACAAATATTTTATAAAATAACAGATTCATTTACAAAATGAAACATTGATCAAAACAGATTTTTTCACAAGCATGTCACAATACAGCTGAGCTAATGAGAAATTAATTTCCTTTTTGTGGAATTTACAATAATAAAACTAAAAACTTAGCATTCAGTTATTCCAAAAACAAGAACTTATATTTTCAATTCATTGAATGAGTATACAACTGCAATGATTGAATGTGCTTAATAGCTGAATTTCTATACTTTAAAAATATTTATGAAAGATATTTTATCAAAATTTATATATATATATATATATATATATATATATATATATATATATATATATATATATATATATATATGTCCTTTTTATATTTTAAGTACATAACATTTTGAGCAAAAAATTGAAAAAATAAATAAACATGTGCCTTTAAAATGAAGGAAAAGATTAAAATATAGAATTTATATTACATAAATTGTTATTCAAATTATAATAAGATATTTGAAAGTAAAATGTATCCTAATTTTTTTTATATGCTAAAAAATTAGAAATAAGAAAATGAAGTAAAAGAAAGTAATACATACTCAAATTGCAATAACAACTGTTCCTCTGTGAGTTTTGTGAAAATAAAACTTACATAAATTTATATCTAATTGCATTTGAAAAAAAATCATCAGAGTTTCAGTGTTATAGGTGATTCTTTCAAGAAGCATGTGTCATCATTTCTTGTTAAAGCAGCTTTCTTATGTGCATCTGCATGCACAGCCAATCTCCTTTTTTGATAAATTCTTCAATAAAGTTGTGGAAGCTTTCATTCATTTTGATTGATATATCTTACACACCTGTGAGCCAGTTTATTTGAAGCCAATCATTGATACATTGGCAATATTATAAAGAAATGAATTTCACCCAGAGGTGCTGTCATATGGGAACTTGGTCTATTACCACAAATTAGCAAAGCCTTTTTAAAGCCATGTTCCCTTGTTGACATTGAAAATTTGAAGGTTTGTGGTCAATTGATATATCCGATAAAATAAAGAAGCATAAATTGCAGTTCTCATGGCTTCCTTATTACCTTTGTTTGAAAGAACAGAGTTTTGATACTAGCATTCCAAATTTTTGAATATCTCCCTATTTTGAACAACCTAGTGATTTCATTTCTAAGGAAAGTCTTCTAACACGTCAATCTTTTATAATTTTTTATAATGCTGCTCCCAGGCTCTCATTGATGAACTTATCTACCTTAACTTTGATATTTTAAGTATTAATTTCTTATAAATTAAAGTACTGATATGTTTTTACCTCACTATTTAACTGTAAATTCATGCAATAAAAATCAGTCTTTCAGACTTTTGCAATAACTTAAGAGCATTTTAATTTCTTTGGTACTGGATGAATCCAGGTGGTTAATGGATCATAAAGGTTCATTTCATTTCAAAGTTAAATAAGAGATTTACAAAAGCTAACATGATAGCATTTGCATCAAATGCAGGCATTATCTTGATTTCTAAATTGAACACTTATTAAAATAATGTAGCTATAGGTATATTCTGCCTCCATGTTTAAAAAAAGTTATACCATCAAAATAAAGCAATAAAATTTGACAATTTAGTTATTTTTAAGGAATAGTGTCTCCTTAAATTAAATAAATAATTTTAAAGGATAATCAAGAGTTTTATATAATTTACTTTTTATTACTACAAACACTTTTATTTCAAAAACATTATCTAAAGATCATAAGTGTATTCCAATATTATCATAAAAAAAATCAATAACTTTCAATTTATAAACAATGAATTATTTACATTTTAAACACAAATATAGTTAAATAAATTATATATGAGTATGTTCCTTTCTTCCATCTTCCATTTTCTTCAAGTATAATTACTGCATGTATTATAAAATAATCTCATTTAATAAGAATAACAGAAGAGTAAAATGATACAAATATTTCAATTACATATACAAATCCACATAATTAAAATGAACACAAGAATAACATATTTATGAAAGGCATACCTTATTATTCCTTTCATTACAATATCAAAATACTAAGAGCATTTTACTAAAATTTCCTGCAAATCATACATTCAACATTCAAATTATACAGGTTTGAATTAAAAGATGTGACAATCATACAGATTTTAGAAAACAAGGCATTCTCTCAATCTAAAAAGGAGTTGAATAAAATAATAATTGTTACTATACATGAAAAGCTTACCATCTTCCAACGTCCGAACTATAACTTCATCAGAGCGTGGACCTGCTCCCATTGAGTTATACGCCTGCACTAACACACTATAACTAGTAAACTTCTGCAATTGAGTAAGTAAAACTTCTTCTCTTGTTCCCTGCCCAACTTCCAAAGTTTTGTATAGGTAGGAATCTTTGGAGTCAAAAACTTTATAGCCCACGTAGTAACCTTTTATAGGCCCATTCCACAATTCTACATCAGGAGGCTGGAAACGAAAAGTCAAATTTTGAATTACATGCAAACACACGATATATGTACAAAAGTTTTTAAAATTATTTAATTACTATTTAACTAGCCATTAAAGGAAAAGAGGTAAACTTGGATTCTATTTGTTTATAAATAGACTGATCAGATTATCTTTATTGAAATTTTTTTTGTATTAAAAATGTATCATCAGCGACAATAATGTACTATTAAGTATTATATTTCCTTGCAGCCCTTTAAAGTTTTGGTTTTTTTCCCTTTGTTAAAAATGTTAATTTTATTTATATTGTAATATTGATATATTTCCTGCAATAAATATCTTAATTTACATTCCGTATTTTGTGCAAGTATATCTAAATTTTTTTCTCATATAGAAATAGAACAAGCAATTTATAAATTAAGGGGAGAGGGGCACATAAAGAACCATTCTTAAAGTTAGTAACAAGAATGGCTCATGAAATATAAAATTTGAAGGTTAAAATTTCATATAACAAGCAATTGATATAATTTTAAGAAATATGACTTAAAAGAGGAATACATTCCATAAAATGAATGTAATGTATTGAAATAAAAGTTTATTCATGATAATTCACATTAAATTTAAAAAAATAATATAATGCACCAATATTTATTGAAAGATAAAATTTAGCAATTCAATAAATGCTTGGAATGTAAGTTCTGAAAAACAAGAAAACTATTTAAAAGATTTAAAGAATATATATAAATATTTTTTAAAAAAACTGATTTTGTACCCTCCATGTGACTCTCACTGACTGTGAACCCCCCCTCTCTGTTTTCACACTCACCGCAGCCCCCCCCCCAACTAAAAAAAAAAAAAAAAAAAAAAAAAAAAAAACAGATACAGGTGAAAAAATGAGCTGAGCTATTATACATTCACATTTAGTAAAAAGTAAAATAACCAAAAATACAACACAACAATTGAGCAAATAAGAAATAAAATAATTTTAGTAAACTATTAAAAATGAAAAAAGAGCAGATGGTTGGCTATTTTTTTTTGGCACAAAACCATATTCAGTCAAACGGCATCAACAATTAAAAAATTACGAAAAAACACACATTGGTGAACTGGACTAAAATATGTAAATGCAAAAAAAAAAAAAAAAAAAGAAAAGAAAAGGGGGAAAGTGGGATGACAAAGAGATCGGTCAAAAAATAGAGAGATAGATTGCTAATGTATTCTGAGACTATGCCATCCATGTTTGTCAAAGACAGTAAACTCCATGAGAGAAAGAATACCTTGTGGTCATACATTCTGTACTTGCCTAAAAGAAGGTACTTCTCTGAGGAGAGGACAAAAACCCCAAATCTGCTATCTACCCTTTACTTACAAGCCATTACACTGTCAACAAGGATACTGTTGCTCCCAAATAAAAATATCTTGTATTATTTAAAAAATGTGTGCAAAAGTAATTTGCTTTATTGACATTTTCTTGAATTTCTTTCAAATATTGTTAAATATTCTTTTTAAATCAAATTGTTTTTTCGCTATGTAATCAAAATGTTCTTTCCTTTTTTTCCTTTATTTAATTTAATTTATCTCTGTACAAATTAATTTACATTGCTTTCACTAGAAGTGCTTTTATTTTGATAGCAAATCAACAGAAATTAAACTGGTGAGTTTTTAGAAAGGAGTTCAATACTACCTTCTTCAGCAGTAACAACAGTCACAGGTTCACTAGGATCACCTAAGCCAACAGAATTTTCAGCCCTCACCCTACAGTAATAGGTTCTGGCAGGACGAAGTCCTCTTAGAGAAATACTAGTTTCTTCACTTCCAGTAGTGATATTTTGTGTACCAGAATCCCAATCACCTTTAAAAAGAAAATACAATATGAGTCTTCTAAAAATAAAATTTTCCAACTTTTGAAGGATAAAAGTCTATTTAAGAAATTAAGTGCATTAGATTCATATAATTTTAATTCACATTTCATTGAGAAACACCAAAAATAATAAAGTCAAATAATTTTTTTTTTAAAAAAAAAGCAATAAAATCATATTTTCATATGATAATCTTCAGCCTGTTTCTTTTTATCATGGCTTCTATCCCGATATGCTTATGGAAAGCATTCTATGCCAGGCCATTTCTTCTAAATCCAGAATTTATTTTGTGGAACAAACTTCCAAAAACTATGCTAAAAATCTTTATGTAACAATTTCAATCAAAATTATTTACTTCTTATATGTATACTATAAAGAATTCACTAAGCTGTATTGCTAACCAATTTAAATCATAGGTTAAATTGACTACTTCCAATCAGTAATAACATAGAAGCATCATTTCTAGTGTTATTTGCTTTTCTTTTGCGAAGGATATAGTAAATTGAGATGGGTGCTTGTAATAAACAATATTTCAATTAAGAAAGGAAAACAAATGTAAAGTAAGATAATTTTATGTATTAAAAAATAAACAGAAGAATTACCTGATTCTGATTTACATTGTACTAAATATCTAATAATGGCACTATTTCCATTGAATGGAGAAGACCAAGAAATTTTGGCTGTGCGACTTTTGTGTTCAAGCACACGTACATCACGTGGAGGCTCAGGTGGCTCTACAAGAAAAACAGGAACACAATTATGTTAGAAAAATATTTTTATTTATATTTCAGCTAATAAATTAAATCAGTATATTAAAAATATTAACCACAGGAATCTATCAATTTTTATATTTTAAATAATTTTGGAAATATTGAATAAGTGAAACCCTAGAAGAAAATTAACAGAATTTTTAAAAAAAAAAAGTAATTTCTACAAATGTAACTAACCTTGTACTATAAGTCGAATGTTCATATCATCCTGACCGAATGCATTTCTAACAAGGCACGTAAATAGGGCAGAGTCCCTTCTTTCAGCAGACTTGATTGTAATTTCAGAGGACATGCGTTTTTTGTCCACTAATTCTTTCAGGTCATACCTACTGAAAATCCATAGACACAATTTATTCAAAACATCAACAACTTGGGCAAATCTTATGAATTTAACTATATTGTTAATCAAATTACCCAAGTTCTTAATACTCTCATAATTCAATTGAAAGATAGACTAATATATCTAGAAAGTGTTTTATTTATTTTACAGTTGTGTATTAATACTTGGACAAAGTGCTGATTATAAAAAGACAATAATTATTCCAACTACTTCTGAGAACTGTTTGAATGTTGGATCAGCTTTTTTACACTCTCCATACAAAAAAAAGGAAATATTAGAGTATGATTAATGAAATCCCTATTACTAAATAAATATCTCTTAATGTGATAATCCCATTTTTAGTCAGTCGAAAATGCACCAAAAAGTTACAATCTAGACCTTCATTAATTGCAGCATACTATGAAAGAGCTGTATTCATTTTTTGTTGTAAACAACAGAGTGAGTGAGAAAATTGTTGGATTTTATCACACAAGAGCCAAATCAGGTTATGCTGTGAAAATACTTGTTTAAAATAATCCAGCTATTTCATTTTAAAAATACAATTATATCAAAATGTAGATAAAATACAATTACTGATGAAAAAAAGTAGAGATTGAAAGCATTAAAATTTTAAATTTGGTTCAAAATGTCAATTTTCCTTAAAAAAGCTATGGTGGTGATTTTCCCTATCGTGTTAGACAAGTCCAAAACAGCTGAATGAAAAAAAATATAAGGCAATGATGACAATCAAAATGTGATGAACAGTGCATGGGACATGACAGAAAGGACCCTTGGAAGCACTCTCCTAGAGCAAAAGATTTTAATGAGTCAAAAAAGAATGTCTAATTCAAAGGCAAGTTAAATTGACATCTCTTCTCTACATTGGAAAATTAGACAATGGTTCAATTTTGAGCTTTATTGATTCCGTGTTTCCTCTCATGCTCTTTTCATGGTTTTTAAAATGAAGTCAGTGATGTCTTGTAGCAAGACTGCAACATGCAATGGATTTGCTGCTGATTGTGCGGCCAAGTCCCCTTGTTAGTTGCTTAAAATACCTACAAGGGTAGGTATCTAAAAACATTTTACATTAAACCTCCTGTTGTACAGTTTTGAAATTACATCTGTAATGTCAGACACCCCTAGATGACTCTGATGGTCCAGATTTTCCAGTGTTTCCAAGATACTCATGCTGTCACAATATACACAATGAACGACACGAACTGGACTTGTTGACTAATCAAACAGTACAGAAAATGGTAAAAGCTTCAGCAGAAAGATATTGCTAAATGTGTAAAGGACATAGAGAAACTTGTTCTGCCTTGCAATGAATGTTTGAATGGTTAGAGTAATTACCTGTAGATTCTTTGGGAAACTGTCATCTCACAATAATAACTTAAATATAATATTCTTAATATATGTAAGCTCTTCAGAATATAAAATGTAAGGTCCTAGATATGGATCTATATGGTTATTACTTCAGTTATGTAATTCTCATGTGGCGAATTTTCAAAACAAGACAAAACAGGATAACTGGTGTTTAAAATAACATGTAATATTTTAAATTATAGTTGAATTAAAGTTGAACATATTTTTTAAAATTTTCCATTATAGCCAGTTCAAAATAATATTTTTAGATTTTCTTAAAAATATACCAAGCAGAATAAACATACAGGTAAAAATAAATATCTATAATTTTTCTAAAGTAATTACAAAAAAGCTTAGCAAAATTAAACTATGTAACTAACATGTGTTTACGAAGAATCATTTAATACACAAGCAGTGCAAATAAATTTTCAAAACATGTAACATGCAAACAAAATTTATCTATGTCAGATTACACAGCCGTATATTAACTGCAAGACAAAAATAATATGTATAAACAAATAAAAAAGGAGTGCACAGTGCATATATCTAAGAATTAATTATTCATATTTTATCTTCAATATTAGTAAATGCTTGCAATGGTGTGTAAATATATATTATGTTCATATGGAATTTATCTTTTACAGTATGTAAAGTGGTAGGAGCAACTTAGTATAGCCTGCTCTATTCAAACCTGACCTGTTACTTAAAAAAAAAAAAAAAAAAAAAAAAAAAAAAAAAAAAAAACATGAGAATTTTCTGATTAATTTTGATTCTTTTTTTCAAAATTCTGTAACAAAATTATTTAAAGAAGATACATTCAGATTTCTGTTAAGTATCCCCAACTTAATAATATCAAATAATTTGATCAAATAGATAGTAAATAAGTAACAAAAATTAACTTTTAAATTGGTATTTCAACATAATATTGAAAATATGAATATTATGGTACTTCAAAAGTAGTTTGATAAATTATAAAATTGTGTTGAAGTATGTCATTAATACATTTATTACTTAAAAAATTTCTAATCTATAAGATTTTGTAGTCTTGATAGGCTAAACTATTTAAAATTGAGCATTCTTTATTCTAGTATTTAACACAATCTATGTTGTAAGCAGCTTTTGATATTTTCTTCCCAAGCATGGAATAAATAAAAATGGTTATCTAGAGCATCAATTTCTTGTTTGCTCTTAACAGAAATAAAAAAGCATATTCAAATCTGTATAAATAAGTTTTCAATTGTTAAAGAACCAGCTGCAAGGAAGTTTAAAAAAGTTCTGATAGACATAATAGAGAAAGCATTTGAAGTAAATTAATTTATGGTTAAGAGATGTGTTCCTTAATTCCAACGTTTCCCCCTTGAAAGTTAGTTTAAAGTATCCCCTATCTAATTAATTAGATAAATATATGAATTGATTCATGAGTAGAATTTCCAATAATACATGATTGTCAGTAAGAATTCATTTGTATTTAATTTCCATTACAGGCATAAAATAAGGTCATATTTAAATGGTTTGCATTTTGTGCTCGGACTCAAGAATAAATAAATTTTGCACCCATGACTTAAGTAAGGCAATTTACAAACTTTTTAACAGTGATCAAATAAAAAGAGAATAACAATTACAATATTTTGCAGTCACTTCACGTATATTATTTTCAGTAGTAGAAAAGGCTATGGAACAAAATGAAAAAAAAAAAAAAAAAAAACTACTGTTTTATAAATAAATTATGTATCAATATAGCAAAGATCCTATATTTTCAACAAAATGATCTATTCTTTGAAAGCAAGCATTTTTACTGAAGATAAATATGATGGGGCCTTTGTGAGAACTGCACTCCTCATGCAACAGAGGCCTTTTCACCTATAGATCACGAAAGCAGAGCCTTGGGGGGCCACTCGTACCGCGGGTCCTCAGCAGGAGTGAGCGGCTGTTTGTCAATGTTCCACACGATTGTCATCGGATGGTCTCCGGCAGACTCACACTTCAATCTCACGACATCACCCTTTCGCGCAGTCTCACTACGGAATTTGTTGTCGAAACGTGGCGGCACTAGTAAAAAAAAGTAAATTGCATTTACAATTTTATAGTAACTCTTTTTGATACTTTATGTTATGCAATACCAACAATATTAAAAAAAATAATTTATTCCTAGTTTGTAAAAATTATTTAATTTTGGTTACTGCAACAAAGAATTTTTTTTTAAAATAGATAATATTTTATAAATATATCAGTTGACTGTAAGTATCATATTTCCCCAGCAAGATGCTTTTTGCTTTCACCATTTTTGATAATTGTTTTTTTATCCCACTGTGGAGGAAGTTGATTAACCGTAGTGACAAAGGTGATTCAAATCATCAATCTGTCAGTCCAGATAAAATATTGGTGGGTTTGGGTTGATACCTTAGACAACTGAGCTGAAAAGGAATTCCCTGTTTGATCAGTTATCAAAGGCTTTTTATTCCTGTCATTGTTCAAGAGGACCACTGCAGCATTGAAATCTGCCCTCATTATTCAAATCATTAAATCATCAATATTTCAATCATCTGATTGTTTGCAGTCTTACTGATTGTGTTGTCATGGTTAGATATTATGTTTCTGTCCAACTTTACTTGTTTTTATAAAGTATTTTGAACTGATATGCTAATCACTAGAAATGAGTGACTGTTACTTGTATTGCCTCCTAAACAATATAAGGGCAAAGACAAAAAATGTATATACACAAATTATTAATTCATAGCAAATACTGCAGAAAACTACATAAGTTAAGGCAATAATATTTCAGAACTTTTTCAAGAGTTAATGAATTTTAGATCAATGCTTTTGTTCCTTTCTGTAAAGAAAATAAAAATTTTAATAAGAAAAATAATTTAACGAAACTTCCCCTCTATTTTATACTTCAAAATAATATGACATAAAAAAAGCTTTGGATCTCATATGTAATTTAGAGTTAATTAGATTGCATATTTAAGAATAGATCAAAATCTCAGCTTACCATGAACAGTAAGGAAGACTACTTTACTAAGGCCAGAAGCAATGCCATTGCTTGCTTGGCACAAATAATACCCAGCATCATCTTCTTGGGCGTTTTTTATAAGCAAGGAACCATTGGCGTAGACCTCATAATGGGGCCCACTGGCTATGGCGGAATAGTGGCGAGGAGAGTTGGCTAAGAAATGGAAATGGAATAAAAGCAAATATTTTTAATACTGAAATAAAAAAAATAATTACATTTCTGTGAGCTTAATAAAAATGTTAGTTATTTTAAACATTAACCACTTATAAATCTACTATCTAAACTATTTCATAAATAATTTTTAATTTATTAATGTTTCATTTTAATACTATACTTTAGTATTTTGTCATATTTTCAACCATGCAACATCATATGCAACATGTATATAAAGGTTATAAACATTTCATAAGAAATAGTAAAAATGTTGATACTTAAAGAAAAAAACTTTTCTTTTCATTTAAATATATTTAAAAAAAATAATTTAAAGCCTGTGATTATATTAATTAAAAAAAAAATTACTTTCAGTTTTATACTAACCGAGATTGAATAAACACTCCGAGATTAGGTTTAATTAAACATATATTTCCAAAAAGAACTAAAAATAGAATTTACTGTAGACTCTCAAGTATGAGAAAAGTCTACAATTTTTTTTTATGAAAGAAATACAAAATACATGATAAACAAAATGTTCATTCTAATAAGCTTTGGAATTTGAAATGCACAAAAAATTAAAACTATTCATATCAAGAAAATATGTAACTGATACTACCTGAGCCCCTCTCCCAGGTTATCACAGGAGCAGGAAAACCATCTGCTAAACAATCAATTCGCACATTTCGCCCAGAAACAACAGAGGTATCCCGAGGTTCCACATGCCAACGAGGAGGAACTACAAAAATCATGCTCCACTTACATTTTAATTTTCACAAAATATTTTTACGATAATACATTTTTTAAAGTAGATCATTCAAACAAGACAACTTGTACTTTAATTGCACACAAATAAAGAATACATACCTATTTAAATTAACAAAAAGCTTTTATACTCATTAAATTAATCAAATATATTTAATTACTGAGTTATTCATAATACTGCATATAATTAACTTGACTTATTAACAGTAAACATAACTTAATAGGAGTTTTCCCCCAGTTTCGTTCATTTCTCATAAAAATTTCATCATAAAATTGCTTTAAAAATGTAAAAAAAAAAAAGGCATTTTTAAAGTGAAGATTAACAGATGAAATAAATTTTTTTTGTTTGAGCTTCAAGTATGAAAGAATTTCTCTGATTTACAAAAACATGCTCATCTATAACAAAAAAATTAATTCATTAAATTACAATTTATTCTATGATAGATATATTACTTAATAATATTAATAGTGATAATCTATAAATCATTTTGACAAGTGGAAAAAAATATTTGGATAGATAAAAGTACAATAGCAAAATTTAACATACAAATAGTAAAATTTTTCAAAAATTGGTTATTATTTTTTCTTTCAATGAAACTGTCTTTGATATTTATGTTAAAAAGAACTATAATTCTTTACTATTGTTGAATTACACAAACTAGGCATAAAGAGAGGAAATTTTCAATTCTCTGAGAAAACTAATAAAAAAAATCTATCTGCAATTAGAGATGAATTACAACAAAATTAACTTAGGTTAAGATATCATCTGAATGTATCACATTTCTTGCAAATTTAAATTCAGAAAAAAATTATGATGAATTATTTGAAATACTAATAAATAATTGAAATACATATGTAAATTAATGTAATTTCTAAATTCATTATACAAACTATCCAACTAAAAGAAATGCTACAAATCAGCCTATAATGCTTTTTAATGATAAAAAGCTACAAAATCTGGAAAAAATCTGGTTTCTTATTTTCTTTTATTTCATATGCTAATCATATATATATATATATAAAATTCATATCATAATATTTTCAATTATTTTTCCTAGAATTCAGCATTTTCATCTTCTATTGCTATTGTATAAGTTTGCCAAATTAACAATTATTCACTATTTGCCATCTTACTTATTGACATTCTTTTCACATCTTCATGATTATGAGATTTTTCAAACACATAATTTTTAAACGGTTTCTTGAAAACGAAACTTACACATTGAAAATGAAACCTTAAGTAAAATCGTTCAAATTTCTTAATACTTAAATTTGATAACAGGCCAGCAAAATTGTTTTCCTCTTCTGTTTAAAATATATCACTGATTTAAAAATTTTCAATAAAAATTAAATTATATCTCATACAATAATAAAAAATTTATTTCTATATCATAGAGTCAAAGCAAATTTTTTATTATATCTAAGATCCTTTTCTATCAGTGAATTTTTTTTTGTAATAATTTAATTATTCTTTACATTTATTTCCTTATGCATTAAAGTGTCATGTCTTATTTATTTTCAAATTTACTGCAACAATTTAATGATTCGTTTGAGCAAAAAATTCAGTTGTTTTGATTAAATTTTTAGTTCTCAGTGAGATCTAATGATTTCCAACTTTAAAAAAAATTCTAATAATTGCTTATTAGAATCATATTAGATAATTTTAATACATTTTTTTTGCGGAAATATTAATTTAAAAATAATTAAATATCTTTTAGGTAATCAATTTAACGAAAAAATTAATAGATAAACTCACCATCGACAACAAGCATAGCAGTATGACTCACAGATGCAGCAGCATTACTAACAATACAAGTATAGTTTCCATTGTGACGAGGCGTAACACTAGAAAATGTCAAATCACTTGAAAACTCATCATTTCGAATAATAACACCAAGCCCAGGCTCAATAGGTCTATCATCCTTTTTCCAACTAATAACAAAGGGAGGATCTCCTTGAATCACAGTACAAACAAGGCGGGAACGCATACCTTCTTGAAGGTTTTTGGGAAACAAAAAAGGATCGATAACAGGCCTCACTGAAAACACAAACACAAAAAGTTAAACATATATTTAAAAGAAATTTCTATAATAAAAAACTACTGCCTGAATTTGAATTAATGAATTAAAAACTCAAAGAATAAATTTCTAAAAATTGCATTATCATAACTAGATATAAGTTATTGGATTGTAAACTTTTCTGGCTTGTAGTATTGTTTTCAGTATATACTTGAGATAAAAAAGGTTATAAAAACAAATTGATTAAAAGTTTTTTAAATTTACTTTTTAGGAATGAAAAGATGTTATATTGATAATATATGATGATTGATCTGTTTCTTGGTATATAGAGCAACAAAGGCTATTGATTGAAGAATCCACCTTATAAAATGCTTATATAATTGATTTATGTGCAAAAGAATTAGTGATACATTCTTTTCCACTTATATCCAATAAATATATATTTTACAAGATGGATTCTTCAATTAATATCAAATTAACAAACACATTCAAAAGAAATAGGTACTGCTTTTCATAAAATAAATTTGGAAGGATTGCAACAAGTGAATTATCAAAAATAAGAACTTTGATTAAATTATAGATTAGCATACAAATAACTGATTTCTGTAAGTAACAGAGACAGTATATTAATGAAATGAGAAGGTATAAATTGGATGTGCAGAATAATCTTAAATAATGCTAGCATAAATTAATTAAAAATGCAGTATAATGCAAATTTATGTTATATAAAACTAAGATTTAGTACAATAACTAAGAATAAGTTCGAAAAGAAAATGAATAAAGCAATTCTTATAAACTCATTTTATACATGAAATAATGTTTATAATTAAATATAATAATAATTTAATTTATTTGTTACAACTAATATTGGTTATTAGACTGCTCAATTCATGAATTATGTTAGTGCAAATTTTTTTTTGTAGAAATATTGCATCATACAATTTAGTTACCAGCATGCTATTAAATTTTAATTCTACATAAAATTTAAAATATGTATTGCAATGGGAAAAAAGAGGAAATCTTAGTGGTTTGTTTTACTATCATAATTCCCAGCATAAAATTTTACTGCAATATATATAATATCTTTATAGGTACCTAGTAATTTTATTTTAAAATAGTTACTGTGTGAAATGGTTAGTCTTATTATAAAACATGTTTAAAGCACCTCTCAGTTTAAAGTCTGTGAAAGTTAATTTTAATTACTTTATATCCTTGTTTTGTTTAATTATCTTCTTAATTTATACTAATTTTTTAAAATGTATCTTTGATTTTGACTTTCCTGTTTTTAGTTCATTTTATATCAATTTTTTTCAAATCTAACTATTATTAAAATTTTTATTATTCCAACAGTTGCTATTCATGTATAATTTCGATATTTTTCGAATATAATTTATTTACAATATTAGTATATATATTTACATTTTACAATATGTATATATAAATGATTCAAAGGAAATTTTAGGTTGCTTTCTTACCCATAACATGAACACGAACAGTTCCAAAAGCATTTTGCCCTTGCTTATTCCAAGCTTTACACTTGTAAGACCCATCATCAACTCCTCTTTGCACATCTTGAATTATAAGTGTGCCATTTGGAAATACTTCCTGTCGTCGATTGATGGGTAGCCTACTACTTCCTATTTGTAGAGAAGAAAAATAAATTGTAATATGTTAAAAAAAAATTTAATTTGAAATTCTATCAAAATATTAATTCAACACATACACACTTTTATAAATTAGCAGAAGATTCTATTTATGCCAGTGTTTAGATATATTAAGTTAAGTAACACTTTTTGAATAAATCTTTAATTTTTTTTTAATTTACACTAGTTTAAATACTAATTAAAAATTATTCAAAACATCTTTATTTAAACATAAATTAACCAACATTTAATTCTCACATTAAGAGAACAATCCTGTAAATTAATAATAATTGAATTATATTTTGACTAAGTTAAAGTAAATTAAATAATTATACGAATGTAAGCAGACAAATTTTCTGAATTTTAAAGAAATTTCATTTACTTTAAAAAGTGCTGAAATAATGGGTTTTAAATGAATTATATCTTTGTGTTATATTATTCATGAATAATTAACATATTTTTTTGAGCTATTGCATTAAATTCTATGTAAACTGAAATTATGTCAAAAATTCATATAAAATACATTGAAAATTCTTTAAATTTTTATGGAAATTAGAAATTTTTAAATTGGGTAAGATTTATTAATATTTACAATCACATTAATTTTGAATTGAATTGAAAAATGAATAATGATTATTAATACTTCTTAGGGCCCGGATTTGATTGAATTTATATAATTTGCAAGATTGGCACCAAATAAATAATATCCATAATTTTCTAGAATATGTAACAAATATTGCTCATAGATATTTATTCAAAATATCCAAAATAATATATTATAAGCATGTTTTTGAATGGTTAAAAATAACTAACAAAATTCAAAATGCTTTTTGATTTTTATTTTAATATCTTCTGAAATATTTTTGTTAAAATATCTAATTTCCTTAAATCTCATTCCAGAATTTTCAAGAAAATGACAATATTAGTTATGCTACATTTAGTTGTGTTTTTAATTAAATGTATAAAAAACATTTTTGTGAAACTTTTTAAACTAGAAGCGAATGTTGAATGAAATTAAAATGTAAGCCCTTTTACAATGTTAGTAACACAAACGTAATAGTTTCACATGATTTTTTTCTTTTTACAATGGTACTACACAGTACATCAAATAATTTTTATTCTGTGTCGTTAAAAATAAATAGAGACAAGATACTACTATTTATTTACATTTTTTATCCTCAAAAAGCCTCTCTAACTTCAAACCATTTATCATAGTGATTTAATAATGATGCAAATGCCTGTTCGAGTTCACTGAGCACAATTGTTCCGAAACACATATTGGAATTCTTTGTATGGTTTAAGTATCATCAAAATAATAGAATTTTAACTAAATTTTAAAGTTTGGGAATAAAAGGTCACAGGGAAATCAGAATATGGTGGATGGTGGAAATAAAATCTAAATCAGAATATGGTGGATGTTTCAACACACAAGCATTATTTTATGGGGGAAAAAATGAAGAATAAGTGAATTGTGATTGGCAACATTATCAAGCTACAAGTTCCAAAAGTTTTCATCTTGATATTTTGGATGAATTCAGGCCATCAAACACTTCAAAACATTTAAATACACACAAGTAATTGTTTGTCCAGTCTGAAAAATAAAATTTGGGATTACACCCTTTTTACTGAAGAATATAATGAGTATTTATTTGATTTTGAATGGAACTTTTTTTTTTTTGTCTTTTAGAGTGTGATTTTTATTTTTACTTTGAATCAGCACTTTATTTAAGGATTGTACTTAAAACACTATGTTTCATTTATTTCAAGAAATTTCAATCACTTTTAGCAGATGAAATGATGAGTCACATGTCTGCAATGTGCACACACACTTCTCATTTATTTTTATTCATTGGTTAAAGTTTGCGAAATAAATTTAGTACAGAATTTTGTTAGAATCATGCAAAATAGTTTGAATAATTCCTTTGTTAATGTTCAAAAAAATCTTTCATCATTCGCAGTTGTTTACCAAGAACTTAAATACTTTTTCAATAATCAAAAGTGCCCTATATGAACTTGGTCTTCCAGTATGCCTATAATCTTCTAATTCCTCTCTTCCATCAAAAAATACTGCCACTGATAAACATTTGAATGCAAGTCACCTTATGCTTGTTTTCTCAATTTGTATGTTTCTGAAACACTTTCATTAAGTTTTACATTAAATTTAATTACAGCTATTGTTTCTTTCATAATAATTCAACATGAAAATCTAACGGTTCTCAAATGAATGGCCATATCTTTTGAGTTGGTTGAATAAATGCATAGAGCTTTTGGCAATGTTCCAGCAGATAATCTAGACATATTATGCAGGCACAATAAAACAGGGGGTACAACTATAGCTGAGACCTATCATGAGCTTTTAAATTTTTTTTGACACACTGTGTATTTTTACCAATAATCATCCATTAAAGCACAGATAAATTGGAAATCAATACATACTTATGTCGATTCAAAGCAAACAAGATCTGATCACATGCAAATTTTACTGAAAAATTTGGGAGTTACAGATAAGTTTGTCAATATTTTAGTCTCTATTTCACAGCTATTCAAACTTAAATTGCAATGGAATAAAACAATTAATCCTGGTGTAGAAAACAGTTTGGCTATTTGTTTCATAAAGTGTGAATTTTTTTAGTTAAAGACCAAACGAAACACCTGCATTCAGTCTGTATGATGACTTGTTTGCAAATATCTCAGTATGTCTTGAATCAGAGTGACTTAATATACTGATCAAACATATCTAGAAAGATACATATTGTAAAGACAATTCAGTGTAGTGTGAAAAAATAAAAATATCACAAATGAATTAAATATTTAAACTTTCATACAGAAAGAATATACTTTGCTTCATATTAATTGTACAAACAAAAAAATTCTGAAAATTAAATTTTATTGAATTGAAATAAAAGACAAAATTTGTACCTCGATGCCAAGTGATTGTATCAATTGGATATCCAGCAACGTGACAGCGAAGCATGAGGCTTTCTCCTGCAACCGCTGACACATCCTTCATTGGACGGATGTAGGGCAATCCATACACATTGAGCCGAGCTGCATGACTCACAATACCTACAGAACTCCTCGCATGACATTCATACTCTCCACCATCCTCCACACGAACTGAAGTAATATTTACATAACTTACAACACGACCTTGCATTGTTATATAGTCCCCCACACGAAACCGTTGGTCTTCTGGTAAAAGAGAACCATCAAGAGTCCAGGTGATTTGTGGTAATGGATTCCCAGATGCCACACATTTTAAAGATATAAATGGTCCCGGCTGCAGAGTTTCTTCTGTAAACACATAATGAAAAACTGGTGCTGCATCTAGAAAAAATAAATTACAGTAGTAATTATTTTATTAAAGAGAGTGAGAAGCAAATGTTACATAATGTTATATATATATATACACATATATATGTCTCATAATCACTTCCTACACAATGCTATTTTTAAATTTTATACATGCAAAAAAATATTTCTGGACATCTTTTTTTTTTTTTTATGTTCCAGTTGTACGAAATTATATTGTTTCATGAGATCACAAGTCTTTACTGTTAAATTCTGCATCCTACTACTCTTTTCAAATGTATAATGATTCCTTTTATTCTGTTCATTAGCATGCTTTTCAAGTGAGAACATGCTTATATTTTGCAGGGGAAAAAAACAATTATTTTTCTCTGAGGTCTTTTCATGAAAGAAACAAAAATAAAAGCAGGAATAAGTTATACTTCTAGTTAAAAAAAGGGGGGGGGGTAGCTTAATACATCAAGAATTTAACCAATGAGAAACTATTTTAAAATCCATGAAAATAAACCACAGAGAAGAAGTTCAAGATGAGAATTTCTCTGTAACAAGCAAGTGTTACACACTTACTAGAATGTAGCCAAATAGATTTAATATTTAAAAAAAAAAAATCCACTAAGCACATACAGTGAAAATCTCATACTTTTTAGTATCATTTGCAGAAATTAATCTCAACAATTATTTTAACTCATTTTAAATGAAAAATTAATACTACTTTCTGAAATGTGATTGGTTTTTTTATAAGGGTACTTCTAGATGAAACATCAAAAAAAATAAAGTGAACTTTTAACTATAAAAAATAAGCTTTCTGCTTTTAAAAGATTGCTGTGTAAATTAATGCATCTAAAACAGTTTTTTTTTTTTGATATTTTCATCTAGAGAAATAACCTTAAAGAAAACCTATTAAAAACAATTTTAAAAAAAATGTTAAGCATGCTAAACATTATTTTTTTTATATATATAAAATGAAATTAAGTAAAAAATATTGTTACAGATACAATGAATGTAAAATTTGTGAGAATAACATAAAATGTTATGCTATTGATATTTTCCATCAACATAGCATAAATAAAGGAATACGAAATATGTCATTTCTACAAAAAGCAATCACTTGGCATAATTTTTGTTGTACTCATATTACATAAAAAATTGGAGCATCAGGAATGAATTCTCATGAGTATGTCTAGCAATACTTGTAAATAATACCTCAAAATTTATATTTTACAAAAGGCTCAAGATTGCAAATATTCATGAAATACAATTACATATCTATGAACTGAGACTTTTTTTCTTAAAGGTGAAGGCATTTTTATTTCAGTCAGTCTTTCATTCATTGTGATATTTTGAACTATTGTTATCAGTTAAAGGAAAATAAACATATTATCTCACCTCCTAACAAAAGCTGAGCAGTTCCCTGAGCTGACTCGACGTCATTGAAAACAAAACACTGATACATGCCACTGTCTTCCCTCTGAACAGAAATGATGGTCAGCAAAACTCTGGATGACAGTTTAATTCTAACTCCATCTTCAAACAAAGGATTGCCATCTTTAAACCAAGAAATGCCATTCACTGGGTGTCCAGCAAAAGAACAATTAAATTTTGCAGGTCGTCCTACATCAATTGTTTGCTGTTGGGGCTGGATATGGGCAGTGAGATGAGCTTGAATAAAAAATAAAAGAACATTGAGAAATTTTGGTATCCTTTATTAAATGAAGCAGTGAATATTACACATTATTGGAAATATATATATATATATATATATATACTGAAAATTTATTAAAGAATAATTTAAAATATTTAAAAAGACAAAAATCTAGAAAGAAATGTAAAAATGAAAGAAAAAATAAATGAAAATATGTATATATGGTAATGAAATATATATATGGTAATGAAAAGATTACACAGTTGACTTATTCTAAAAGATAACTTTGGATCAGATAAATATTACATCTGCATAACAATAAAATTTTATGAATCTCTAACTTCTGCTAGATCTTTGAAATCAACATTTTAAATAATACAACTGTTATTAAATGCATAGAAATGAAAAACAGCTATAAGTAGAGGATAAAATAAAATTAACATAATATAAATACATATGTTTTACCTGTAACAATTAAAAGCATTTCTGTGCGTTCTTCTCCAGCACTATTACTAATAAGACAAACATATTTCCCTCCATCCTCCAAACTCACTTGACGAATTATCAAAGAACCACTCAGCTGGGTCATTCTGGGATCATGATACACAGGAAGAAGTTGAGAGTTATTTCTTCCAGCATATTTATACCAACTGTGGAGAAAATGAACATAAAAAAATTAATATTATATCAAAAAAAAATTATCTTGGTTGTTATGAAAAACTAAATTAGCCATTTGGTTAAAAGTTGCTAATTTGCAACTACCGTATGCAAAATGTAAAGCTATTCAAATTGTCAACATCAGAGACCACAAAAAAATAATGTGTGGCAAAAGAGCAATGATCCCACTAAAGTGGCAGACAATGCGATAGTAATGTTTTGTACCTTTGTTATGTTTTTTGCATGTAATAAAAAGCCAGGAGCCTTGAAGTATCTTTTGTGAAACACAAATGCATAGATTTGACTTAAATTGTCACAAAGATGACAACAGAAGTCAAAAGAACTTCACAACCAGCAAATACAGACATATTCCATCCTGTCACAAAGATGACATAAGAATGTAAAAATAATCATAAAAAATAACTATCTGTAACACGATAAATTAATTGTATCTTAATATAACATATATTATTCCTATAGCAGAGTTGTCCCACTTTATTATTGAGTATCATGTGATTTTAACAGCAAATTACAAGGCAGTGCTGGTAATGTTGCCCTCTTCAAAGGAATACACAAGCACATGTAAGCAATTTTGAGACAAAGCCATACATCAAAGATGTATTCATCGCAAATAACTAGCATGTCATAAAGAAAATAATTTTTTGACAAAAAACAAAATTTAAAAAAGAAACAAAAAACTTCCGTTCAGTTTATTAATACAAGAACTTAATTAATTCCTAACACAACAATGAATCAAAATAAGAAAAAACATCTATAAAAATATGTAACACCATAACATTCATTACAGTATTCATCCAGTTATATGCAATTTTTTTCAATCTTTAAAGCAATACAGTCTGTTTTACAGCATTACATAATATATATATATATATGATCGACTTTTAAATGGTTACTGAAACATCTGTTTTAATTTTAGAGACAATAAATTAGAACTATTATACTTGTCTCAAATTTTTAATCGAAATTCAAAGTATGATAGCAGAGATTAAATTAAAAAAACAGTGAGCATCAGATTAAAAAGAAAACTACTTTTTTAAAACAAATTATACATATTTATGTTTTTAATTCAGAATATTAACAAAGCACAAGAAATTCAAAAAGTATGTTTATATTTACATTTTTCTTGTCATCACAGGGAAAGGAAACCGGCAGCAAACTAAATTTTTTAATGATTTGAGATTATATATCAAAACTTGTAATAATCATGTTGCATTGATCTATTTCCAATCAATTTGATATTTTACGCTAATTCTAGATGATACATTAAGTATACACTTATATTACAAATTTATAGACATTTATTGAGAATACCAGGACATCAGGATGAAAATAAAATGCCGAATTTAAGATTCTTTCTTTTTGAGACTTTTATGTTTTAGAAATTATTCGTACAACTTAGGAATTTTGTGTACCTGATAATATCTCAATCATTTTATTGAACTATAAAAATATTGTTTGATAAAAAAAAAAGCATTCGTTTCTAAAATACATAGCAACATATCTATCATATAGAATAGCGAAACTTATTCAAATTCCGCGCCACAAAATCGCATTCCCTGAAACCAAAACAAATAATATTCGTAAATATTGCCATATTTCCACAACAAATATTTTGGCATATCAAACCTACACATTTTTCTTGGTAATTTTTGTATTAATGTCGCTTTAGAAGGACTATAGATAAAATATCTACTAATTTTGGACCAAGATCAAATGAGAAAGATGAGCATGAGCAGGGACCTCTCTATTTAAGCATCCACGCCACTTCATGATGGAAAACTCAGTTCAATCTAATGTACACAGTAGATTCTGCTATTTCGCTGGATAAACCCAACCCAAGTTTATAACCTATAACTCAACTTGGATATAGTAGTAAAATTTATTTACTAAAACGAAACTGTGGTACTTTTTTTCTTTAGAATTTAATAAATTGGCTATTGAAATTGTACTTGTATTTATAATTATCTCTAAGAGGAGTTTTTTTTTTTTTTTTTGTTAAAACAATATCTTCTCAAGAGAAACGAACCGACTGTAACGTTATTAAAATGCCTCTACTGCTTGAATGTCACATCCTCTTTCGGTTGGCTTAAATAAATGTTGCAGCAGAACTACACGAGGGCTATTGGCAATGAAATTCGTATGGCTGTAATGTATTGACATTAGTTCAATTTAACATACTGCGATTTCCGTCATTCCTCAGGATGAACTTAAGAGAAATCTTGACTCGAAGCTCCGCTTCAGCAACTATATCATTAACCATGGAGTCCACGACATAACCACGGAGACACCAAGGTCCTTTTTGCATTCATTGACCCTGCAGTAAACTGCCTACACGATGGCTTTATGATACAAAATATCCCATCTTATGAGAAATTAATAAGGAGTTTTTTTTAAAGGTATGCAAACATCGTATCTAATTTTTAAAATGCATACAAGGGATTACATGCAGTTTCTACTAATATAAGGGATCCAGCATTCTTGCGGTATGTCAATCACTTTTGTGTGAGTGCAATTTCGTTTGTCAATGTTATTTTGCTCCTTGGAAAGAGAAAACTTGTTGGCCAACTTAAAAACCAACTGCTATTGAGGTAGCTGAATATTCTTAGCATCGGACTCTTGGTTGACGATGTTTCAGTCAAATTTCGTGTTCATTCCGATACCCCTAAAGACTCACCGTGTACAGGGCTATTGCTTGTTAAATCTGTCGGAGCTCCAAATTCTTACGGTAACGAGGTATGGAGAGTGGGTTGCCACTTCATATACTGACCTTGTCCTCTAATCTAGCACAAAATTATGAGACATTTTGGTTGTGATAAGGGGATCATGTTCGGGCAGAAATAGATATATGAAGCATTCAATTAAAAAAAAAAAAAAAAAAATTAGCACCCTGATAGAGTTCACGACAGATGAAATATTTTGATATTTATTGCTTTAAAAGAATATTTTTAAAGGAGATATTAGCCTTGGTTGCCTCATATCTCTCACAGCCCAATCAAATAACATGCAGATCTCGCATAATATAGCAATATAACAGAAAAAGGAAATGGATCGTTAGTTTGATTACGATCGGTTAAAAGAGCCAGGCTGAATGTATATTTCGAAATTTCTTTAACAACAACAGTAAGGGAACAATAGCCTTTGTTGCCTTACAACTCATAAAACCAATAACTGATTGAATGATTAATTTTACTAGCGTCGAACAAAATACAACACGAGGACTGTTGGAGACGGACCTCAAATTTTGAACCTGGGTCAAGTGACGAGGATGATACTTGAACTAACAACTCCCTTTCCAAACTTCCAAAAATGCCAACTGGAGGACTTTAAGCCTCTACAGATTTAACATGCATCAGCTCCGGCTGCACAGCAGCTCTTTAGTGGCACGAGTCTACGAAAACTGCTGGCCGCGAGTTTACCACCGTGACCACTAGGCTACCATGGCAAACATAAAACCAATCAATCAACAACAGAAAAAAAAAATCATGATTTAGAACATATTGATCCGATATTTCTTATTATTTTATTGAAGAGCAAACATCAATAAAAAATTTGTATAACAAAGTTTTCTACGTATTTTCATTCTTAGCATCATTTGGAGGAATTTTTATTCTATTTGACTTATGATTAAGTAACACATTTGTCACAATACAAGCCACCGATGATAGTCAGAAATCTTATCAATAGGAAACAAAATCAAGAACAATTCATTCGAATTGAATAAATGTCTTCTAGAATTTATTTGTTAAACGTATCTAGCTGCATATTTCTGTCCAACTCAAAACTCCTTTGACCACAATCAATATGCCTCGCAGTTTTGAACTAAGATTAGATGTTGTGGTAGACATCTGATCTAGTACCCATTCACCGCATCCATGCCATACCAACGTGAGGACTTTGTTCTTCAACAGATTTTTCGTACATCAGCTCCTCAATACAACAAACTTTCAATAGAATAGGACATGGACATGTGACTGGACTGAAATATCTACGGCCACGAGCTCATAAAGTAAACTTTTAGCTTTCGTATCCACTTTTCAACATTTCTTTTTTCCCTTCCAGATGTCAAAAACTTTAAATTCTAATGACTCGAGAATAAATAATCAGCTAAAAAAAAAAAAAAAGATGATTCAGAAATTTTCAGGAGAAAAGTCTCAGTCTTTTATCCAATTTTTTCTTTTTTTTTTTAAATTTTTTTCTGTAGCTATGGTGTTAAATCTTATTTTTCGAGCGATGATTCTTATTTGTTCTTCATGTACATCTTTTGATTAAAGTTAGATTTGATCCGATACTTTTAACACCCATATGATAGAACAATGGAATCTCTTCAGTCAACTGAGTTTCTTTTGAAGTTTGACTGTCAATAGTCCAACAATGGAATATTATCAATCTAACTTCAAAAATAACTCTATTATTATTATTTACCATTATTATTTATTTTACCATTTTAGTAATTAATAAAAATTATCCAAAGCAGCGATCAGAATATATTATTTATAACTCATTTCTAGTACAACATCACGATTTCCTCTTTTTTTTTTTTTTTTTTATTTATTTACACTTCAATTACAGAAATTTCTTTGAGAAAGAGGAATAAATTTTTGTTTTAGAATTCATAGACCAACTAGGCTGACAGTCATCCTACCCAAATTTATCAATTCTTTTTTTTCTTCCACCCCCTTATTCTCTCTGCTGTGCATCTTGATTTTTCAGATCTATGAATTTAGTCCTTTTTTTTTTATCTACTCATTGTCATCTACTCAAGTAAGTGCAATTGTATTAGAGCTCCTATCAACTTCTAAAGCTATTTCTTGATACATATACGAAAGACCATTTTCCGTAATTCTTTCAATTCCTTTTTTCGGCAGCTTCTTGGAAAACTTATTCAATTATGAAACATATTTACTTTTAATGAAACATTACTCGATTTTTCCGATATAATTATTGAAACTTGCTTTTTTACGGCCTCGTTTTGTACTTGTATTTTCTAGAAATTCACAGCCAGCTTAATTTTACATATCATATAGATCCATTAATAATTAATGTATACCGCTCTTAAATTCAATATGAGGACTTTGGTGACATATCTCATTATTCTGAACCGTTATTAAGTGATGAGGAAGGCACTCGAGCGACTCACCAACCTATATTCCACACGCAACGCCAAAGTGAGATCTTGAAACTTCAACAGATTTAAATTGAATTAAATTCGTCTTACTAGCTGTCTTTAATCATGACTCAAAGGAAACAACATCGGTTATGAGTTCACAGCCCTGACCTTTAGGTTACAGTGGCCAAGCCTTGCAGCCTCTTCAATTTTTTATGATGTATAACTCTGTGACACCCGCCCATCCCGGGAGTCCTCTTGTGCCATCACTAGATTCAACTATTAAACACTACGACACAAATAATTACAGAATCACCAAAACAATTCTTCAACAATTTATTAGTATATATTTACTATGACAGAAATGGCTATGCTCTCCAGGGTAAACTTTCTAATACCTTAGTTCAACCCACCAATAGTAATCTAACAGACTCTTACCACTAGTCCTTCCTCGATTGCAACTCAGACTCTGGATCAACTGTTGAGAACAACCGCAAATACACTTCTAACAACAATCTCTACTCGAACCCTCTGTCTTAACCTTTAATTCCTCCTTCCACTTATCTGTCACTCCAGCCTTATCTCTCCTACAACCTCTCCTTCAGATCCTCTTTCAAAGACTCTACTCCTTCCGACGGAGTTTATATATTTCTCAACTCAACCGCTTCACTTCATTCCTAACTACTTTACATACTAACTTTACGTATCATGTTTCATTTTTGGTTGGGCCAAGGCTGTTTAGCGAAAGCAATCAATCTCAATTAAAAGTCCCTAAGGTTAGTGAAGAGAAACCGCGAATAGCCCAATGTCACAACTCGTATGCTAAATTCCATATATATATATATATATATTTATGTATGTATGTATGTATATATATGCCTACATTTTCTTTGATTATGTAACTTTTCTGAAAATTATTAGTTATAATTAAGCATTAGAAATTTGGAAGAAATAAGGAAGAATGTTAATATATACAGTAGTTTTTATTGGAAAGTAGATTTTGCGTTATCTGCAAGTATAAATAAGCATGAGAAAAAGAACTTAATAGTCAGAAGTTCTAAATTTCAATATTTGTTTTTATTCGTTTTTTCTCAGGGAAATTTATTCTGAAATTGTAATTAAGTTAGAATAATAGCAAAATTCTTACAACTTCCTAAGATATTATTTAAGATCCGTTTCTGTTTGTAATTAATAAAACTAATTAAAAATAATTTACTAAACACTAATGGATAATCCCATAAAATATTAGGAAATATCAATACCTGTTTGGATTTTTTTTTTATCCTCTATTAGAAAATCTAGAAAATATTATTTCGAATACAGATAATTCGCACCAAGAACCGTGCCATAAGCCTTTGACTGTAAAACAAATTAGCAGGATCAAGATTTATATATTAAAGAATAATATTTTTTTCAAAAAACGCGCTCTAAATAATCAAATTTTGATTTAGCAGCAAGTGGCTTAAAAATCAAATTCGATCAATGAATTAATTTCACATTTGTTTTGGCACCGTTCAATTGTTGCCAACACACAATTTTTGCACCAATTTGGATTGGCAACACCATCTATTGTCACAAACATGTACTTTTTAAGCATCCCTCGTAAATGCCACTGACGAGCATGTAATGAAAGGGAACATAAGAGCAGCCCTATTGAACTGAAGACCGATTAAGCCAAGACTGTTTAAAAGGTACTTTATATACTGATGTCAATACGTTAAAAATAGTATATATTCATGACACTCAGAATCAGATGCATTTTTTTTTACATGTGATATACTAAGGAACTTTGTAAATGATATTTATTCGAAAGGAGGGGAGGGGGGTAAACTTACCTGTACCTAGGCACCGGAAACCCCTGAGCTGCGCATGGTAATTCCACTACATCACCTTGAACTGCAGAGAGTGC